>CM069414.1:110243406-110728406 GCA_035609135.1 Eleutherodactylus coqui | reverse complement strand
CTAACAGGTACCCCCCCCCACACACACACACACAACCACAAGCTAACAGGTACCCCCCCCCCCACACACACAACCACAAGCTAACAGGTACCCCCCCCCCACACACACACACACACACACACACACACACACAACCACAAGCTAACAGGTACCCCACACACACACAACCACACGCTAATATGCACTCCACGTGCGCACACACCCTAATATGCACCCCGCGTGCTAATATGCACCGTGCGCACAAACATGTGCGCAAACATGCATGCTAATGTACACACGCTAAAGTGTGCACACAAACATGCGCTAGTATGCATCGCACGCACACGCGCTAATATGTAACACGTGCTAATATGCAGTGCACATGCTTAAACACATGCACTAATATGCATCGCACGCGCGCACATGCGCTAATATGCATCACGTGTGCACAAATCTGTGCCATATTCACACAGCACACATACTGCATAAACAGGACCACGCACTTGCACAACACATACACAGCCTGCACATGCTTCAACATACTAAATACACACAAGCACATGCTAGTACACCACAACATACTGCATACATGCCAAACATACACAGAACCACATGCTTATATGCTCTGGCTACACCACACACAGCCTACACACGCTAATATGTACCACATACACGCGACCACACCACATGTACTGTATAAAAACGCTAACTACATACACCCATGACCACATGCTAGCACACCACCACTATGCAGTAATACCTGCATACACACATATCCACACACTAATATGCACCATATTCACACAACACACCATATGTACTGCATAGACATGAGCCCCGAGCTCCGATCACTGACGGCACAGGCTTCACATGCACATCTCTGTAACTCTATCCTCGTGCACATCCAGCCAACCCAAACAGCCAATCAGGATACTGGAATTGTCGAATAGGGCAGAAGTGGGGTGGAAAAAGTTAATATGCGTTCGGTTGGGGGTGTCAGCAGTTGTGCGCATGTGCCGGAACTGTTTATAGTGGCTTCTTAGTATATGGCTACCTTGAAGCGGGACTCCAGACTCACCTCCTGGCAGAGCGCACTATGCGGAGGACTAGCCGGGGTGCTGAGCCGCTCCGCCACTGCTCCCCTGGACGTGGTGAAGATCCTCACACAAGTGGGCACTTTCCACTCTAAGCAAGGCTTCCTGAATGCCTTCCCAGTGCTGTACAGACAGGAGGGGCTCAAAGCTTTTTGGAAGGGGAACCTAACTGCCTGTGTGCGCCTGTTCCCCTACAGTGCTGTGCAGCTGACCGCCTACCACAAGTGAGTGCTGCTCTAATGTTGTACTGTAGTCTAAGCTAGCATCAGAGTGCAGGGGGTTAATGACGTGTGCAGGGAAGTGATCATGTGCGATCATCCTGTATGTAACATGTAATGTAACTCACATCAGGTGTCCTAGATCTGGGACTGTATACAGGCTAGTGCGTGGATGCAAGCCGGGCACTGGGTCTCCTTTATCTATGCCCATCCATGTGGGATTATGTGTAACTGTGATACATACATCTCTGTACTGGCACGCACATACCATACCATACATGAATGAAAAAAAGACACACACATATATACACACACACGGCAGTATATCCTGTTAGAATAACACAAAATGTTTGTATACAGACATCCATATACATTGGCATACATGTATCTATTCACTCAAGGCGCTCTCTGCAGCTGTTGTCCTAGCAAGGCTACAAAGTTTAGGGTATAGTCACACTGGCGTTCCCTTTTTTTTTCTAATTGGACAGACGTTCTGGAAGGGAGAGAAAAAAAATCATAGCGTGCCCCAATTTGTGATTTATTTACTTATTGCCGGATACAAATTGCCCATTTTAGGGCTCATGCACACGGCCGTGAGGGGTCCGCAAACGGAATGCCGCAGCACAGTCCGTCATAGCGCCCCCCCCCCCCAAAGACCCCATACTCACCTCCGGATCCGGACTACAATGGAATTCCGCAGCGTGAGCATTGACCTATTAGGTTCAATAGAACCTAATAGCTGCGGTGAAATGCCGCGGATTTAGCAGCATTAGCCCTAAGTCAGTGGGTGCATTGAAAAAAGTCTTATATTGCACTCGTTTGTGTGTTTTGTTTTTTATTTTTATTTTTAATGCATGTAACCATGGTGACCAAACATCAAGTTAACCAGGAAGTGCCAAAATTGCACATTCTGTTTTTTTTTTTTTGGTTTTTTTTAAAACATGAGTAAAAATCGGATGCAAAACTGCTGAAAATCGCACCAATTTTTCAGTACTGCAGGAAAAAAAGAGCGCCCCCGTGCGTACAGCCTAAACTCCGTCAGCCAGATATCTCTAGAACTCCATTCCCTTACTAGTTTGGATCACTGTTTCACTTCCTATAGTAATGATTCAGTAGAGGTTGACATGTTCTCCATTATTTTGCTGAGGTTTGTGCCGCTGTTAGCAGACTCTGGGCGGGCATGGGTTTATTCTTGTCAGTTCCCTGTACTTCCCCATCTTCAGGGTTACTGTAGGCTACAAGCCTGTGTGCCAGGAGGGGAGGGACAGAACTCAGAAGACCTTCATCTCCCCCAATCCTGATCCCAGCCCTGTCATGTGAGGGAGGCATCGCCCACCCAGTGTGACACCAAGCTTGCAGGCTTTCTTCCTGCTCATGTCGGCGTGTCAAATAATTGTTACAGTTATGTTACAATGTGAGGAAATAGAATTGTTACTGTATCTCCGTATCTGCATGTGAACCGCAGGCACAGAGCTCACATGAAGGCATTGTGATCTGAGTCAAGCCTTCCAATGCTGTATGCAGCTGGGGATTATTATTATTGACCTAGAAGGTTATGCAATTAAAGGACAAAAAAAACTGTGCTGCGAGTAGTAGAACAATATTTCTCCTTCCACCTTGCAGTTCTTATTAATTATATTTTAACCCTTTCCAATCCAATTTGTATCCTGGTTTTCCTAGGGGGCTTACTCTTTTTCTGCTGTTATACAACAGCGCTATCTGCTGGCTAAAGCCAGTAATGCATGAGGTGACACGTTGGATAGGCTCCAACAGCAGAGAGGCTGGCAGTATACAGTAAGAGAACCACTGCTTCACTCTGGAAAGGAGTTGTGCATAAAGATAGTGAATAGAGACCTGCCTCATGAAAATGGGGTGTGAATAGACACGCTTAAAAGGATTTTCCAGCACTTTAATATTACTGACCTATATCTAAGATGGGTGATCAATATCAAATCCATAGGGTCCAAATCCCAGTACCCTCACCCATTGAAGGTGCCGCAGCCTAGCACTTCAACAAGAACTGCATCCTCTTTGTTTACTGGCACGGCTCTGTATAGCTGAGCTGCCTGGTATTACAGCTCATTCACATTCACTTGACTGCACTGAGCTGTAGAAAGGCCATGTGACCCATGAATGTGACATCATAGCAAAGGAAGTGGGGGTGGGATCACAGCCCCTCCAGAAGCAGATCAACTGAGGTGTCAAGAATTGGACCCTCACCGATCTGATACTGATTACCTATTTTAAAGACGGGTCCTCAATATTAAAGTTGTGGAAAACGCCTTTAACTTTAAAGAGTAGCTGCACTCGGTATTATTGTATCTTGACGCCACCAGAAGCTAAGGGTTTGACAGGAAGAACGCCCCTGTCACACTCGTAGCTCCCGATTGGGTCAAGGCTTGAAGGTCCTAGCAGTGCAGGGATTTACTTCATGCTGGAATGGAGGCTTACGCTTAGAGCTGGTTTCAGTATTAACCCTAACACTGAAACGAACTCTCACCCTAACCCTCCATGCCAACCACACTGTCACTCAGCGCTGTCCCCGGAATTTGATTACAGTGTCCCCACTCCCCTCCAGGCTCCGCATCCCCCTCCCTCCCTGACTCACTCACCCAGTGCTATGCTGCCGGCGCCACAGGTCCCCTGCTCCCTCAGTGTCCACGGGCGCTGGCCAGTGCATGGAGTCCACCGGGGAAGCCACTCCCTCAGTGTCGTCTGCCGCTGCCCAGTGGAGGAAGGCCGCCGGGGAAGCCGCTCTGCCACTGCTGCGCCCTCACTGTCATTTGCCCCCACCCCCACCTCCGGAAGAGCCGGTCTGCTGCTGCCGCCGCTCCTTCGCTGTCCCCCGCCGTTGCCCAGTGCAGGCAGGCCGGCAGGGAAGCCGCTCTGCTGCCACCAGTCCCTCACTGTCCCTTGCTGCTGCCCAGTGCAGGTAGGCCAGCGGGAAAGCTGCTCTGTCGCCGCTGGTCCCTTTCTGTCTGGAGTCGCTGCCTACTGCAGGGAGTCCGCGCTGGGTAAGCTGCTGTTGTCTGGAGCCGCTGCCCACTGCAGGGAGTCCGCACCAGTGAAGCTGCTGTTAGTGACTGCCAGGACCTGAGAGGGGGGTGTGGCCAGCCTGTATCTTTTTAGCACCCACACTTCCGGTGGCGACAAGATACAAGAATACCACTGCACTCTGCGTTCTTTTTTTTTCTAAAATGTACAGAATAGGTAATAATAAGCATTGCATCAGGTTGTGACATACAGTACTGTACACCTGATGCCCTGAGATCCTGACAGTGCAGTTGGGAAAGGGCGCTGTAAGGGGGAGAAGCCATCTGCAGCACAGAACGGCGTCTTCTTAAACAATGTTGGGGGACAGATGAGCGGAAAGAGGAGACTAATAACAGCTCTGGGGGACAAATCATGGCAGCACAGGATGTTTTAAATGGAATCTGTCAAATTGAAAAAGCTGTCAAAAATGCAGGCAACTTGCTATAGAGCGGGAGAAGGTGAGCAGATTGATATATAATCTTATCGGGCAAGATTATGGCCAGCTGCACACAGCAGAGCTGGATTCCACATGCAGGAGCCTGCAGCAGAATCCGGCCCTAAGAGCAGCTCACGACCCTGCGTACCTGTGTACTTTCAATTTCTTCTGTACTGTTTTTGAGTCCCCTTCCCCACGGAATCCGCGACATTTTCGCAATGCCTATCACAGAAGGGACGCAGGTCAGACTGCTTTCATTGACCTCAATAGAATCTGCCTAAAAATAGAACATGCTGCGATATATTTTTTTTCTCTCTGCTTGTAATTGGTTTCCGCTCGTGTGCAGGAGTACCCACTTTTCCATGGCCATGCTAATCCGGTCATGTGCAGCCGGCCTAATTTGTTTTGTTCATTTTTGCTCATTCTAATCTGAGTTGTCCTATCAATGATTGACAGCATTCTGTGTGTGACTGTTCCAACTCTACCATTCTATGACTGTACATAAGAGTTGGCTGTCAATCACCGATAGAACCGCCCATTGGACCCCTCGGCTCAGAATGAGCAAAAGCTTAAAGGGGTTGTCCCGCGGCAGCAAGTGGGTCTATACACTTCTGCATGGCCATATTAATGCACTTTGTAATGTACATTGTGCATTAATTATGAGCCATACAGAAGTTATAAAAAGTTTTATACTTACCTGCTCCGTTGCTGGCGTCCTCGTCTCCATGGTGCCGACTAATTTTCGCCCTCCGATGGCCAAATTAGCCGCGCTTGCGCAGTCTGGGTCTTCTCCTCTTCTCTATGGGGCTCCGTGTAGCTCCTTGTAGCTCCGCCCCGTCACGTGCCGATTCCAGCCAATCAGGAGGCTGGAATCGGCAATGGACCGCACAGAAGCCCTGCGGTCCATGAAGACAGAGGATCCCGGCGGCCATCTTCAGCAGGTGAGTATGAAGACGCCGGACCGCCGGGATTCAGGTAAGCGCTGTGCGGGTGGGTTTTTTAACCCCTGCATCGGGGTTGTCTCGCGCCGAACGGGGGGGGGTTTAAAAAAAAAAAAAACCCGTTTCGGCGCGGGACATCTCCTTTAAATGAATAAAACGAAGAATCTTTCCACATAAAATTGTATATCATTCTGCTGAGCTCCTCTTGCGCTATAACATGATGACTGCAGAATGTACTGCGTGGTCGAGATGACTGATTCACTGTAAAATCAATAAAATATAAAACTGCCTTTAATAATAAACTGTTCTATGAAACGTCTGTGCCTGCACTAGAGATAATGGTGCAGCTGGAGCTCCTTAAAAAAAAAAAAACTGATAAAACATCTCCTATAGAGATGAATGAAAGATATACGTTCAGAAAGTGTCAAGCTGCTGGCGCATGGCGAATGGGCACAGGAATGGGGCACCCGGTGAGTATAAAATATAGCTCCACAGACTCCCCGTTCCCTCACCTTTTGAGCCCCTTAACTTAGTAGAATTTGAATACTACAACTGCTAAATTGCAGTGAGCATTGATACATGTGAGCATACTCTTACTGTACTTAAAGGGGTTTTCTTCCCATTTTTCTTTCACGGATGACCTGTGCTCTGGATAGGTCAGCAGTAGAGATGAGCGAGCATACTCGCTAAGGGCAATTGCTCGAGCGAGCATTGCCCTTACAGAGTACCTGCTCGCTCGAGAGAAAAGGTTCGGGTGCCGGCACGGGTGACAGGTGAGTTGCAGCAGTGAGCAGGAGGGAGCGGGGGGAAGAGAGGGAGAGAGAGATCTTCCCTCTGTTCCTCCCCGCTCTCCCCTGCCGCTCCCCGCCCCCCACGGCCCCCGAATCTTTAGAGACGAGCTGGAGGATACTCGGCTAAGGCACTACTCGCTCATCTTTAGTCAGCAGTAGTTTATGGCTTCACTCCCATTGACACCAATATGAGAACCCCACTGCTATGGCACTTCCTGCTGGTCAGGACAGGATCTGCGGTAGTAGCATGGCTCTCGCATTGACTTCAATGGGAGTGAAGCCAGTGCCACCACTTCCTTACCTGTCCGCTTATGACAGCATTTTACTGGACATTCAGCTAATAGACGAGGGTCACGCGGGTGGGCCCCCATTCACCAACTACTAATTACCTATCTGGAGGATAGGTCTTCAGTGGACAAAAAAGAAAAATGGTCAGACAACCCATTGAACTGTTCACTTTTTCTTGTTTTTCTCTGGCTTCTTCTTTTCTAGGTTAACTGTAATGTTCATGGATGACTTGGGACAAATAAGACAATGGCAAGCTATTGTTGCTGGGAGCGTGGCTGGAATGTTGGCGGCTGTTGTCATCTACCCAACTGATGTCGTCAAGACCCGCCTCATTGTTCAGAACAGCATGGCGCCCACATATAGAGGCCTAGTTCATACCCTGTGCTGCGTGTATTACCAGGAAGGATTCCGATCTTTGTATCGAGGGGTTTCTCTTTCCATCCTTGGTAAGATATAAACGTAGGGCTGCCTCTCTTCATTGTTTTATTAGTTTTCTTGCCACTGAGTACTTTCAGAACTGAGATCCATACCTCAGCATTTTCAAGATCTCCGCTTGCTGTCAGTGAATTGAAATATTCTTGTCTACATTTAGAGGCTGAAAACTGTTGCCATTTGGAACATTGCTCTTGCCTACACTGACAATCAGCCTGTATTACAGGACAGTAGAGAGATGTGTGTATGCCTAGCCTGGATACATTGTAAAGAGCTCATCAGCTGTAAGCAGCACTAAGGTGAAATATACAGTATATAACAGTTATATAAGTGTTCGCTATACAGCTCTGGCACTCCGTGTGCAGTGCTGCCATTATCGTACAAGGTGAATGAGCAGCACGCTATGCTATACAATGTTTTTAACCCCTTAGTGACAGAATTTTCACTCCCCCCCCCCCCCCCCCCCCCCCCCCCCATTTTCGTTTTTTCCTCCTCCCTTTTAAAAGATCGTAGCTCCTTTATTTATCCATCTACGTCGCTGTATGAGGGTTGTTTTTTGCGGGACGAGTTGTATTTTTCAATCGTATCATTTATTGTACCATATAATGTACTGAAAAACTTGAAAAAAAATTCTAAGTGGAGAGAAATGAAAAAAAGACATTCCACCTTCTTTCGGTGTGTCCTGTTTTTGCGGCGCACAAGCTGCAATAAAAGTGACCCGATAACTTTATTCTATGGGTCAGTACGATTACTACGATACCAAACTTATATCGTTTTTTTTTGGTTTTTTTTTTTGCTGTACTACTTATATATTTTTAAAAATTATTTTCTGTGTCCATTTTCTGCGCACAATGCCTTTTTTATTTTTCTGTCGACATAGTTGTGTGAGGGCTCGTTTTGTGCGGTACGTCCTGTCGTTTCCGTTGGTACCATTTTTGCGTACAATTGACTTTTTGATCACTTATTACATTTTCTTCTCTGGCATTCTTTCTATTTTTTTGGACCACGTTTACCGTGGGGGAAAAATAATGCATTACATTGATAGAACGGACTGTTCTAACACAACGATACAAAACACGTATTTTTGCTGTATTTTTATTTACATTTTTTTTATTGCAAATATGGCAAGTTTTTTTTTTTTTTTAACTTTTTTACTGCTTTTTTTTTTTTTTTTTTATAGCTTTTTAGTCCTCCTAAGGGACTACAACCAGCGATGCCTTGATCGCTCCTGCAGTATGATGTAATGTAGAGATGAGCGAACACCAAAATGTTCGGGTGTTCGTTATTCGGAACGAACTTCCCGTGATGCTCGAGGGTTCGTTTCGAACAACGAACCCCATTGAAGTCAATGGGCGACCAGAGCATTTTTGTATTTCGCCGATGCTCGCTAAGGTTTTCATGTGTGAAAATCTGGGCAATTCAAGAAAGTGATGGGAATGACACAGAAACGGATAGGGCAGGCGAGGGGCTACGTGTTGGGCTGCATCTCAAGTTCACAGGTCCCACTATTAAGCCACAATACCGGCAAGAGTGGGCCCCCCCCCTCCCAACAACTTTTACTTCTGAAAAGCCCTCATTAGCATGGCATACCTTAGCTAAGCACCACACTACCTCCAACAAAGCACAATCACTGCCTGCATGACACTCCACTGACACTTCTCCTGGGTTACATGCTGCCCAACCGCACCCCCTCCCCCCCACAGCGCACACCAAAGTGTCCCTGGGCAGCCTTCAGCTGCCCTCATGCCACACCACGCTCATGTCTATTTAGAATTGCGTCTGCCATGACGAGGGACCGCAGGCACACACTGCAGAGGTTGGCACGGCTAGGCAGCGACCCTCTTTAAAAGTGGCGGAGCGATAGCCCACAATGCTGTACAGAAGCAATGAGAAATAGAATCCTGTGCCACCGCCATCAGGAGCTGCACACGTGGGCATAGCAATGGGGAACCTATGTGCCACACACTATTCATTCTGTCAAGGTGTCTGCATGCCCCAGTCAGACCGGGCTTTTTAATTCATAGACACAGGCAGGTACAACTCCCTATTGTGAAGTCCCTGTCGACCCACAGCATGGGTGGCTCCCTGGAACCCACCGGCGGTACACAGAAATATCCCATTGCATTGCCCAACACAGCTGAGGTAGTAATGTCGTGCTTAATGCAGGTGGGCTTCGGCCCACACTGCATGCCCCAGTCTGACTGGGGTTCTTTATAAGTGTACAGATGTAGTAAAAACTCCGTGTGCACCTACAGCATGGGTGGGTGCCAGGAAGCCACCGGCGGTACATAGAAATATCCCATTGCATTGCCCAACACAGCTGAGGTAGTAATGTTGTGCTTAACCCTTTCCAATCCAATTTGTATATGGTTTTCCTAGGGGGCTTACTCTTTTTCTGCTGTTATACAACGGCGCTATATGCTGGCTAAAGCCAGTACTGCATGAGCTGACACGTAGGATAGGCTCCGACAGCAGAGAGGCTGGCAATATACAGTAAGAGAACCCCGACGGACGTCTACCAACAACGGAGCTGTACAGCCTTAAACCCTAATGTCTTCACAGGTCACACAGTGGACTGGAAAGGGTTAATGCAGGTGGGTTTCGGCCCACACTGCATGCCCCAGTCAGACTGGGGTTCTTTACAAGTGGACACATGTAGGTTAAACTCCCTGTGGACCCACTGCCTGGGTGGGTGCCAGGAAGCCACCGGCGGTACATAGAAATATCCCATTGCATTGCCCAACACAGCTGAGGTAGTAATGTCGTGCGTAATACAGGTGGGCTTCGGCCCACACTGCATGCCCCAGTCAGACGGGTTCTTTAGAAGTGTACAGATGTATTAAAAACTCAGTGTGCACCTACAGCATGGGTGGCTCCCTGGAACCCACCGGCGGTACATAAAAATATCCCATTGCATTGCCCAACACAGCTGAGGTAATGTCAGCTGTAATGCAGGTGGCCTAAAAATTAATTTGATTACACTGTAGGCGAGGGCCCACAAAAATTGCTGTATCAACAGTACTAATGTACATCCCAAAAATTGGCCATGGCCAGCCAAGAGGGCAGGTGAAACCCATTAATCGCTTTGGTTAATGTGGCTTAAGTGGTAACTAGGCCTGGAGGCAGCCCAGTGTAACGAAAAATTGGTTCAAGTTAAAGTTCCAATGCTTTTAAGCGCATTGAAACTTATAAAAATTGTTCTGAAAAATTATTTGAGTGAGCCTTGTGGCCCTAAGAAAAATTGCCCGTTCAGCGTGATTACGTGAGGTTTCAGGAGGAGGAGCAGGAGGAGGAGGAGGAGGAATATTAGACACAGATTGATGAAGCAGAAATGTCCCCGTTTTGGATGGTGAGAGAGAACGTAGCTTCCATCCGCGGGTGCAGCCTACGTATTGCTTACGTATCGCTGCTGTCCGCTGGTGGAGAACAGAAGTCTGGGGAAATCCAGCCTTTGTTCATCTTGATGAGTGTTAGCCTGTCGGCACTGTCGGTTGACAAGCGGCTACGCTTATCTGTGATGATTCCCCCAGCCGCACTAAACACCCTCTCCGACAACACGCTAGCCGCAGGACAAGCAAGCACCTCCAGGGCATACAGCGCTAGTTCAGGCCACATGTCCAGCTTCGACACCCAGTAGTTGTAGGGGGCAGAGGCGTCACCAAGGATGGTCGTGCGATCCGCTACGTACTCCCTCACCATCCTTTTACAGTGCTCCCGCCGACTCAGCCGTGACTGGGGAGCGGTGACACAGTCTTGGTGGGGAGCCATAAAGCTGGCCAGGCCCTTAAAGACTGTTGCACTGCCTGGGATGTACATGCTGCTCGATCTCCGCACCTCCCCTGCTACCTTGCCCTCGGTACTGCGCCTTCTGCCACTAGCGCTGTCGGCTGGGAATTTTACCATCAGCTTGTCCGCAAGGGTCCTGTGGTATAGCAACACTCTCGAACCCCTTTCCTCTTCGGGAATCAGAGTGGGCAGGTTCTCCTTATACCGTGGATCGAGCAGTGTGTACACCCAGTAATCCGTCGTGGCCAGAATGCGTGCAACGCGAGGGTCACGAGAAAGGCATCCTAACATGAAGTCAGCCATGTGTGCCAGGGTACCTGTACGCAACACATGGCTGTCTTCACTAGGAAGATCACTTTCAGGATCCTCCTCCTCCTCCTCCTCCTCCTCCTCCTCCTCAGGCCATACATGCTGAAAGGATGACAGGCAATCAGCCGGTGTACCGTCAGCAGCGGCCCAAGCTGTCTCTTCCCCCTCCTCCTCATCCTCCTCATGCTCCTCCTCCTCCTCCTCCTGTACGCGCTGAGAAATAGACAGGAGGGTGCCCTGACTATCCAGCGGCATACTGTCTTCCCCCGCCCCCGTTTCCGAGCGCAAAGCAGCTGCCTTTATGGTTTGCAGGGAATTTCTCAAGATGCATAGCAGAGGAATGGTGACGCTAATGATTGTAGCATCGCCGCTCACCACCTGGGTAGACTCCTCAAAATTACCAAGGACATGGCAGATGTCTGCCAACCAGGCCCACTCTTCTGAAAGGAATTGAGGAGGCTGACTCCCACTGCGCCGCCCATGTTGGAGTTGGTATTCGACTATAGCTCTACGTTGTTCATAGAGCCTGGCCAACATGTGGAGCGTAGAGTTCCACCGTGTGGGCACGTCGCACAGCAGTCGGTGCACTGGCAGCTTAAAGTGATGTTGCAGGGTGCGCAGGGTGGCAGCGTCCGTGTGGGACTTGCGGAAATGTGCGCAGAGCCGGCGCGCCTTTACGAGCAGGTCTGACAAGCGTGGGTAGCTTTTCAGAAACCGCTGAACCACCAAATTAAAGACGTGGGCCAGGCATAGCACGTGCGTGAGGCTGCCAAGCTGCAGAGCCGCCACCAGGTTACGGCCGTTGTCACACACGACCATGCCCGGTTGGAGGCTCAGCGGCGCAAGCCAGCGGACGGTCTGCTCTGTCAGACCCTGCAGCAGTTCGTGGGCCGTGTGCCTCTTATCGCCTAAGCTGAGTAGTTTCAGCACGGCCTGCTGACGCTTGCCCACCGCTGTGCTGCCACACCGCGTGACACCGACTGCTGGCGACATGCTGCTGCTAACACATCTTGATTGCGAGACAGAGGAGGAGGAGGAGGAGGAGGGTGCTTTAGTGGAGGAAGCATACACCTCCGCAGATACCAGCACCGAGCTGGGGCCCGCAATTCTGGGGGTGGGTAGGACGTGAGCGGTCCCAGGCTCTGACTCTGTCCCAGCCTCCACTAAATTCACCCAATGTGCCGTCAGGGAGATGTAGTGGCCCTGCCTGCCTGTGCTTGTCCACGTGTCCGTAGTTAAGTGGACCGTGGCAGTAACCGCGTTGGTGAGGGCGCGCACAATGTTGCGGGAGACGTGGTCGTGCAGGGCTGGGACGGCACATCGGGAAAAGTAGTGGCGACTGGGAACTGAGTAGCGCGGGGCCGCCGCCTCCATGATACTTTTGAAGGACTCAGTTTCCACAACCCTATACGGCAGCATCTCAAGGCTGATGAATTTTGCTATGCGGACGGTTAACGTTTGAGCGTGCGGGTGCGTGGCGGCGTACTTGCGCTTGCGCTCGAACACTTGCGCAAGCGACGGCTGAACGGTGCGCTGAACTACACTGCTGGATGGGGCCGAGGACAGCGGAGATGAGGGTGTGGGTGCAGGCCATGAGGCGGTAGTGCCTGTGTCCTGAGAGGGGGGTTGCATCTCAGTGGCAGGTTGGGGCACAGGGGGAGAGGCAGGGGTGCAAACCGGAGGCGGTGAACGGCCTTCGTCCCACCTTGTGGGGTGCTTGGCCATCATATGTCTGCGCATGGTGGTGGTGGTGAGGCTGTTGGTGTTGGCTCCCCGGCTGAGCTTTGCGCAACAAAGGTTGCACACCACTGTTCGTCGGTCGTCAGGCGTCTCTGTGAAAAACTGCCAGACCTTAGAGCACCTCGGCCTCTGCAGGGTGGCATGGCGCGAGGGGGCGCTTTGGGAAACACTTGGTGGATTATTCGGTCTGGCCCTGCCTCTACCCCTGGCCCTGGCCACCGCACTGCCTCTTGCAACCTGCCCTGCTGATGCCCTTGACTCCCCCTCTGAAGACCTGTCCTCCTGAGTAAGCGTTGCACACCAGGTGGGGTCAGTCACCTCATCGTCCTGCTGCTCTTCCTCCGAATCCTCTGTGCGCTGCTCCCTTGGACTTACTGCCCTTACTACTACCTCACTGCAAGACAACTGTGTCTGATCGTCATCATCCTCCTCACCCACAGAAAGTTGTTGAGACAGTTGGCGGAAGTCCCCAGCCTCTTCCCTCGGACCCCGGGAACTTTCGAATGGTTGGGCATCAGTGACGATAAACTCCTCTGGTGGGAGAGGAACCGCTGCTGCCCAATCTAAGCAGGGGCCCGAGAACAGTTCCTGGGAGTGTTCCCGCTCCTGAGCAGGTGTCATTGTAGTGGAGTGAGGAGGCTGGGAGGAAGGAGGAGCAGCAGACAGAGGATTCGGATTTGCAGCAGTGGACGGCGCAGAACTGCGTGTTGACGATAGGTTGCTCGAAGCACTTTCTGCCATCCAGGACAGGACCTGCTCACACTGCTCATTTTCTAATAACCGTCTCCCGCGTGGACCCATTAATTGGGCGATGAATGTGGGGACGCCAGAAACGTGCCTCTCTCCTAATCGCGCAGCAGTCGGCTGCGACACACCGGGATCAGGAGCTCGGCCTGTGCCCACACCCTGACTTGGCCCTCCGCGTCCTCGGCCGCGTCCACGTCCTCTAGGCCTACCCCTACCCCTCAGCATGCTGTATTACCAGTGATTTGATTTCACAGGCAGGAAATAAATTGGCGCAAGACTGCAGGCCAAATATAATTTTTTCCCTTTTTGGAAAACGAAAGGCCCCACTGCCTCTAGTGAATGAATAATCTAAGTTTAATAACTGTGCTGTGTCCCTGCTAATGTGTCACAGAACGTGAGGGTAGCAGAGTTATTATAACTCTGGCAGAGCAGGTATTTTTTTTCCCAATTAAGGAAAGCAAATGGCGAAGCCAGCAGTAAAGCGTAGCTGGGTGCGTATGATTTAGCAATGTTTTTCACGCAGCTCACACGTGTCCACCGCCCTTAGGACGGACAGAGGCTGGACAAATAGATTTGTTTTCAGTTTTTTCCCACCAAAAGGCAGCACTGCGTATATTCAATGAACATGAGAAGTTTAATAACTGTGCTGTGTCCCTGCTTATGTGTCACAGAACGTGAGGGTAGCAGAGTTATTATAACTCTGGCAGAGCAGGTATTTTTTTTCCCAATTAAGGAAAGCAAATGGCGAAGCCAGCAGTAAAGCGTAGCTGGGTGCGTATGATTTAGCAATGTTGTTCAAGCAGCTCACACGTGTCCACCGCCCGTAAGGACGGACACAGGCTGGACAAATAGATTTGTTTCCACTTGTTTTTCCACCAAAAGGCAGCACTGCGTATATTCTATGAATAATAACTGTGTTGTGGCCCTGCCTATACAATTCTTTCCCTGCAGTATCAATGGAGGGTGGAATGCTCTGCAGAGGCGATTTTGAGAAGCCCAAAAAAAATGCAGCACAGCTAACAGCAGCCTGGACAGTACTGCACACGGATAAATATGGCCCTAGAAAGGACCGTTGAGGTTCTTGAAGGCTACACGCACTCCTAACACTCTCCCTGCCTATGCAGCACTTCTGTCCCTAATGCCAGGTGCAACGCTCTGCAGAGCCGATTTTGAGAAAAAAAAAAATGCCACTGCTAACAGCAGCCAACACACAGCTATCAGTGGCCCTAATAAGGACCTTTGGGGGGTCTTGAAGCCTACACTAACTACCAATTCTTTCCCTACAGCAGCTCCGGTATAAACAGCACTGTCCCTCATCTAACTCACCAGGCATCTGAGGCGAGCCGCGGGAGGGGCCGACTTTTATATTAGGCGAACACCTGATCTCGCCAGCCACTCACAGCAGGGGGGTGGTATAGGGCTTAAACGTTGCAGGGGGAAGTTGTAATGCCTTCCCTGTCTTTCAATTGGCCAGAAAAGCGCGCTAACGTCTCAGGGAAGGAAGTGAAAGTAACCAGAACACCGCATGGTGTTCGTTACGAATAACGAACATCCCGAACACCCTAATATTCGCACGAATATCAAGCTCGGACGAACGCGTTCGCTCATCTCTAATGTAATGCCATAGCATTACATCATACTGCATTCTGACAGGCAGACGACCAAGCCACCCCACGTGGATGGCTTGATAGGCAGTCTCCCAAGGCAGCCTTTCAGAAGGCCCCCGGCTGCTGTGACACCTGCACGGCTCCCCTAATCTCACTGCGGCGGGGGGGGGGGGGGGGGTACGGGACCCCAGAACATCGTTCGGGGGATTTAAATGCAGCTGTCAGAATTTC
Source organism: Eleutherodactylus coqui (assembly GCA_035609135.1). NCBI lineage: Eukaryota > Metazoa > Chordata > Amphibia > Anura > Eleutherodactylidae > Eleutherodactylus > Eleutherodactylus coqui. Next base: position 110,712,774 of record CM069414.1, on the reverse strand, counting down.
CGACGGGAATCCGCCCTGTGTGCACCCAGCCTTAATATTGTAATGCTGTAAACTCCCACCAATTCAGCAAGCTTAAACAAACGTAGAATTTGTGCCCAATGAGCTCGCTATTATTGCCCTTTTACACGGAACAATATCGTTAAAGGGCAAATGAATGATAATTATTCAGTGTAAACGCCGCCGATTATTAAATAAGGCTGCTTTCACAAGGCTGAGAAAATCGCGCATGATTTGTGCATTGAGACGCACTAATATGCACCCTATTCTTTTCAATGAAGTCATATATATATATATACAGACACACACGAGCAATTTTTTTTTTTTCCCGCAACACTGCGGGGGAGGGGGGGGGGGGAGAATCTCAGCAAGTCCTACCTATTTGCGTTTCTCGGAACGCATCACCCATTTTTTTTTTTTTTTCAATGGGACAGGAAAACGCGTTGCACACAGAGTGCGATGCGAGATGTCTCATTGGAAACAATGGGAAACGCTTGCCAAACCTTTGACGCGGCTAAAAGTCGCACAGGAGGACTGCGAACTCACAAAAGGGATGGGAGGTGTTTTTGACAGAAAATCTCTTCACAACCCCGGGGACATCGCATGTTCACTAGCACGAAGTAGGGCCAAGTTTCCATCATCGGCTTGTTTACTTATCGTTCAGTTTAAATAGCGCTCGTTCAGTCGTTCTCGCTCACTAAGGCCTCTTTCACACAAGCGTTGCGATTTAACACTTAGCAGATCGCTCTGTAAAATTGCATAGATGGACGTTTTCCTGCGAACAAGTTCTAAGCGTTTAGTGTTTTCTCCTCCATTCACACGGCCGGGTTCGACATATTGCCAAAAAAAATCTGCTGCTGATTAGAATTCCCTCGATCAGCAAAAATCCTCGTAATGACTTCTAATGCCTAAATAGAGGCACCTGTAAACTTTTCCCAGTGTTGGACCCAGCTAAACTCCCTCCCCTCAGTTAATGGCTCTAAATGGTTATAATTGCTTCTGTAAACTACCGTAATGTAAAGTGACTAGATAGTGTGGCAACTCAGGGGTTACTCGCTTACAAGGATCTCCATCTAAGTCGGTCGGCATAACACTCATAGAGACTCAGGAGACCCGGATGACTTGAAATTCTGGCTCCTGTTTGTTTTATTTCACACAGCAAAATGGGTACAGCATCAATACACTGGAACATATAACAGCTTCAGGGTTCGCAACCCACAGAGTCCCTGTCACTATCCCCCACCTGTGGTGTCTAGGGGTCATCCTCCCCTGTCAGATACATAACAGGCCCAGTCTGGTCCGCACCAGACCTCAGGCCCCCAGTTGCTGATGCAGCCTCTCCCTCTGGCTTTCAGCAGGGAACTGAATGTGTCTGGAGGTTTTAACGCCTCCTGACACACCCGTACAGCTGTCCCTGCTGATTAACATACAGAATGTCTGCTTTCATGCCCTCTACAGGCCATCTTGTGAACTACCTTGCCACAGTAGGGATTTTTACGATGTACAGCCCACACAATTCCTTAGGGTGGTTTCAGACAACCGTATATCGGCTCGGTTTTCAGGCCGAGCCGATATACGGTGTCCTCATCTGCGGGGGGGGGGGGGGATGGAAGAGCCAGGAGTAGGAGCTGAGCTCCCGCCCTCTCTCTGCCTCCTCTCCACCCCCTCTCTGCCCCTCTGCACTATTTGCAATAAAAGGGGCGGGGCTAAGTTCCAATAATTAGCCCCGCCCACATCTCGCCTCTCCTCATTGCAAATAGTGCAGAGTGGCGGAGAGGGGGCGGGAGCTCAGAGCACTGCTGCTGGCTCTTCCAGCCTCCCCCCCCCTGCAGAGAGAGACGCCGTATATCGGCTGGGCGTGAAAACCGAGCCGACATACGTTCGTCTGAATCCAGCCTTATATATATCTTGCAGTGCAACTATAAATTTGTGTTTTGGGATATTTCATCTGTAATAATCCAGACTACAATGCAGGGAATGTTTTACTAATCTGTTCACTACAGCGAATTATTTAACCCCTGAAATGTTGTATTTGCCAGTACAACACTTCTAGGCTTGCAGCCAGAACAGGATTTTGGCAAGAGACAGATGGTGTGTAAGAGCAGGTCCATTACTGAATACAGCCAGTGATTATCTGCCTTTCAGTATGTCTAGGGATCATGTTGGTTGTACAAAAGTATCATCCACAAAAATGATGATCTGCTCTTCTTTTGCTTCCTTTATTCTAGGACACCTTGAAATATAGCAATAGGATTGGCTGTAGTCTACAATCATTCTTAACCCTTTCCAATCCAATTCGTATCCTGGTTTTGCTAGGGGGCTTACTCTTTTTCTGCCGTTATACAACGGTGCTATCTGTTGGCTAAAGCCAGTACTGCATGGGGTGTCACATTGGATAGGCTCCGGCAGCAGAGAGGCTGGCTATGTGCAATTGGAGAACCCCGATAGACGTCTTCCAACATCGGAGCTGTACAACCTTAGGCTGGATTCAGACGAACATATATCGGCTGGGTTTTCACGCCGAGCCGATATACAATGTCCTCATCTGCAGGGGGAGGGGGGATGGAAGAGCCAGGAGCAGGAACTGAGCTCCCGCCCCCTCTCTGCCTCCTCTCCACCCTCTCTCCGCCCCTCTGCACTATTTGCAATGAAAGGAGGCAGGGCTAAGGGCCGAAAATTAGCCCCGCCGCCGTCCCGCCTCTCCTCATTGCAAATAGTGCAGAGGGGTGGAGAGGAGGCAGAGAGGGGGTGAGAGCTCAGTTCCTGCTCCCGACTCTTCCAGCCTCCCCCCCCCCCCCCCCCCCCCCCTGCAGAGAGAGACGACGTATATCGGCTGGGCGTGAAAACCCAGCTGATATACGTTCATCTGAATCCAGCGTTAGGCCTGAATTCAGACGACCGTATATCGGCTTGGTTTTCACGCCGAGCCGATATATACGGTGTCCTTGTCTGAGGCGGGGGGGGGGGGAGGATGGAAGAGCCAGGAGCAGGAATTGAGCTTCCGCCCTCTCTCTGCCTCCTCTCCTCCCCCTCTCCACCCCTCTGCACTATTTGCAATGAAAGGAGGTGGGACGGGGGCGGGGCTAAATTCTGAGAATTAGCCCCATCCCGCCTCTCCCCATTACAAATAGTGCAGGGGGTGGAGAGGAGGCGGAGAGGAGGCAGAGAGGGGGCGGGAGCTCAGAGCACTGCTCCTGGCTCTTCCAGCCCCCCCCCCCCCCACCCCCCGCAGAGAGAGACGACATGTATTGGCTGGGCGTGAAAACCGAGCCGATATACGGTCGTCTGAATCCAGCCTTAAATTATAATGTCTTCAGATGTTAGACAGTGGATTTGGAAAGGGTTAATATCATTACTAGACACTTAGTATTCTACAGAAAGAATACATTGATGGTAAAGGATATAAAACGCTTGTCCTTTTCAGGAGCCGTTCCGTTTTCAGCTGGTCTGTTCTTCATGAATATGAGTTTGGATAAGATTTGGCAGGTGCCGGGTGCCCATTTATCTCCAGTCCAGAACTTTATAAATGGATGCCTCGCTGCAGGAGTGGCGCAGACCTTGTCTTTTCCCTTTGAAACAGTCAAGAGAAAAATGCAGGTAAAAAGAAAAAAAGTTTTCTTCTTGCATCTTATATAATTGTGACTCAAAAATTTCCCACATATTATAGACTAGCTGATATACCCGGCTTCGCCTGAGTTAATTTGGTGCAGGTGTTTAATGTTTGCACAGAAAGTGTTATTGCGTTGTGGTTACTTCACTTCTGCATGCCTGGCCCCCTATTTTTGATTGCCTGCTTGTCACAGTCTGCAGGTCTCCTCTGTGTATTGCAGCCACCTCCATGCAGTGCAGCGATGACTGATGCTTATCAGGCATCATCTTGAGGGCTTATATCGGCCGGGTTTTCACGCCCGGCTAATATACGCTGCCACTCTGATGCGTTGGCTTACAATGCATCAGTGCACAAGGGCGTATTTCTGCAGCGTCAAAGCGCCCGATTGGGCGCTCTCGCTGCAGCTGCATAGATTACTGTGAGAGCCTATGCTAGCTGCCGGAGAAGGGAGGTGGGAGGGAGTTTAGCAGCTTGACTGCTTAAGTCCCTCCCCCTTCACCTCTCCACCCCTTGCTATAGTTTGCAATGGGAGGGGGTGGGCCGGGGGCTGAGCTAAGCTCTGCCCCTCTCATTGCTGGCTGCGGACAAGCAGCGGGAGCTTAGCTCAGCCCCCACCCTGCCCGCTCCCTTTGCAAATGGCCGGAGAGGGAAGGGGAAATGCCCCCCCCCCCCCCCCCCCCCAGGCCCTACGGCATTGCAACCGCGTCTCCTATTCCTGAGATTAGCCGGCACAGTGGATGAGCTTTTGCAAAAATCTCGTCCACACGGTGTGGCCAAGTGGCATGAAAACTGACATGTAGCGCGGAATTCAAATCCGCAGCATGTCAATTCTTTTCTCTTTTCCGGAGCGGTCTCTCTCCTCTCTATGAGGAGAGAAAGCCGCAGTGGAATGCCGTCGCGAAACCGCTCTAAAGGCCCCTGGGTTTTGAAGCTGCACTTTTCCAGCAGAATTCTCATGTTTTTTTGGTGCGGCCATTCCGCGAGAATTCTGCTGAAATTTCGTCCCGTGTGACCCCAGCCTAAGTATACAGTCAGGTGGATGAGCTGTGATCTGCTCTATTATGGCTGTGTGATCATTAGTAACTGTGATAACTGTGATAGGCGTGTCAGTGTCTGTTTCTATGGTAGGGATCACACAAACGGAGAATCTGACTAGTTTTAGAGATCATAACCCCAAGCAGATCTGAGCTGGTCAGAATTGAGATCACATGACCATCTGAGGAGAAAGATTCTGGGAGTTTCAGACAGTAATAGTTAACCAAGGTAACACTTGCTCACTTATATAGACTGGGGGGAGGGAAGGTAATTATTTCTACATAATTAATTTTTTTTTTTTTTTTTAAAAGACCAGAGTGGCCCTTTAAATATATGTAAAAATCTTGTTTTTACTAAGTCAGTGGTAACAATCTCACTGAGTCCTATTGCTCTGTGCCTTGTGTATGAGTAGTAAATGTCAGGTATGGCACACATGATGTCGCTGCAGTTTGTGTATTCTGTGCCTCAGCTCAGGGATTTAATCCTCTAATCTCTGACTATACAGAGGTCATTTGACAGCTTGGTGTAGAACTTTAATCGGCCACTAGATGGGGCTAATGGAAAAGTAAGTTGTGTGTCATTCCCAATGCCCTTGACAGCTGTCAAGTTGACCTTACAGTCAGTGCTGCCTATTCCTGTGCCCTTAATGTGAACTTGTGTGAATGGTGGAATACATGGTGGCCTAGCTAACAGTGGCTCTATCTACATTAAGGAAGCACAAACAAAAATGGCCAAAATGCAAACGTTTGGTAGAGACTGTTACTGAAATGAGGTATTACAATGCATGCGAAAGGACATGGCAAAATGTATAAAGTACATGTAGTGGAGATTCAACCCCTAAACTGAGGTTCCACTAAGCACCATGTTAAGATACAGCTTGACTTGTCTATACTACTAGATCGCTGTACAGAGGGGTATGTTCCTACATAGGGCTGTAAAGTATGTGCGATTGTCCCATTCATCTGAATGGAGCTTGCAGAAATCCATGCCCTTCCTGCTAAAAGTGCCCCATTTAAATGGAACAGCTTTTGAGTTGCATGAATTTCTACAACAAATCTGCCATATAGACTAATATGAAACTGAGGATTCTGCAATAAGGGATTCAGAACAAGCTAAAGGGAACACATAGAACAATATTGGGGAAAAACAAGAAAAACGCTCCAAAACGTTGCAAATAAGGCCCAATGTCCACAAGCGGATCTGATTTGCGAAATCCTGTGCGGGAGATCTGCAAATCAAGCTGCCCATAGGGATACATGGACGTCCACAAATGAAATAAAGCAGGCAGATTTGATTTGCGGACCTCTTGGTCCAGAAAAAAAAAAATCGCAGCATGCTCCATTTCAGTGCAGATCTCGCAAGGACGGCCTTGAAGTCAATGAAAGCCGTCCGATCCGTGGCCTGTCCACAATTGAATTGCGGATGGGCCGCGGATTGCACGGGAAAGCAGGAGTTTAAAAAAAAGTACTGCACGCATCCGAGGACCCGGGCAGGTAACGGCAGGGTCTGATTCCGCTGTGGGATCCCGCATGTGGAATCCAATCCACCCCGTGGACATAAGGGGCAAAATGAAACATTTGTTTATAATATGTACATAATACTCACGTTGAGCAGGGAGGATAAGTCTTCCCTTTTCCAGTACAGATAGGCTGTTAATGCTTGGATGGTGAGCATATACTATTTGTACTGTTGCCCCTTGGATGATTTGTTTTCTGGTCTGAAGGTGTATAGCGAGGAGCACGTGTTACCTGTGACGTTTGTTTGCTTGGAAAGATGAGTTTGTTATTGCGATACCTCCTCCTTTCCGCCCCTGTAAGATCACTCTCGCCTCTCAGTGTTTTTATATTAGCATTTGTGAGTCACAAAGCCGATCAACGTGCTTAGCTGATCAGTATGTGTTAAGGCCCTTTTACACGGGCCGACAGTCTTTTGGTCACTTCTTAGTCACCACTAAGGTCGTCGGCGCTTATGCAGAGCATTCAAACAGAAAGTCCTGCCGCTGGCTCACAGGCTTCTTGTCCGCTTCTCGCTAAGTGCTTGACCTCCTATGGGAAGCGGGGAGCATTTACACAGGATAAAAAGCCAGCAAAGTGTTTATTTATTTATTTTTTTAAACAATTTTTTATTGAACACGTGGTAAGTGAGCAATTTTTTCTTTTTTCTTTTTTTTTCTTCCCTGCATTCACTCTAAACTATAATTATGTGTAAATTGGCCTTTTAATGTCTTTTTCTTTTCTTCTCTCCCCGTTTAATATATTGGACACTATAAAGTGGCTGCCTGTGGTTATTGGGCAGTACCTGTATAATAAGTCGGGCTGTTTACAAACACACATTGAGCAGGTCTGACATTTCACAAGTCTTCTGGGAACGTAAAACCATTGTAGACTTTGCCCAGGACAGACGCCTGCTTTTCCCATGTACTGTTTACAGACCATCCCTCCTGCCAGATAGATCCCTACTTGCTGAATATCACCTCCGGTTATATGTATCCAAGGCACACCTGTGCTGGAAATGATACTAGAATGGTGGAACATCCCAATATAATGTTGCTCATTGATTACATTTATGAGATGTGTTTATACCTCTCCTCCTGTGAAGATTTATGTCTTGTTCCAACATATAAGACCCATGACGTTATATCTACAGTATCACTTGATGTACAAATTAAATTCCATCCAAAACTGTTGAATGCGATACAAATCGAATGGAAATAATGCGGTATATTTTATTTATACTTTGGAATGGACTTGTGTAGTTATGACTTACTGTAGGCTAATGGGCCTGAGACTATAATGTTTCAGTTTGTATAAAGCTCTTCCGTTTTGTACACCAAATTGTAGTGGCTATGTGACTGGGTCAGAGCATCACCAGAATGGCAGGTCTTGTGGGGTGTTCCTGGTATGTAGTGATTAGTACCTACCAATGACGGGCAACCGGTGAACCAGCAACAGTCATGGTAGCCCCCAAGGTTTGTTGGTGAGTATGGAGATGAAAGGCCAACCTGTCCCGTCTGATCCCACAGAAGAGCTGCTGTAGTGCAGATTGCTGATAGTTACTGCTGGTTATGATACAAAGGTGTTAGAATACACATTGCATCACAGCCCGCTCCGCTGCAGACTTGTTAAAGTACCCATGCTGACCCCCTTCAGAAAGTGGGCACACGAGCATCAAAACTGCGCCGTGGAGCAATAAAAGATGGACTAGACTACTTTATTTCTCTTACTGAGAACAGTCACACTGTGTACCTGGCGACAATGGCACTAGAATACACTATGGAAGTGATGGCAAACCTTTTCGAGACCGCATGCACAAACTGCAACCCAAAACCTACTTATTTATCGCAAAGTGACAGCACATCAAGGGGCGGGGCTTATCACGATGTATGATTTTTTTTTTTATTTATTTTTTTTTAAACTCCGTTGTTATGAAAAGGACAGGGCCGCTTCAAAATAGACAGGGTGCACATTTTGACTACTTTTTGGATGTGGAAATGCTGCAGAATTTGCCACAGAAAGTTCCACTGAGGACATTGCAGCATTTCCGCCACGTGTAAACATACCCCAGTGGTAATGGTGACCCCCCCCCATGGCGGCCGCAGAGGTAATAGTGCCCCCCTGAGACCCATATACTTACCCCCTCCTCGTGAAAGTGCTGCTGCTCCTCCTCTGCTCGGTGCTGCTAGCAGCACTAATCCCAGGTGTATACTGTACTGCCAGATATCTTCTCCCCCTGCTCTCGCGGAACTCGCAGTGTACACCGGGATCAGCGCAGCTGAGGGAATACCGGCAGGGGAGCCGTGGGCCCCTGCCGGTATTCACTAACGTGGTGAGCGGCCGATGGCGGCGCGTGCCAGCTCTGGCAAACGTGCCATAGGTTCGCCACCACTGCACTATGGGAAGAAGACAATCCAGTAGAGGAAGTGTGATGATCTGAGCAGTGTTCTGCGGGAAATCTTGGGTCCTGGCATTCACGTGGCTGTTACTTTGATACATACTATCCACTCTAAAAACGTTATTGCAGTTCAAGTACACTCTGTATGACAATAGTATTTAGAAGGATCATGCATGCTGCTCCATCGTCATGTTCCTCAAACCATTCCTTAGCAGTTTGTGCAGAGTTCACAATGTTTGCCTCCACATTACCCGGATTACAATACAATTCTCATGGGATGTGCTGAAAAAACAAATCCCATCTGTGAAGGAGTAGACTTCACAACGAACAGGAGTTAAAGTGTAACTAAAGTTTTATCAGAACTTCTGACGTGTTACTATATGATGTGTCAGAAGTTTTCTCAGTGGGGTCTGTGTTCTGAGAGGCACACGATTGCTAAAATGAACAGGCAGAAGCGCCCATTTGAGTACTGCGTCCTTTCGGTTGCTTCCAGCTTTGCTCACAGCAGTTTACAGGCGCAATTTTGCATCATGTTAACTTTTGCAATCTCCTTTTGGGGTGTCCCCTCCTTCCCACATGATTTCTATGTGTTGGAAAAGAACCCATTGTTTTTATTGGGTGCGTTTACATGTGCAATTTTTCTCTTGCTGCAAGGAGCAGCTATGCAGGAGAGAGTGCGGCATGTCCTAAATTTATTTGTCTTTTTATATATATATATATATATATATATATATATATATATATATATATATATATATATATATATATATAAATATAATTTTTTTTTATTATTATTTTATTTTTTTTAACGATTCTGTTTGAAGTCACCTGCCTGCACATGGCCGGGCCAGATCTCTCGCAGCGGGATGCGAATTGTGCCCTGGCATTAATTTTTTACTCACCCATCCGACGTTTTCTCTCTCTGCACTGCGATGTGCCACGTGGGCAGTGTAGAACCGGCATGTCACATCTCTGTGCGGGCCTCTGCGAGGCTCGCTCAGGAATAGGACATGCCACAATTTGTTTACCACGCGAGTTTTCACGCAGTCAAATTGCAGCTGTCTGCATAGGATTGCACTATCTAATGCAATCCTATGGCAGCTGGCACAGGCGGAAATTCTCTGGGAAATCCCGCGGCAGGATTTCCGCTTGTGTGCAGGAGGCCTATGGAAGCAAAAAATAAATTAAAAATCGCATCGCGCTCACATGTAAGTGCGATGCATTTTTACTCCCATAAGAAATAATAATAATAACTTTTCACACGCGTTTCTCATGCATATAAAAATCACAAGTGCAGTGATGCGAGTGCGATGCAATTTTTCTTGCAGAATGCATGGGTTTGCAAGTACAATATTGGTCCAGGTTTCCCAGACTGATGTTGCATTCGCTGCACCTTATTGTGTGCCTATAGTTGTTGCTAACATCTAGGTGCCAGATACCACAGAGCACCTTCAGAGGTCTTTGCCTCGATGGGTCAGAGCTATTTTGATGCTACCATGGGGATCTGCATAATTCTAGGCAGGTGATTTCACTGTTATGCCTGATCTCTGTATATGTATGCAGCGTATATAATCTCAATGACAGTTGGGACTTGTTCTGGACGCTCATCTGCTTGCTCTTTTGTTCCTTTCAAAGACACTATTGGCTTCCTCATGCAAGTTGCAGATGGTTCCCATACAGCTAAAAGGTCACTTTTGATCAAAACTTTGACCTTCTGTTGACACGTACTTTACACCCCTCCCTTCTTTTTTTGTTATTTTTCTTTTATTATGTTTTAGTGCTTTTGGATAATCTTTCTTGTTGGGGGGAACATAATTGTTGTAAAGATGCATTCCAACAGCAAAGGTTTCTTTTTCTTTCTTTCTGTTGACACAGCCATATGAGGGCTTGTTCTTTTGCAGGATCAGCTGTTTTGGTCCCCTTCCCTGCTAGGGGGACCTGAAGCTGTGAACTTTTGATCGCTTGCATAATGCTTTGGCATGCGTAGTATTTAAAAGCCGTATTCGGTGTCAGTGTAACACTGACATGTAATCTATTAGGCCATGCCTCCATGTGGCTTGAGGCAAGGACTACACAGTGAGTTGGTAAGATGACCAGATTTTCCCAGGGTCAAAGCGGGACAGAGAGGTGTGGTCAGGGGCTTATCACAACGTATACATTTATCTCTTTCATTCTAAAAAGTGCAGGGCGGTTTCAAAAAAAGGCGGAGCAAATTCTGCAGCATTTCTGCAACCAAAAAACAGTCAAAATCCGTACCATCGTTGCGGATTTTGACTGGAAATCGTCCGCGAATCAGCAGTTGATTTCATACCTGGCCAGCATTGCCGCGCCTGACCCGGCTGTTGCGAACAGTTTGACGGAGAGCCCTGACAGCCGGAAGCCTTCAAAGAAGGTGAGGGGAGTGCCACATAGTATGAAATCGGCTGCGGGTATATGGCTGATTTCTAGTCAAAATTTGCACCAATGGTATAGATTTTGACTTTTTTTCAATGCAGAAATGGTGCGGAATTTCCACTACGTGTCGGCTTGAGGTACACTACCACGTGCAGAGTGGCCTCAGTAGTAATGGCAACCCTTATATTGGTCTCCAGTAGTAATAGTGACTCCCACAGGGGCCTCGGTAGTAATAGAAACCTCCCGCCGCCCCCTTCCCGAGACCAATATACATACTTCTTCCTGGTCTTCAGAGCATCATTGCTCCTTCGTTTGGTACTGCTGCGGGATGCACACATTGACGACAGTTTGTGCACCTGCACTCTTCCTCCCCTCTCCTCCTGCGGAACCAACGAGCAGAGGGCAGGGAAGGAATATAACGGGTGTACACACTGCCGTCAGTGTGTGCATCCCGTAGCGGCGTCGGTGATTACCAGCTGCGGCACCCCAGCTGGTAATCCCCTTCACGGTGACCAGATGTCCTGAAAGTGGGACAAATGGCTGTCCTGCTTGGGATCCTGGGGAAAGTGAGACACGGGGTCCCAAAGCAGGACTGTCCCGCTTAAGTCGGGATATCTGGTCACCTTACTTCTGGTCACATGACCAAAAATGAATCTGTAGTCCTAGCAACCTTGTTGTCAATAGGGTTGAGGTGCGAGTTGCAGGTTGGATTTTTTTTTGGCGACCTGTAATTGTCACTGCTACCCAGTTGTCTTCTATGTGAGCACGGGGTCAAAGGGCTGCACAGCAAGCTTTGAACATGGCCAAAAGTTACCATATAGTCCTAGCTCAATAGGCAGATACCAATGGCTGGCCTTCATTAACTAACTTGTCAACACCCTTCAGTCTTATTGCTTGGCACCAATGGAATGACCATGGAAGCCGCCTTCCTCTATCAAACACCTTAGATCCTGCTTTGATGGTCAACTGAAACATCTAAGGGGTTAAAGGGCAAAAACTATTGATGACCTATCCTCCTCCTTCCTAGGAGATGGGAGAGTAAGTGCCGTAGATGGCTTCACTGCCATTGAAATCTGAAACTCTTGCTTCCAACACAGAGGTCCGATGTAGAAGTGTAATAGCCGCTTCAGCTCCCATGGATTTCAGTGGGTGTAAAGCCCGCTATAGTACTTCCGCTTCCATCCTCTATGATTATGATTGTCTAATATGGTCAAAGTTGGCCATCTTAACTGACCTTCATCGTTGTATGTGCGCAGCTAAAAGTCCTTGTGAGTATTGACCCAAAAATTGCATGTTTATAATAGGAAATGCTCCAAAAAATGGTTTTAATGTACGTTATAAAAAATGGTGATTGCAACATGCACTATTTATGGAAATCTAATAGTTTTTTTCCTTCAGCCACGTGTACTGCAGACATGAAATTAAAATGCACCGAAGGGCGCGGTGCTCCTACCTTGGCAGTACATCATGTTGCATTGATTTTAGTAAAGTGGCTGATGGTAAAGTATTCCCATCCTCATCAGTTTCACATCAGCAAAACCCTGACTGCAGTGTACTTGAATAGGAATACTAGGCTGGAAGTCTGGTCTGCGTAGGAAAAGGTCTTTATTAATCTAAAAACTACTTCTAGTATCAGACAGATTAGTTAAATCTGTAATATGTAGGGTTCAAGCAGTCCATTCAGGCAGGACTGGGAAAAAAAATATCCCAGTTGCCATGACAACAGAAAAAAAATCAACCCTAGCAACCAGGTTTTGTTCCCTATGGTTGCTGGACTGCAGACACTAGTGACCGGCCCACTGATTTCAGCAGTCAGTAACTCATACCAACAGTTTAACAGTTTGGAAAAACTTCCATTTCAAAGTTTCCAGTGTCCGGCAGAGAGCAGTCGGATGCGTCTCTACAACCTTCATATATTTCCTGCTGTACACCTCCCTGTGCTGCTGATTGACACAACTCTCCTTTTGGTTTCACAACCATTTCAGCCTTTAGGCACTCCTTGAAAAAAAATTTTAATAGCAGGGCACCCCTAACAAAAAGAGGGTGTGGTCAAGGGGCATGGCTAGACGTGTAGCTTATCACCACGTATGATTTTTGCCACTGTTGTTCCAATGGCCCTAAAGTAATGGCACCCTATGTGGCCCCAGTAGTAATAATGCTCCCCCCCCCCTTATTGCCCAATCATTTAAAAATCTCCCTATTGTTAAAAATGCTCCCTAATGTTGCCCCATAATTTAAAATGCTGCCCCTTGTTGTCCTTTGTTCCCCCTCTACCCCTCTATCAGTAATAGTGCTCCTCCTAAAAAAAAAAAAGTATATAGATAGATTATGGTCTCCTTTGCTGTCTAAGCTGCTTGGCTCCCACAGTCCTTCCTTCCACTTCAGGGCCTGACCGGCAAACTAGGATTTTTCCCAGTGGATGGAATGGCCAATATCCCCCCGATATTGCGGCACCGCTGGCAAGTTCTCACGGCACACCAGTGTGGCATGGCACCCGGTTTGGAATCGCTGCCTTAAGCGCTGTAATAGCTTTGTCGCTGAAAGTTGAGGGGTGCGGTGAATATATGAGTAGTAATGAGCTGCATCAGACTCTTCTCTGCGGTGCTGCAAACTTTGAAATTTAAGCTTTCCAAAACTGCTTGACCGACCGGTAAAAGTGGCACCTGGGGAACATTTAGGGTCCTAACTCCTTCCTTTTTAAGGATTTGTAGGCATGTGGCATCGGAATGTTACTTTAAAACCTATGTCCACCATTGTAGCAATTTCATATTGTCCGAAAGCATCTAAATAAAACCAAAGAAGCAACTCTACAAATAGTCTTGATTAAAAGAAGTATCCCACAGTTTTGCATCTGCAGGTCTAATGAAGTTATCTGTCTCCATGGTTACAGACTACACACAAACTAAGTGTAGTCTGATCTTCCTCTCATACGTATTTGGTAAGTTACAGATGGGAGTATGACTGTTGAATCGGACTACATGAGGTTTGTTTATAGTCTGTAACCATAGAGACACGTGGGTCTGCATAGTACCTGTGGATGCAAAACTGTAATCAATATTTGTAAAGTTATTTCTGCAAGGCTTCTTGTTTGCACATGTTTGACAAATTACACCTATACCTCAGTATGGGTCATCAATAGTTGGTCAGCTGGGGTCCACCACTCGGGATCCCCAGGTAATTTGCTGATAAGGCATCTGCTGGCAGACTCTCATTAAAATCAATGGGAGCTACACCTGCAGTTACCAGTGTGGGCCACTACACGAGTCAGAGCTAAAGCCACCACAACCCAGGGATGCGGAGAGGAAGCAAACGGTGGGTGCCTGGTCAGCTGGGGTCCTGATTGGTGGACCCCGGCCAATCCACTATGGATGACCTATTTGACATAGTATGTTTACAAGGGGTTGTCCAGGCAAATGCACCACCTTCATTTTATGTTTCCAATTTTCCCACAGATTTCTTGCATTTGACACCCTTTGTTTGAAATGGTAAATTTCACTAATTAAAGAAGAATACTTGTATCCCGCTTGGTCCCAATTGAATACAGAACAGTTGAAATTGAAATACAGTGTCTTGTAGCGCATATACATAACATGTCATCCGCATTCTTATCTCGTGCAGACGTCTGCATCTAAAACATATGCACTATACCTGCTCTGTCTCCTAATACATACAATGGGGCTCAATACAGACCGGTTTAAAGCCACAATCCAGCAGAGATTGACACTTTGGAGTGATTTCTGATGATGATGGGGAAGGGGGGGGGGGGGTACATAGACCAATTCCACTTTACATCCATGCTAAAATTCAAATGGCCCGAAATTAAATAGACCATCTGCCTTCCTATAAAAACTCCCATATGCAGTTATTCAGTGTCTGTCTTATCCTTAGTACCACAAATATTCTCTGAATTTAGTCTTCTCCAATCATTAAGGTTTACTAACACCCCCTGCACGCTGCCTTCAGCTGACATATATATTGTAACTCTTGGACAAGCGACCTTTACCGATGCTGCAATGCATGATACATTATTTAGAAAATATATTTTTGTGTTTACACGAAGCAATTATTTTTACAGTAAGGCCGCCTGCAGACGGGTGGAAATTCCGTGGCGGAATTTCCGCCCCTGGAAGCTGCCATAGGATTGCGTTAACAAACGCAATCCTATGCAGACGGCCGCGCGATTTCGTGCGGCTAACAAATCGCGGCGTGCTCTATTTCTGTGCGGGGCTCGCAGAGGCCCGCACAGAAAGATCACTCACCGGCCGCCGGCTCCACTCTGCGCATGCGCCGGCTGCTCAGCAGCCGCCACATGAAAGAGTCGGGGCCGCGGGAGCAGGTGAGTGTCACGCTGCTCTCTGCAGACGCTCGGGTTGGGTCCCGCTGCAAGAATTCTCACAGCCGGATCCGACCTGACCGTCTGCAGGCTGCCTAACTTGGAATTTTTTTTGTAACTGTATGTATCCTCAAATAATCTTTGTTTTTGAGCTTTATAGAAACCTAAGGCACCCATACACCTTCAGTATGGCTTCCTTCATATCTGCGTTGGAGGTTTCATCCCATATCTGTCACAAAACACTGAAATAAGTAGTCCTGCAAGCAGTTAAATGCTGAGCAGAACTGAAAGGACTGTTCAGTTCCATCATAAAACGGACCCATTCAGGCAGGGGATTAAAAAAAAACCATCCCCTAGAAGGAGTTGTCGGAATCAAATGAAACTTTCTATGTGTGATTACAACATCAAAGCAGAAGAATAATCTATTGAGGAGAACTGAACATGTGAAGGGAGACTCGTACTCTGGGCCACCTCTAGCTTGGATACAAGATGTGATACTGTGGGCATGGAGGCTCTAGTACCCTGTTGTATCGCCTCTAGCTTGGATACAAGATGTGATACAGACGGGCATGGAGGCTCTAGTACCCTGTTGTGCCGCCTCTAGCATGGATACAAGATGTGATACGGCCAGGCATGGAGGCTCTAGTACCCTGTTGTGCCACCTCTAGCTTGGATACAAGATGTGATACTGTTGGGCATGGAGGCTCTAGTACCCTGTTGGGCCACCTCTAGCTTGGAGACAAGATGTGATACGGGCGGGCATGGAGGCTCTAGTACTCTGTTGTATCATCTCTAGCTTGGATACAAGATGTGATACGGGCGGGCATGGAGGTATACAGGTTCCGTATAGTATCCTGCGGCATATCGCGCCACAGTTGCTGTAACTGAGCCTTTAGATCATGCAAACGCATAGGCTGTTGAAATGTATGTAGCAGTCCAGTTTCATTATTTAAGACCCCAGTTCAAACAGAGGAACAGTGGGTGGGTGGATGTCAAATGCAGTATACGTAATGGGGGCCATGAAACCAAATGTCTTTCAGCCAAGAGCCTAGAAATGGCTCCAACAGACCACGGGCCTGTAACGATGGTGCCACCTATCTCTGGATGGCAGACAGCAAAACAGTGGGAGATGCTTGTGCTTGTCGGTCGATCCTCTCTACCGGTCCTCTGTCGAGGCCATCTTGAGCACAGTCACATTGTGTTCCCTCACGCATCCACTGGTCCCAACACCTCCTAACAGTCTGGTCAGAACGGCCGGTGGGGGGCAATTTGTCAATACGACCATCCAGCTTCTCACATTCCGATAATGCGCCCCATCTCAGACTCTGTTAACTGGACGAAATCTCTTTCAATTGTGTCGTAGAGGCGTCTAGCTGTCAACAAGCTCTACACAAGCAGCCTCTGAGAGCCTTTTTATAGGCCAAGGGTGGAACTACTTTAGGGCCTCAGGTGACAAGACCGTTCATCTAATCACACCACAACTCTAATCAGAGTTTTGCAGCAAAGCGACAACAACTTCTAGGGGCTTGATAATATTTATTTGTATTTCCCATTAGCACAGGAATATAGTTATCTGCACCTTCTTTGGCTTCTACAATTGATAACTAATGGTGGCTTTTCATTGGACAACCATCCTCCGAAGAGTCGCTGAAACTAGTCACTATAGCCACACAAATGACTACTATTGTGTGCTTTTACATAGGTATGATGGTCTTTCAATGACGAGCCAATAACTTTGCAGGACGGTGTGTGCAAAATTGAATGATGCTTGCCTGCCTGTTTTACACCAGATGATGATCAACTAGTGACTATTTCTAGGTGAGCTGAAACAAAGCGACTAGTGAACAACTTTTCACTCTGTTACCCTGTTGGTGGCCATGTTTACACAAAATGGCTATCAAGCAACTATTCAGACGATGGTTGTCCATGTAAAGCCATCCTAAGCAATAGGTTTACAAAGCTACATCTCATCACCATTCTTCTATTTTGCTTCTGACTACCTTGGTTGGAGCTCCCAAAGAGGCTATCTAGGCCTGTATATGTGCCCTTCTGGTTTTAAACAGGAATTACTTGTTCTGGGTGTAGTAGATGAACCAGGTATTTGAATAAAGACTAGAGACAATACAGCGGAGCTCGTTGCAGCATTACATCTATGTATAGTGTCCAATCCTTCATCCGGTTTATTATTTTATAGGTGGCATTATGTAAATAATGCCACTTTCTTGTGTTCTGTGAAATACCAAAAGCTATGGATTTAATTAGACTGGCGTAATGGGTGCATCCTACTACACCGACCCATCAAGGTCGCCTTACAGTTGGTCACTTCAGACAAGTGATCTGAAATCCCAATAGTCGGATAGAAGTTCCATGTGCGTAAAACTCTTGTGCTACGATCACAATTTCTTCGTGAAAACTCGTTTGAGCTTGCCCCAAATACTTCTGATTTGCTGTGTGCACTGACCTAAATGGAGTATTGTTTAGATCTGCACTGGTTGTTGGTACGTATTCACACTTGTCAATCATTGGTGGGTGAGGCAGGAAGCTTGGCTAATGACTATCGCAATCTCATCAATAGGAGTCCGCTGTAATCTTCCTTATCTGTTATCCAAACTGGTACTATTGCAAGAGACACAGAAAATATTGTGCCGTTTTGACCGGTCATGATTTGTTGCCCTTGAATTGGCTGCATGCCGTTTTGCAGCTGCATTTTTGCCAAAAACGGCTCCCATCAAAAATGGAGCCCGACACTGGTCTACTGTCAACTGGGTGGTCTCTGCAGCTCGGTGTCAATGGTTGACCTCACATTTGATTGACATTAACCTGGTGTCAGGCTTCGTATAATAGGAGCCATTGTTGGTCAACTGGGGGTGCTACCAGAATAAAAACAATCATGGAATTGCCAGGAATGATGGATATGAAGCTCCTCCCACTTGTCGGTGTACCTGACAGGTTTTCTTTAAATGTTTTCATAGCGCTCAAGAAAGTTCTTCTGGTTCCTAAAGAATATTGGCTCCCTACTATATATAGTTGAATTATTCTGAGATGTGTGTCCATTTCACTATGTAGACTCTTGAAGAACATGGATATTCTCGGGAATCTTGGTGTCAGCACCACTTTTTTTTTTAAGGAAAGTGTAATGAATGTCAAAAGGGGTTGGATAATGCATTCCTTTATTTTTCCCTTTTGGGATCAGTTGCTATTAAAAAAAAAAAATGTGCAAGAAACTGGCTTTAGGTGTCCCTCTTAGAAAATTGGAAAAATTGGGATGTATTCCTCATCCTTGGGACTCCTTTCAATGTACAAGCATCAAATGTGACTTCAACTGCCCATTGTCCATTGGATCAGTGAAGCTGTTTAATGCATCCTTGCCATTAATGAGTGTTTGGATTGAAGACCCCAAGCCTTTGATTGTAAACCTCGTTATCCTTTTTTATCTTCACAGGCACAAAGCCCAATTCTTCCACATTATGGGGGAGTTGATGTCCACTTCAATGGCATGCTTGATTGCTTTAGACAAATTGTGAAAACAAAAGGTGTTTTCAGTCTTTGGAATGGACTGACTGCAAATTTGCTTAAGGTAAATTTTGTTCCCAAATTGCTGTAGTTCTCTCCTGTCCTAATAATACATGGGGGGGGGGGGGGGGGTGACCTGTCAAATTTTGTTTAAAAGTAACTCTATCCATAAGCATTTAGTTTTAAGGGCTTTTCCAGGGAAATACTATTGATCAGCTGGGGTCTGGCGCTCAGGATCCCAGCTATTCGGTCACCCATTGTTACAAACTGCTATACACGGGGATGGAGAGTAAGATGCTGCTCTGACCTGTGTAGTGGTCGGCGCTTGTAACTGCAGGCACACCTTTCATTTAAATCAACGGGAGTTGTTCTGGCCACTACACAGGAGTCTGAGTTGTAGCTTCTGCACCTTTACCCTTGTGTGCAGCAGCGCCAACAGCAGGTGCCCGATCAGCTGGGGTCCCAAGCGGCGGTCTCCAGCCAATCCCCTATTGATGACCGATCCTGAGGATAGGTCAGTTATTTCCCTAGAAAACCCCTGTACTTGATTCAATGTGCCACAGACTATTTTCTTCTCCAGGTCCAATAAATCTGTGATTTTAGGCTACAGCATATCAAATGTTGATCAGTTTGCAATGGGCTGAAAATTGACCTGTAATTATACTTTTTGTAAGCTTTTGTCTAATTTTCTGTATTTCTTGACTGGTATTCTCCATTAATCCTCAGTTCCTTTTGTCCTGGCAGGTTGTTCCTTATTTCGGTTTGATGTTTACCATGTTTGAGGGCAGCAAGAGGTTCTTTCTATATCGAAATGGTTACATTGTTTCCCCGTTGAGTAACCAGCTGACCCCGGGGGTGGATCAGAGCCTCGGACCCCGAGAACTGGAGGAGCTGCGAAAGTTTTTAAGACATAAGAATTTTGCAAACAGGAATCCATCTTTAAAGAGCTGAGGAAAGAAAAACAGATATATATTTATAGATCGTTACTAGATTTTTACTAATTTTTATTTTTTTTTTAACAAATAGCCATAAGACTGCACTGTTGATTAGAATGTTTGTTTTCTAGTCAAACCCCATGTCTGAATATGTAACGCCTGTGATGAAAAAACCCTATTGCTATCTTATTTGTTGACTGTCAATTTATAGGTGTTGCCAGTATTGCGTGTCTATTATACGGCTATTGCCAACAGGTATGGAAAATACTGTACATTATAAAGTAGGAACACATCCCTTTAATAAACTTTTTTTTTTTTCTTTAAATCCCCCGTTAGGCCATTTCACACTGGGTTTTTGTTCTTATTTAATACCTACACCAAAAACGCACAAAACGCTGCATCTTTCTAAACTTGTGTTTGCTAGCGTTCTACAGGTATTGTTACATGGTGTCTTTTTGTAACTTGTTTTTTTTTCCTTATGGCTTTTTAAAAAAATTTTTTATGCCTTTTAGAAGTCATTGGAGCAAAACTCCATCCCTAGAGCATACTACATTGTGAAATAAAAGCCATTGACCGTTTAAAAAAACCACACAGACGAACACATTGCATGTGTAGATAGGAACATATGAACTAACAACAAATATCTGCTCACAGCATCATTGGTTAAAGAGTACCTGCACTTTCACTATATGGGGCCATCTTCAGCTGCTGGAAGGAGCTAAAAACTACCTATGGAGCTAGAGCACTCCAGCGTGAGAATGCAGGTATTCATTAAGGAAAGCGTCTGGAGAGATACCCAGGAAAGGAAATCATTTTTAGGTATTACTATTAACCCTTTCCAATCCACTGTCTGATGTCTAAAGACATTATAATTTAAAGGAGATGTCCCGCGCCGAAACGGGTTTTTTTTTTTTTAAACCCCCCCCCCCCCCCCCGTTCGGCGCGAGACAACCCCGATGCAGGGGTTAAAAAAACCACCCGCACAGCGCTTACCTGAATCCCGGCGGTCCGGCGTCTTCATACTCACCTGCTGAAGATGGCCGCCGGGATCCTCTGTCTCCATGGACCGCAGGGCTTCTGTGCGGTCCATTGCCGATTCCAGCCTCCTGATTGGCTGGAATCGGCACGTGACGGGGCGGAGCTACACGGAGCCCCATAGAGAAGAGGAGAAGACCCGGACTGCGCAAGCGCGGCTAATTTGGCCATCGGAGGGCGAAAATTAGTCGGCACCATGGAGACGAGGACGCCAGCAACGGAGCAGGTAAGTATAAAACTTTTTATAACTTCTGTATGGCTCATAATTAATGCACAATGTACATTACAAAGTGCATTATTATGGCCATACAGAAGTGTATAGACCCACTTGCTGCCTCGGGACATCTCCTTTAAGGCTGTACAACTCTGATTTTGGAAGACGTCCGTTGGGGGTTCTCTTACTGTATATTGCCAGCCTCTCTGCTGTCAGAGCCTATCCAATGAATTACCTCATGCAGTACTGGCTTTAGCCAGCAGATGGCGCCGTTGTATAATGGCAGAAAGAGTAAGTACCCTAGGAAAACCAGGATACAAATTGGATTGGAAAGGGTTAAGGTTATGAATCACTGATCTGTGGGTCACTATCCTAGCTGCACAGTTGTGCTACCGGGACTGTTCTAAATTCTATTGTCCTAGTATTAACTGTATTGGAAATACATTAAAAATGGTAAAACTAATAAAAAAATCTCTGTATAAATATACCTTAATGCATCCCAGCCTTTGGACCATGCATACAACCCAGTGTTGGGCAGCTAAAAATCCCAGTATAGTCCCGTGACGTTGCACATTAATGGATGTGACTGCTTTTGGGTTGCAGGGTACAGTAATCCAAAATTCCCAAGACATTCAAGCTTGCTCAATTTCTTGCAATTGGGAGGTCACAGTAACTTGCAAGCCAGAACATGACTGCCGTCGCTTCCATTAGTATGCGATGATGTGGTTCTATACTGTGATCTCTGGCCGCAGGCCCTGTGTCCTAGCCAAAGTCTGGGTAGCCCTACCCTTAATGTAAAAAAAAAATGCCATGCTGCAATAAATTTTTATCCACCCCTCTTTCTGCCCATCGGCTTTCTGTGGATGGCCACCAGCACACGCTGCATGACATTCAATCCCCTTACATCTCCAAAGAGTGATTTGGCGCTCTCGACACCCTCTTCCCATAGCTGTCAATATTGGGCTCTCCTTCATGCTAGAGACCTGGTAAGCTACTGCCAATGAATGGACACCGCTGAAGGCTGGCCACGCATTTTGGGCACAGATGTAACAATAGCTGTTGCTACCACAGACTGCATTGTAAGCAATCTAAACAATGCAGCCCTGTTTAATAGATCTGTATTGTAAATATAGGTATTTCGTAATGCTCTAGTCAGTTAGCATGAATACTCTACTTTTTGTAGGATCACCCTTTTTCAATTATTAGAATTAGAAAACTGGCTAAAGGCTTTACCCTATGAAGACAATCACTGTTTTATATGCCCTACTAGCATTGCACGGGACTACTTTATTTAACTCTTTGTGTGGTTAAAAACTTTGGAACTGATATGAAGCCAACATCTTTATAGCACCAAATTAGCCACATAGGTAAACTGGGTGCTTCCGAGGATTTTGGACCCGGTTTCAGCTCTCTAGGAACTACTGTTCACGACATTCACAAAAGATATCTGATTGGACCAATCTGCACCAGATCAGCCACATGGGTAAATTAGGTGCTTGAGAAGGTTTTAGACTGGCTTCCAGCATATATAACTTTTTTTTTTTAAATTTGTCAAATATTAGGTCCTAGAAAGCTGAAACCCTGGTCTATAAGCTTTGGCCGCACCCAATTTATACATGTGCGGAACTGTTTTGCAAATTGGTCCAGTCATTTTGCCATTCATAAAGAAAAGACAAATTCATGATAGACGATGGATAAATAGATATAGATTAAGGGAGTATGGACGTCACAGAGTATCCCTCACTCGGAACCCTTTTTCTATGATCCAAAATAGAGTTGCTTCGGCAGACCGCCCCATATCTGTGTATTACAGGGCTAGCCCTTCCTCTGACTAGTCACAACTGATCATGGGAAGGGGTGTCTTACTCGTTAGTCCTGCTCCAATGAATTGCAATAATGCTATGAAACGAGTACTAAATGCTGCTATGAGCTACAGTGCTGAACCATTACATGGGTTGCCAATGCACATGGCCGGTCTTCCAGACAGTTTTACATTATGGAATCCCCTTAAAATGTCTAAAGGGGTGTTAGAAGAAGTTGCCTGAAGAGAACTCAAGAGATAAATGGTTTTATTCTTCACCTGATGTTCCAGCCGCTATTATGAGGGCATCTGGTCTGCAATGAGCAAACCTCTCAGCATACATGCTGGACACTTCTGTCGCTGCACTTGTCGCTATAGTAACAACTATGGTTCGTTTGTTACACTGCGGTCATTCACATATATGTAACATACGTGTGTGAGGAACATCTCAAAGACTTCTTATTGGGAGCACAAAGGTTTACTGTATTTTGTCCTTTTCTAACCTGCATCTGTGTTCTCCATTGCACTTCATACATTTTATGTAAACTATATAACACTTTATTGTATATTTTTGCTGGAAATATTCTATATATTCATTATAAAAATGGTTTGGTATATTGAAAGTGCCAAGTACTGTACAAACTGTAGACTATGTGAGGGTATGTGTCCACTGAATCCCTGCTGTGCTATGGAAATAATACTATTAAACTATTTTCTATAATACACACAGGCTGTATTTAATTTGTATCAAAAGGAAAACCTTCCTGCTGTCCAGAACACCCAGCAGATCCCTACTCTTAAAGGGGTTGTCCCGCGAAAGCAAGTGGGTCTATACACTTCTGTATGGCCATATTAATGCACTTTGTAATGTACATTGTGCATTAATTATGAGCCATACAGAAGTTATCAGAAGTTATTCACTTACCTGTTCCGTTGCTGGCGTCCTCGTCTCCATGGTTGCAGTCTAATTTTCGCCGCCTAATGGCCAAATTAGATGCACTTGCGCAGTCCGGGTCTTCTTCTCTTCTCAATGGGGCTCCGTGTAGCTCCGCCCCATCACGTGCCGATTCCAGCCAATCAGGAGGCTGGAATCGGCAATGGACCGCACAGAAGAGCTGCGGTCCACGGAGGTAGAAGATCCCGGCGGCCATCTTCCACCGGTAAGTAAGAAGTCACCGGAGCGCGGGGATTCAGGTAAGCGCTGTGCGGTGTTCTTTTTTAACCCCTGCATCGGGGTTGTCTCGCGCCGAACGGGGGGGGGGGTGTTGAAAAAAAAAAAAACAGTTTCGGCGCGGGACAACCCCTTTAATCTTCAGATTTACGGTACTATAGGAAAATGAATGCATTTGCACGCTGTCGCAATGGGGGTGCCATATGGCAAATGACAGTCCGGGTAAAGTTCAGCTTGGCTTTATTTTGACCATAAACAGACATTCTGTGGTATACCGCCAGGTACAGCCCATACACTACATGGACAAAAGTATTTGGACACTGCATGTTTTTTAGAAAGTGCTTTATTATCCTATTTAGTAACGTATCGGCCCTCCTTTTGCTTGTATTACAGCGGTAACACGGCGAGGCATACTTTCCACAAGTTCTCTGTAAGTCCGGGCAGGAATAGCTCGCCATTCCTCATACAAGGCTGTGAGAAGAGATGGTTGTGAAGATGGGTGTGGGTGGCGGTGTCGTACCCGTCGCTCCAGTTCGTCCCACAAGGGTTCGATTGGATGAATGAATAGTTATTACAAAATGAGCAGCTCTTTATTTTACCCATGCTCTTCCCAGCATGCTGTTCGGCAAACTCCAGTATTTGCATATTTGCTGATTTTCTGCAGTGTCCAAATACATTCCTGCCTCCATGGGCACTAACTATAGGTGTAACAGTCAGCTTTCTCAGGCACTGACAACACACTGCTTTTGTGGGCCATTTACATGGAACGAGCTGTTGGACATGCAATGACTGACACTAGAGGCGTAACTTGAAGCATCTGGCCCCCAATGCAAAAATCTATAACTGGGCCCGCAAATATAATGCTTTATTCATAATATCGGGCTCCCTATATGGAGAAGAGAGGCCTTATGGCTCCTGAACCCGGGTGCAACCGCATCCTCTTCATCCCCTATAGTTAGCCCCTGACTGACACTTGTCCCAGTGATGCTCGCTCCTGCGGTATTACATGTGAACAAGTATCGCCAGAATAGAAAACTGTGGGCTGCGGAGCATTCTCACCCCGCTCGCCTCCTTTCATAGTAAGCAGACCGAAATTTAGAAGTGACCGACTGCTGTTTACACTGAACGGCGCGTCATTCGGTTTTCTACATGCAGAAAATGGACAACTAAGCAATTCTTATTCAATCGCTGCATGCGTTTACACAAGGCCATTGTGAGGGTGGCTTTTAAAACGCATTTGCAGTTTTTCACGCAGGTTTTGGTGTTTTGTTTTTTTTTTTTGTTTTGTTAACTAATAGAGATGAGCGAGCATACTCGTCCGAGCTTGATGCTCGTTCGAGTATTAGGGAGCTCGAGATGCTCGTTACTCGAGACGAGCACCGCGCGGTACTCGTCTCGATTAAACGAGCACTGACCATTGAATTAAATGGAGCTGGCAATACAGCCGGCTCCATTGAAAGCAATGGGCTGCCGGCGATCGCGGGATGAATTGTCGGGAAGGGGTTAAATATATAAGCCCTTCCCTGCAATTCATCCAGAAATGTGTAAAAATAAAAAAAAATATATATACTCACCTGGTCCCGGCAGATGGAGTTCAGCGCGGCCGGCCTGCAGTGGGTGTGAAGGGGGTGTGAGTCAGACATGCCCCTGATTGGCTCAGCGCTGAGCTAATCAGAGGCAGATCTCACTCACACCCATTCATGAATGGGTGAGTGTTGCCTCTGATTGGCTCAGCGCAGCTCTCAGCTGAATGACAGCAGTTCAGCACCACAGTGCAGGGGACAGCAGGAGAAGATGCGGCTGTGCCCCGGCAGCTGAAGGGAGGTGAGTATCTATTTTTTTTGTTTTTTAAATCACTTTTAAGTCATTTCCAGGGAATGGCTTATATGTAAAGCCCTTCCCTGAAAAAGAATTCAGGTGTGCCAGCGGACCATTGTCTTCAATGGAGTCGCCGGCAGCAGCAACGGCTCCATTGAAGATAATGCCTGCATTTTTATTCTTTTTTACACTAAAATCTTTCTTTTTCAGGTAAGGGCTTATATTTTTAAGCCCTTCCCGAAAATTCATCCCGCGCTCGCTGGCAGCCCATTGCTTTCAATGGAGCCGGCTGTATTGCCGGCTCCATTGAATTCAATGGGCTAACATTGTTCTTCTCTGCCACAGCTGTTACAGCTGTGGCAGAGGAGAACGATCGTTATGCTGACAGTGTGTGTGTGTGTGGGGGGGGGGGGGGTCTCACTCTTGCCACTATTGTGGCTTAATAGTGAGACCTCGGAGCCCGAAATGCATCCCTGCATGTTGCTCCTCGCCTGCCCTATCCATTTCTGTGTTTTTTACATGACTTTGGTGATTTGCTAAGATTTTCACAAATGAAAACCTTAGCGGAGCACCAGTCATATACAAAAATGCATGAGTCGCCCATTGACTTCAATGGGGTTCGTTACTCGAAACGAACTCTCGAGCATCACTGAAAGTTCAACTCGAGTAACGAGCACCCGAGCATTTTGGTGCTCGCTCATCTCTATTAACTAAAGTCAGAAATGGATTACAAATGATTATAAAGTAAGGACTTTTACTCCTCCTTCCTGCTGGATGCACTTCTGGCTTTGACTCAAATAACCACACACAATTTTTTATTTTTTTTTTATTTTGGAAACCGCACTTGTCATTTTTTGAGAAGTCGCCCTTAGGCCGGCTTTACATGAGGGTAAGTATATTTGCACACACCTGAGCACTGTTTTTGCAGAATAATTCATACTTTTTTAAGCGCGCATTGGCTTATTTTTACAGTGCTTTTTGCACTTTCATAACAGGTTCCACTGCTACTAATAACCACATAAACCTGTCGACCTTATCGGTAGGATCCCGCTTCCATTGGCAGCCACAGGCGGTACCTGTTATGTGGGAGCGCACCCTTTATATTGCAGCCTTTTTATGTCACAGTAATGTAAGTATTATAGGTTACTGGTACAAGTTGCCCCTCCACAGAAATGTATGCAATCTTTGGAAATAGTTAACCCTTTCCAATCCACTGTCTGACGTCTAAAGACATTCTATTTGAAGGCTGTACAGCTCTGATGTCGAAAGATGTCCGGCAGGGTATTCTAACTGTATATTACTGGCCGCTCTGTTGTCGGGGGGCCTCTCCAGCATGTCCCATACCACAGTACTGGCTCTAGCCAGCAGATGGCGCCATTGGATAATGGCAGAAAGAGAAAGCCCCCTAGGAAACCCTGAATCCAAAATTGGATTCCAAAGGGTTAAGGGTACGTATCTTTAGTGTGTCTGTCATCCTGAAAGAAATATGGGGCGGATTTACTGCGGAGTCCACAGTGGATCTGCACTACTTTTAACCCTTTGCAATCCAATTTTGGATTCAGGGTTTCCTAGGGGGTTTTCTCCTTCTGCCATTATACAATGGCGCCATCTGCTGGCTAGAACCAGTACTGTGGTATTAGACATGCTGGAGAGGCCCCCGACAACAGAGCGGCCAGTAATATACAGTAAGAATACCCTGCCGGATGTCTTCCGACATCAGAAACTGTACAGCCTTCAATCAGAATGTCTTTAGACATCAGACGGTGGATTGGAAAGGGTTTATGTCTAGTTCACCCCCACATTTGAAGCGGTGGAATTGGCACTGTAAATCTGCTACAGCTAATTGACATGCTTTTTAAATTCAACACTACATGTCGATTTCCACATGGCTTTGGGGTGGATTTTCTCTGCGGTTTGAGAACGAGATTTTGAAAATCTCATTCACATTGCTGCTAAAGTAAATGCTGTAGATTTTCAATGTGAAAGGTCCGCAGCAAATCCACCCTATGTGGGCATACCCTAATGGGGCTGTTCCCAATGGTCCCATATATTTGTATAGAGTGTTAATTACTCACCGCAAGCCAGGAACAAGAACTTGGAACCCATCGTCTTGATAATGGTGGAAGTCCCAGAAGTCTGACAGCTCCTTTTTAACAATAATTGTTTGAACACTATATTGACTTCCACTGTGTGACTAACCAGCAGCCCAAAGTAGACTTTCTGGAAATCCCAGAACAATATCAGCAGTCCTGTTACAGCCAAGCCCTGTAGCCTTAAAGGCCAGAACACTATCCTTTTAGGTCTCAGCAGTTGCCAAGTATTGTCCCTCTGGTCAATTCAGAATGACCATAACCATTATATTGGTGTACCCAGAACCAGTGCATTGCTAGGATCTAAGATCATGGGCATGGGCCCAAAGGTGCAGTTGGGTATTTTAACACTATCCACGTCAAAATCCACATGTAAGGCTACTTGCACATGGACGAGATTTCTGTCAGATTTTTGTACCAACAAATTTAGTTCAAAATCAGAAATGGCAGCCATCCATTTGAATGTGTGTATGCACGGGGGCTTTATTTTACTCGGATGAATAGTCCAAGAAAGAAAATAAATCGCAGCATGTCCTATTCTTGTCCAATTTTCTGATGAGAATAGCATATGTCCTTGTCTTGGCTGCTGCGAGGTGCACCCGAGACATTTTAGTCACCGAAGGGACAAAAGGTTTCAATAAAGACTTATGAAAAACCCTGTGAACCCTCCATGTAGCTGGTAAGTCCAGTTCATAGGGGAAAGGATTCACAACACGTGTGACGACAAAGGGCCCCACGTAACGTGGCGCCAACTTCAAGGACGGGACCTTTAATTTGAGATTTTTAGAAGACAGATACACCTTCTGCCCCACCCTGTAAGGTTCAGATACTAACAGACTCCTCCCACTACGCAACTGCATATGAGCCCCCGTTGCTTCCAAGTTTTTCTGTACTTCTTTCCATACTCCCTGCAGCATATCTGTTGCGACCTCAGCTGCAGGACAGTCAGACGGAGAAGGAATCGCTGTAAGGAAGCGAGGATGCTGCCCATATACACAAAAGAATGGAGATACCCCAGTGGAGGAACAAGTGCGGTTGTTTAGCGCAAACTCTGCCAACGGCAGGAAATCTGCCCACTGATGAGCTCTTACGCTAGCAAACAACCGTAGATATTGCACTAAATCTTGGTTCTTCCGCTCAGTCTGACCATTGGTTTGCGGGTGGAATGCTGATGAGAAGGAAAGCGACGTTCCCAGGTTTCTGCAGAAGGCTCGTCAAAACTGCGCAACAAACTGAACCCCACGATCAGATACAATGTTTTCGGGAACCCCATGTAGGCGAATGATTTCTTTTACAAAAATCTTAGAAAATTTTATTGCCGAAGGTAGCTTCTCTAACTTCACAAAATGTGCCAATTTAGAGAACTGATCGACAACCACTAAAATAGTGGTGAACTTCTGAGATTCCGGTAGATCGGTGATAAAATCTACCGATACCTGCGACCACGAGCGAGAAGGTACCGGTAACGGTCTCAGAGGACCCTCCGGAAGATGCCGACAACTTTTATTGCGTGCACAGACAGAGCATCTCTTAACAAAGTCGAGGATCTCCTGAGGCATGCCTGGCCACCAGATCTAGAACAAAGATCCAGAGTCCCCTGTACCCCCGGATGACCAGCGAAAACCGATGAGTGAGATTCTTCAATAACTCTGAGTCGTAAGGTTTCTGGCACAAACCATCTGCCCTCTGGCGCCCCTGAAGGAGCATTCTGCTGACAGTTCTGTAGTTGAGGGACGAGGTTAGATTCTACAGCTGCCAAGATATTCTCAGGAGTAACTTTCTCACTTTCCGGTGACCCGAAACTCCGTGAGAGGGCATCTGCCTTCACGTTCTTCTCTCCCGGAATATATAAGTCACAACAAAATTAAACCTGGTGAAAAACAACGCCCCTCTGCTTGACGAGCTGTGAGTCTTTTAGCATTGGCAAGATATACCAAGTTTTTGTGATCGGTATACACGGTAATGGGGTGTCTAGCCCCCTCAAGTTGGTGTCGCCACTCTTCTAGGGCCCATTTAATCGCCAGTAACTCATGGTTACCCAGGTCATAGTTACGTTCTGCCGAACTAAACTTCCATGAAAAGAACGCACATGGGCAATGCCTGGACCTCCCACTGACTTCCTGAGACAATACAGCTCCTGCCCCTACCTCAAATGCATCTACCTCAACGAAAAATGGTCGCCGTGCGTCCGGCTGTACTAACACAGGGGCAGTAGTAAACACTCTTTTTAGACGACTAACAGCCTCTAGGGCCTCAGATGACCATCTTACCAAGTCGGCCCTCTTCTTTGTAAGATCGGTTAAGGGTTGAGCAATAACGCAATAATTCTTAATGAACTTAACGGTAAAAATTTGCGAAACCCCAAAACCACTGGAGAGCTTTAAGGTTGTCTGGTCTGACCCATTGGGAGATTGCTGCTACTTTATCAGACTTCATCTGAATCTCTGTGGGTGAAATCACATAACCCAGGAAAGATACTTGTTTGGTACCAAATAAACATTTCTCCAACTTGACAAAAAGTTGGTACTCACGCAAACAGGTCAGAACCAACCTCAGGGGCCGCACATGTGAATCCCAGTCTGGAGAATACACCAGAATATCATCAAGATGTATGACCAGAAATACCCCCAGGAAGTCATGGAAGACCGCGTTCATAAATCCCTGAGTCCGAAGGGCAAAGCCAGACATTCAAAATGTCCTAACAGGGTGTTGAACGCGGTCTTCCATTCATCTCCTTCTCCAATGCGAATTAAATTGTAAGCCCCCCTTAACTCCAATTTGGAAAACCAGTGGGCCTCTACCACCTGATTCAACAAGTCCGCAATCAGGGGCAAGGAGCACTGGTTCTTCACTATAATTTTATTCAAAGCCCGATAATCCACACAAGTCCTCAATGACCCATCCTTCTTCTCTGCAAAGAAGAGACCTGCTCCAGCAGGGGACCTGGACGGCCGGATATGTCATTTGGCCAGAGACTCTGAGATATAGGACTTAAGGGCTTCGTGCTCACACCCCGACAAATTGAAAATGGCTCCTTTATGGATGGGACTGTTGGGAATCAAATCAATACCACAGTCCCATGGCAGCCAGCCATTTGAATGTGTGTATGCACGGGGGCTTTATTTTACTCGGATGAATAGTCCAAGAAAGAAAATAAATCGCAGCATGTCCTATTCTTGTCCAATTTTCTGATGAGAATAGCATATGTCCTTGTCTTGACTGCTGCGAGGTGCACCCGAGACATTTTAGTCACCGAAGGGACAAAAGGTTTCAATAAAGACTTATGAAAAACCCTGTGAACCCTCCATGTAGCTGGTAAGTCCAGTTCATAGGGGAGAGGATTCACAACACGTGTGACGACAAAGGGCCCCACGTAACGTGGCGCCAACTTCAAGGACGGGACCTTTAATTTGAGATTTTTAGAAGACAGATACACCTTCTGCCCCACCCTGTAAGGTTCAGATACTAACAGACTCCTCCCACTACGCAACTGCATATGAGCCCCCGTTGCTTCCAAGTTTTTCTGTACTTCTTTCCATACTCCCTGCAGCGTATCTGTGGCGACCTCAGCTGAAGGACAGTCAGATGGAGAAGGAATCGCTGTAAGGAAGTGAGGATGCTGCCCATATACACAAAAGAATGGAGATACCCCAGTGGAGGAACAAGTGCGGTTGTTTAGCGCAAACTCTGCCAACGGCAGGAAATCTGCCCACTGATGAGCTCTTACGCTAGCAAACAACCGTAGATATTGCACTAAATCTTGGTTCTTCCGCTCAGTCTGACCATTGGTTTGCGGGTGGAATGCTGATGAGAAGGAAAGCGACGTTCCCAGGTTTCTGCAGAAGGCTCGTCAAAACTGCGCAACAAACTGAACCCCACGATCAGATACAATGTTTTCGGGAACCCCATGTAGGCGAATGATTTCTTTTACAAAAATCTTAGAAAATTTTATTGCCGAAGGTAGCTTCTCTAACTCCACAAAATGTACCAATTTAGAGAACTGATCGACAACCACTAAAATAGTGGTGAACTTCTGAGATTCCGGTAGATCGGTGATAAAATCTACCGATACCTGCGACCACGAGCGAGAAGGTACCGGTAACGGTCTCAGAGAAACCTCCAGAGGATGCCGTTAACTTTTATTGCGTGCACAGACAGAGCATCCCTTAACAAAGTCGAGGATCTCCTGAGGCATGCCTGGCCACCAGATCTAGAACAAAGATCCAGAGTCCCCTGTACCCCCGGATGACCAGCGAAAACCGATGAGTGAGATTCTTCAATTACTCTGAGTCGTAAGGTTTCTGGCACAAACCATCTGCCCTCTGGCGCCCCTGAAGGAGCATTCTGCTGACAGTTCTGTTGTTTAAGGACGAGTTTGATTCTACAGCTGCCAAGATATTCTCACTTTCCGGTGACCCGAAACTCCGTGAGAGGGCATCTGCCTTCACGTTCTTCTCTCCCGGAATATAAGTCACAACAAAATTAAACCTGGCGAAAAACAACGCCCCTCTGCTTGACGAGCTGTGAGTCTTTTAGCATTGGCGAGATATACCAAGTTTTTGTGATCGGTATACACGGTAATGGGGTGTCTAGCCCCCTCAAGTTGGTGTCACCACTCTTCTAGGGCCCATTTAATCGCCAGTAACTCACGGTTACCCAGTTCGTAGTTACGTTCTGCCGAACTAAACTTCCATGAAAAGAACGCACATGGGCAATGCCTGGACCTCCCACTGACTTCCTGAGACAATACAGCTCCTGCCCCCACCTCAAATGCATCTACCTCAACGAAAAATGGTCGCCGTGCGTCCGGCTGTACTAACACAGGGGCAGTAGTAAACGCTCTTTTTAGACGACTAACAGCCTCTAGGGCCTCAGATGACCATCTTACCAAGTCGGCCCTCTTCTTTGTAAGATCGGTTAAGGGTTGAGCAATAACGCAATAATTCTTAATGAACTTAACGGTAAAAATTTGCGAAACCCCAAAACCACTGGAGAGCTTTAAGGTTGTCTGGTCTGACCCATTGGGAGATTGCTGCTACTTTATCAGACTTCATCTGAATCTCTGTGGGTGAAATCACATAACCCAGGAAAGATACTTGTTTGGTACCAAATAAACATTTCTCCAACTTGACAAAAAGTTGGTACTCACGCAAACAAGTCAGAACCAACCTCAGGGGCCGCACATGTGAATCCCAGTCTGGAGAATACACAAGAATGTCATCAAGATGTATGACCAGAAATACCCCCAGGAAGTCATGGAAGACCGCGTTCATAAATCCCTGAGTCCGAAAGGCAAAGCCAGACATTCAAAATGTCCTAACAGGGTGTTGAACGCGGTCTTCCATTCATCTCCTTCTCCAATGCGAATTAAATTGTAAGCCCCCCTTAACTCCAATTTGGAAAACCAGTGGGCCTCTACCACCTGATTCAACAAGTCCGCAATCAGGGACAAGGAGCACTGGTTCTTCACTATAATTTTATTCAAAGCCCGATAATCCACACAAGTCCTCAATGACCCATCCTTCTTCTCTGCAAAGATAGAAGAAATGAGGAGGGCGCTTCAGCCGGAAACCAATAAAGTAAAATACGAAGGGTAAGTTAACCAGTAGATGTATGTGACTTACCCGGTGATAAGTGAGGACTTGCAAGGACCTCACTATCACCTCCAAATCCAGGCGAGCCTATAGTAATTTTATATATACTCCGGTATATATATAGATGGGTGGTGGGAATTCGTTGCGCCAATCCAGGGGGGCTAGGTCCGGAGAGCTGCTGATGATGGTGGGTGCTATTGGCAAATAGTACCCACTATGGATGAGCGAGAAAGATTGCACATAAGTGCAAAAAAGTACACCAGCGCTGCTTACAGAGGTCTGTAATAGCACAAAGAATCCACCAAGAAGTGATAACAAAAAAAGGATTCTTTATTAGAACGCATGGGTCCTCCTAATGCAACGCGTTTCGTCTGAACAGACTTTATCAAGCACAAAAATGATGTAAAATACACACACAGACATCACCTTATATACCTATGTATCAAATAAGAACTAATGGAATATGAAAACGAAAGTACCTGCTCATGTTGCCAGCGTGGCAGCCGCCATGTTGGGAGGGGGGGGGCGATTTTGAGTCACATGCCTACGTGAGGGGTCACGTGGGTAGAACGGGATGACGACAGACGCGTCATCGGGAAGGGGGCGGGCTAGGGATACAGCGCTGTTTGTTGAGAGTTCAAACTTGAATTTCAGAATTTGCTAGATGGTTACGTAAGAACAGGGAAGGGTGGCGTTGGTCCTATAAAGATTATGAGCCCATGTGTAGTAGCGTTGTAGCCGCTATATAGAGCGGGGGTGACGTGTGCGTCATAAGATGTACACGGGGGGCGTGGGTGTCATAATGGTCACATGTCAGGGGCTAGAATGTAGCCCCTGAAACGAGGTATCCCGTGGTAGAGAATGAGTGACGTTATCGTCACATGTTATGGGCGGGACCTACAGACCCCGGCTATAACGTGGGCGTGGATGGGGAGCTAAGTGACGTAATGGTCACATGTCCGAGGCTAGAACGTAGCCCTTGATACGAGGGGTCCCGTGGTAAAGATGATTGACGGAATTGTCACAGATTCTGGGCGGGACCTAAAGAGGCCGGTATTGCGGGATCCCTGTTGTAGTGGCTGAAAAAACATAAATGTATAATGGGAATGGAATGAATGAATATAAATTAATATAAATTATAGCCCCCATATAAGAACAAAAAACCTAGTTTGGGCAACATATGAAAAATTAGAGGTGGTGAGAACCTCTGTTTTGGCAGGGTTAATTTATATGCATATAGCGGTGTTTAGCATATTTAGAACAACCTATAGAGGTGCTGTAATGTATAAATAGGGGGATACACAATTAAAATTAATAAAAATATGTATATGAAATATGAAAAATCACCTTTAGAATAAATAGGGCTAATACAAAATTGGTAGCTCCTATCAAATAAGTGCTACAGAGCTAAACATAAGAAGCTTAAAAAATTGGTTTGGCATGAAAATTGGGAATACCGGTGATGATACATTAATAAAACATGGTGATGTCCTGTTATGTGTGAATTGCATATAAAATCGGATAAAAAATATATATATGTTACATATGTAAATACAAATATAAATATCAATATAAATATAAATATACATATAGCAATATACATATAGCAACCGAGCTGAGGCCCAATCAGCTCAGTCACCAATACATAAACGTCACGTGTGTTAAATATGGGTACTTAATGGGTGCATTGTACAAATGTGAGTGCGCCCATATGTTATCATATGTTTAAGGATAGTCCCGAAAAAACGATCATGATAAAATGATAAAACCAATTAAAGTCCATGCGTAGAACCTGACATTACATAAACTAGTGTACTGGAATAATATTAATATATATATATATATACACACACATGGTTCCATCAGGGAAATAGTATAATGCATGTGAAGCTTCCAAAACATAAGTAAATAGAATCAAAGGAAAGAAGTGGATATGCATAACAGAAATGAAAAAAAGGGGAGAAAAAAAAAAAAAAGGTGGACTAAGGGGGGAAACTACCATTGATATCTCGAAAAAAAAGGGCTGATCACGAAGTCATCACTTACGTGCACGGATTGGACCGAGGGCCAACGTGAGAAAAAAGGAGACAAAGATATCTACATGAGAGGTAATAAAAATATATTTTTAGAAATTGGAGAACTAAAATGCTATTATAACAGGTTACAGCTATTCAAGTGCCAACGTAAAAAATTTGGAGACAAAGATATCTACATGGGAGGTAATAAAAATACATTATTAGAAATTTGAGAACTAGATTGCGATATTAACAGGTTACAACTTTTCAAGTACTTCATTAAGACCGTGGGGTACTAAAGTGTTTATTCTGAAAATGTAATACATCTCTTTCTCTCTCAGACGGTCAATTGAATTGGAATAGATGTATTCTAGTGGTGTGACTGTGAGGTCCTCGATCTTTTTATTATGGTGCGTAAAAAAATGTCTAGATACGCTATGTTTCCCGTAGCCTTTTTTGATGTTACTTCTATGGTTGTTGATGCGTTCCCTGAGGGGATTGATGGTTCTCCCCACATATCTCAGACCGCATGTGCACTCTAACATGTATATAACACATTTGGTTTCGCATGATAAGTATTGTTTGATGTTTAAGATTTCTCCATTATGTAATGTAATCTCTTTTCTCCCTTTTGAGATATTCAAACAGCACTTGCATTTCCTTTTTCCACATTTGTGGACTCCTATCTCCCCATTTACGCTCTTCTTTCTTTGTTGTTGTTGCTTTGATCGGATGTCATTTTTCTCTTTTTTTGGGCAGGATGGGGCCAGTAAGTTTTTTAACGTTTTGTTTCTCCTGAAGATACATCGAGGTTTGGGTGGTATAAGTTTGGATAAGAAAGGATCCTCTTTAAGTATGTCCCAGTGTATTCTGAGTATGGTGTCCACGTTGGAGTGCTGAGTGCTATACTTCGTGGTGAAGGATGATTTGAGTTTAAGTTCATCCAGTTTTTGTGGGGACTGTCCCATAGTTACTTTGCCATATGCCGTCTTCTCATATGCAGCGTCGATAATCTTTTTGGGGTATCCTTTGGAGATAAATCTATTCTTCAAAACTTTGGCTTGTTTTACAAAATCAATATCTCTCGTGCAGTTTCTCCGAATGCGTCTGAACTGGCCATAGGGTATATTCATTTTCCATTTTTTGAGATGGCAACTCTTGAAGTTCAAATAACTGTTGGTATCCACTTTTTTGAAATGAGTGCGTGTAACCACCATGTTGCCGTCTGCCTCCAATTCTAGATCCAGATAAACTATGCGGGTGTTATCTATATTGTAGGTGAACACAAAATTGTACTCATTGACCATTAGGCCTTTAATGAATATTAAAAGTTCATCTTCACTGCCGTCCCAGATTAATAAGAGGTCATCGATGTACCTCTTATAAAGAATTACTTTGGGGTGTAGAAATCTGTGTGATTCAAAGACCCCCATCACTAAATTAGCGAAACTTGGGGCACACTTCGTGCCCATAGCGGTCCCACGTCGTTGCCTGTAATGTGCCCCATTGTATGTGAACACGTTGTTTTTTAATATAAATGAAATACTTTTCAGGAGAAAATTCCTTTGATGGATGGGCATGAGAGGATCACCTTCTAGGATTTTTCCGATGGAATCAATACCGATCTTGTGTTCTATGTTCGAGTAAAGTGACTCGACATCGAGTACACCATAGGTAACTCGTTTTCCATTTAACTTCTTTTACAGTATTGAGAATGTGGCCGGAGTCCTTGACATAAGATGGTAAATTGATGACATATTTTTGTAGGTGTTGATCAATGTATTCCGAAAGGCGGTTAGTTATGGCGGTCATGCCGGCGACTATAGGGCGACCTGGTGGGTTTTTTATGTCCTTATGAATTTTTGGGATATGGTAGAAGTAAGCCATATCAATCGGGGTCTCCTTGATGTACCTGAATTCCAAACTGGAGATACTATTTTCGTCCAAAGCGGACTGGAGAAGGTTATAGAATTCTTGTCGGATTTCTTCAGTGGGATCTTTTTTGAGTAACACATAGTAATCAGGATTCCCTAGAATTCCCAGGGATTCCTGATGGTATTGAGTGTAATCCTGGATGACAATGCCTCCACCCTTGTCCGCTCCCCTTATGACTATAGAATCTTCCTTCATAAGGTTTCTGAGGGTAATTCTTTGGGTCTTGGTCAGATTGTCTTTTCTCGTAAAGGATTTCTTGTCACACATTTCTCCAAAATCCTTTAGGACCCTCTGATAGAACAGATCAATGTATTGTCCCTTCGCCTCAATAGGGTAAAACTTGCTGTTGGGTCTGAGGTCTGTGATAATCGGGTCATCTAAATTAAATTCCCTCTCTTGGATGTCTATATTATTCTCGTTCACCCCTTTTAATGACTGTATATAGTAGTATCTATTGAGGGTAAGTTTTCTCACAAATTTGTTTAAATCCACGTATAAATCAAACAAATTAGATGAGGTGGCAGGACTGAAAGACAATCCTTTGGACAAAACTTCTACCTCCTTTCTCCTAAGTAAATATTGTGATAGATTGAATATTCCTACCGTTCTTGCTTCTTCTGGGGTGATTATTTCTTCACCTGAGGGTTGTTTCTTTGTCGGGCTCTTTCTCTGTGCTCGTCCGCCTCTCTTTCCCCTCCTTTTTCTTTTTCTCTTACAATTAGAGTTTTGTTCTTTCCAGCCTGAGGGCGAATTAGGGGATAAAACTGATAGATTTTGGAGCGAACAGTTGGCGTGGAGTTCCTTTTCCCAGGCGCTGTTACAGTGGGGGGTGGGCCTGGAAGACTGGGAGGAGATCTTGTTCTGTGAGGAAGCACATGGATATAGTAGTTAAGTGATTATGGCAGGATGACCCCCAATGTGTCAATTCCCGGGTGGACCAATCAAATTGGGGGTTGTGCAGTGCCAACCAGGGCATACCAAGCACCACATCAACAGACATCTTTTCCATAACCACAAAGGACAGATTCTCAGAATGGAGAACACTCACAGTGAACTGTAGAATGGGAGTCCTCCATTGGACAACACCTATGGACAGGGGGGTTGAATCAATACTAGTAAAGTGTATGGGGGACTTTAGCCTGGAGAATTTGGTCATCAGAGGTCTGACAAAATTTAAATTAATCAGACTGGTGGCCGCGCCCGAATCAATAAAGGCTTGACCGGACCGATTAAAATTCCGGAAGCCAACCTGACAAGGCACCAACAACTTAGGGAGTACCTGTGATCCTAGGCAATCCTCCTGACAATTGCCTAGGATCTGTAGTTTTCCGCCGGTTCAGACTGATGTTGTCGTTGCTTCTGTGGACAGGTCACTACCCGATGTCCGGCTTCCCCACAGTAGACGCAAAGACGGTGAGTCATCCGGAACTGTCGCCGTTCCACGGGACTTAGCTGGTCCACTTCCATAGGCTCGGCACCAGGAGTTGGCATGGGAGAAGTGGGAGCGGGTCTGCAGGACTCCCTAGTTTTACAGTCCTGATGTTCCTTTTTTCTAGATCTCAGCCTCCTGTCAGCTTTTACTGACAATTCCATCGCCTCATTAAGTGTTGCAGGAGCGGGATGGGAA
The DNA here is from genome assembly GCA_035609135.1 of Eleutherodactylus coqui. Classification (NCBI taxonomy): domain Eukaryota; kingdom Metazoa; phylum Chordata; class Amphibia; order Anura; family Eleutherodactylidae; genus Eleutherodactylus; species Eleutherodactylus coqui. The sequence goes on along the minus strand of CM069414.1, from coordinate 110,673,766 downwards.
ATAAGTAGGTCCTTAACAGCCTCAGAAAGACCCAACAAAAACACATCTTTGAGGGCGCTATCGTTCCAGGAGGCTTCACCGGCATACTGTCTAAACTTAGAGCAATAGTCTTCAGCACACTGCTGCCCCTGATGTAACGCCATGAGATGAGATACTGCTAACCCCGCCTGGCCCGGCTCATCAAAAATAACTCCTAGTTCCCGAAAAAACAAATCAACAGACTGCAGGCAAGCCGAACTCTCGGGTAAGGAGTAGGCCCATGTCTGGGGGGGCCATAATCAATAATATGCAGTAGGGACATAATCAATCCCACCTTCTGGGACTCTGAACCGGAGGATCTGGGCCGCATCCAGAAATATAGTCTACATGCCTGCTGAAAAACAAAAAACTTACTTCTCCCCCCGGAAAACACCTCAGGGAGAGGACACTTGGGCTCAGGGATAGACGGGGCGGCAGAAACCTGCGCCAACACCCGCTGCTCCTGGGCCACCATACGACCGGACAGGTCTTGGATCACGACCACTAGATCCTGCAACTGACTTGCGAGGGTACTCATGGCCTCCATTGGAGAGCAAAAAACAAAACCCGCTGGGCAATGTTAAGGACCAGTTATTATGTTACGGTATCCTACCCAATGATACGCCAGCCCGGGTCGCCCTAGAACTTACCCGCAACCCCTGTCCCTGCCTACTTGTCTCCACTCCTGGCTAACCCCAGGCAGGCAACTGGGCGGTGGTCCCTACTCTAGCTAGGGACCGAGAGGGAGGACTGGCGTACCAAGATGGAACGGGGTAGAATACCGACAGGAAGGGCAGATGAACAAAACCAACAGAAAATACCCGCTGACCGAGGCAGATGGGATAACCTGGCAGATCAAGCAAACAAGCTGATAAACAGGAGACTGACACAGGCAAGATGCAAGCACACTGACAGAAACCTATAACTAGCAGTGAATGCACCTCACTGTCAGCCTTATAAACAGAAGCCTCCGTCCAGGGGTGGAGAGAGGGAGGCGCTACCTCCCAGCAGGATCCAATACACAGGAGCTAGTGCACGGATCTGCAATCTCAGGCGCGTGCACGCACGCACGGCGCCGCCCGGACCCACGAGCACGTGTGCGCACAGCACAGACCAGCCACCCATGCCCCCGGCAGCCGGACAAAAAGCCGGGGGGACGTGCCCCAACCGTGGCACCCAGCGCCCCGGGAGGACCCGCAGCCGCCGCATGGTAACAGATGATGAATCATTTCACATTTATTTCCACCTTTAGTGTGACCCATTATCTGTACATTTCCATGAAAAAACAAACTGACTATTTTAGGGTGCAAAAATAAAAATAATGTGGTTACATTCATGGTAATGCCCTCTTATATTTGGGGATGTGGTTGTGCAGCGTCCGAGAAGCGGGCCCACAACCGAGAAGATAATGGGGTAGATTGAGGCCTTGTCACAGGGCTCTACCATCTCCTCCCCTGGGGGATAGCATGAGACCCAACCAAGTTACTGCTGGTGGAGTTTCATGGGGGAAAACCTAGTTTGAGGTGTACCTTAAGTCCTTGTCACTCGTGACAACACCGTTCCGTCCTCTGTGGTGAATCCAGAAGTTAGGAAATAAATAGTCCACACTCGGGGATAACTTTGTTGAGCAAAATCGGGAACTGGTAAAGCTCATTTACTCAAATAAATTGTTACAGTCCAAAACTTTACATAAGCCAGCAGGACATCGTTGCAGACACAATAGTGGTGTGACATGTAGGATTCACAGGATGACAGACGAGTCCACAGTCCTAATTATCTGCGAGGTTCTGTTCCCGGCCACCCTCTTTCTTTCTCCAGCTCTCTACCGGTCAACACTCACATTTGGAAGGGCACTCAGCGCTGCCTGGCAGTTCCTCTCATTCTCGCAGTCCTCCATATTAAAAGCAAGGAGGTCTGAGTGAATTGGGCCCAGGGCACACCTCAAGCCATCGTTCAGCCTCTTCCATCCTTGAGCTCCTTGTAGGACAAAGCACAAGCTCTCCTACTCACTAAAGAGCTTCCTCTTCTACAGACTCCAACTCAGACTCTTGCAGGCTTGTCTTGGCAAGAAGACCCTTGGCAAAACTCTCTCTTAGACTGACTCTAGCTTACTCCCCAACTTAGCATCCTAGCATACACATATATGAAACATGATCATGTGATATGCAACAAGATACATTTTCCAGACATAACCCAGACGTTAACCCATTCAGTACTGCAGAGGTGCAATACACATCAAATGCACACACATTGAAGATACTGACAATACAATTACACATGACAAACACATTCATACTTATGGAGGGGCCCCATTAACTCTGGGCCACTAGAGTTGTGTTCAGAATTAGCCAATCACATTTAAACTCATGTTACATAGTGATCAGTACTCTGCTCCCATTATTTACAGTGATTCTGATTTATCCCATATAAAGTTCAGCTCTTCCAGGAGGATTTTCCTCACATTTTCAGGAAAAGCCGTAAAGAGCTTACAGCTAGAGATGAGCGAACCTACTCGGCCACACCCCTTTTTCGCCCGAGCACCGCGATTTTCGAGTACTACCGTACTCGGGCGAAAAGATTCGGGGGGCGCCGTGGGTGAGTGGGGGGTTGCAGCGGGGAGTGGGGGGGAGAGGGAGAGAGAGAGGGCTACCCCCCGCTTCGCCACGCCTCCCCCCGCCCCCCGGTGCCCCCCGAATCTTTTCACCCGAGTACGGAAGAACTCGAAAATCGTGGTGCTCGATCGAGTAATTACTCGAAACGAGTAGGTTCGCTCATCTCTACTTACAGCACATCAAAGGGATCCAATTGTTGAAAGGTATCAATCGGGAGAAGGGGAACAAAACACTTCCAAGGCATTACATGTACCATGGAACACAATAAAAACGGTGATCAAGAAATGGATTAAATTTGGCACAACAGTGACATTGCAAGAACTGTATGTCACTCAAAAACTGATGAAAAGACCACAAGAAAATTGGTCTAGGAGGCTACCAAGAGGCCTTCAGCACCATTAAAGGAGATGCAGAAGTTTCTGGCAAGTATTAGTTGTGTAGTGCATGTGACAACCATCTCCCGTATTCTTCATATATCTGGGCTGTGGGGTAGGTTGGCAACATGGTAGCCTTTACTTACAAAGAAAAACATTCAAGCCCGGCTATGTTTTACCAAAACCTTCATTAACTCTGCCAAAAGTATGTGGGAGAACGTGTTATGTCTGATGGGACCAAGGTTGGACTTTTAGGCTATAATTCAAAAAAATATGTTAGGGCACAAAGCCAACGCTGCACATAACCCAAAGACCCCCATACCCACAGTGAGGATGGTGGAGGCAGCATGATGTATGGGGCTGCTTTTCTGCTACTGGAACTTGGGCTTTAGTCAAGGTGAAGGGAATTATGAACAGTCCCAAATATCAGTCCATTATGGCACAAAACCTTCAGGCCTCGGTAACAATGCTGAAGATGAAGAGGAATTTCACCTTTCAGCACAAGACAAAGCAGACCTCCAAATCAACAAAAGAATGGCTTCACCAAAAGAAAATCACAGTTTTGGAATGGCCCAGCCAGATCCCGGACCTGAACCCCATTGAAGATCTGTGGATCTTTTGGGTGTGCATATTTATGCAACCACGTTATTTTAGTCACATTGAAGGTGAAAAAACATTTCATCTTCGTCAGATTTTCAAACATGGCATTTTAACAGGGGTTTATAGCCTTTTTATATCCACTGTATATATGCTTCATCAGATATATGTTAGTATTACCTGATGAAGACTCATAAGTAGATTTGAATGCTTGTTGTTACATTTTAATGGTTAACAAAAAGAAATGATGTATCCTATCTACAAAATTACTTAGTTTCTCTTAATGAGAAAAATCATTTTACAAGTGGAGACACACTTAAAAGGGCATAAAGGTTTAATAAATGTGGGTCCCACCTATGAGACCCGAACCTATGTCAGGAACTGACCCTTGGCCTGGGTGTATGCAGTGGCTAGGGGGGGTTAGGAGTACAGAAACAGCCGAGTGGGCTACCATACAGAGATGTCTTGCCAACTCAGCCATGATTAGCAAAGATGGGAAAAACCCCTTAGTACTATCCGCACACATACACTGGATACAGCCGCACACTGCCTTAGGCCGTATGCACACGGGCGGGTCAGATTCTGTATGCGGGAGCCCGCTGCACATATCTGTATTTTCTTCTTCTTTTCTGTACTTCGGATGGTCCACACAGCTAGACGTCGGACATGTGCAGTACAGGTTTTTTTTTAAACTCCTGCTTTTGCTGCGGAATCCGCGGCCTGTCCACAATGTCAACTGCAGACAGGTTGCGGGTCCGACAGCTTCCATTGACTTCAATGGAAGCCGTCTGTGTGGAATCCACAGGAAAAGAAAGTAAGCTGTGATTTTTCATCTGCGAGTGGAAACTGCAATTGGTTTCGTGTGCATGAAGAATCATTCTTGCATTGCATGCTATGGGTGGTATTTGCTGCGGACTTGGACGCCCACAAATAAGATCACAGGGTGCATCAAAAGAGGTCTAGGGGCACATGACGAGAACATTGTTCTTCCTCTTTACAAATCACTGGTCAGACCACACATGGAATATTGTGGACAGTTTTGGGCAGCGGTACTCAAGAAGGACATATCAGAGCTTGAACGGGTACAAAGGCAACTAAAGTAATACATGGAATGGGCGGACTACAATGCCCAGAGAGGTTATCAAAATTGAGGTTATTTTGTTTAGAAAAAGAGATGGCTGAGCGACGACCTAATAACTAGGTAAAAAAATATATCAGGGGACAATACAGGGATCTCTCCCATGATCTGTTTATACCAGGACTGTGACTGTAACAAGGATCGCCATCTACATCTAGAGGAAAGAAGGTTTCTACATCGACATAGAAGGGGTTCTTTACTGTAAGAGCAGTGAGACTGTGGAACTCTCTGCCTGAGGACGTAGGGATGGCGAACTCACTAATAGAGTACAAGAGAGGCCTGGATGCCTTTCTCAAGGGTTACAATATTATTTGTTATATCACTGATTACTTCAGAAGGGTCAGTCATCCGGAGATTATTCTGATTGCTAGACTTGAAGTCAGGAAGGAATTTTTTTCTTAAATTAGGAAAATTGGCTTCTACCTCATTGAGATTTTTTTTGGCTTCCTCTGGATCAACACTGTGGCTGAGGGGAGTAATAGGCTGAACTAGATGGACATTTGTCTTTTTTCAGCCTAACATACTATGTTAATGGAAAACAGAAACAAACGAAAAGCTATCTATTTGCTTCCTTTCATCATTTCCGTTTAACTACTCCCAAAACAGATAAGCTAGATGCTTAGAGTTTGGGTCAGGAGACCCATAGTCAAACAGGACACTCGTCTGTATTACGGACACATAAATGCGCCTGGAATACACTTGTAGGTCACCAACATAATAGTACAATTTTACTGTGGGTCTCAGGCTACTCCGTTTCACCCTAGCCCCAAATTGCGGGGTCTAAGCCTGGCCATACACACTAGAGAGCTGCCGTACGAATGCTTATTTGGACAACAGCTTTCTCACCCGACACCCCCATACATATGTTTTGAAGGTAGTGTTGGGAGAACAAAAGGACTGGGCTTTGGAAATCCAACCTCCTGATCTTTACCTCCTCTGACATTTATCATTTGGGGGTAGTCAGGAGACCTGGATACACATTGGAGAATCAGCCACTCCCACCGATCAATATATAATATGTATGGCACAAGGCATTCCGAGTTAGATCTGGAGCAGTTGCCAGTAGCAGTCCAACTAAGTAAAGGCCCTTTTAAATGGATCGATTATGGGAAGCAATGTCGGGGTCTCCGGAGTTAAAGGCATTAGATATGAATATGTCTCCTCCTATGCTAGTTTCGTTTAAAGTTTGGAAGGAGGTTACTCGAAAAGAGAGCTCCCCCCCGCTGCCCCCCCCCGAGCCTGCTCGGATGAGAATGAAGTTACTTGAGAAGAGCGATGCTCGCTCGAGTAACTGCCTTATCCGAGCGTGCTCGATCATCTCTATATACTATCTTTTGATGAACTCTGCTTGAAATTTAGACTGTCGCAAAAGGATATATTTAATTACTCTAGAGTGAATTCTTTAAAAAAAAGTCCCTATATATAAAGTCAAAAACTGTTGAAATGATAAAAAAGATCGTTTTGGAACCTATGGAAGGGAAATCAGAAACTAGATCTTTTTATGATATCCTGACGGGTAATAACCAGTTATCTAAAAAGACGCATATGTTAAGCTGAGGAAAGGAATTGGGAGAGAAGTGGGAGAAATTGTATCGCCCAGCTGGATGTTCTACTAAAGGTCTGAGCATTTTAGAGGTGCAGATGAAGATAAATATGAGATGCTATTTTACCCGAGCTCTGTTAGCTAGTAGACTTAGAAATGAGGATGGCCTATGTTGCAGAAATTGTGGACAGAGGGGCGCTCTCACACACACCTTTTGGGCATGCTTCCAGGCTGGTTTCCGGCAGAGCATCTGGATTTGTCTCCCTCCCGGAGGGTCGCACATATCCAAGGCCAGGGCAGCGCTGGGCTTCTTCCCAGCATGGAGATGCGCAATAAACAGGGTAACAGGTGCAGAGGAATTTGTCACATGTGACGCCACCATTCCGATACCCCCCGGCGTGACCATCAGCGGGGTAAATAAATGAGCCACAGACAGTTTGAGTACCTCAGGTCCCCGGGAACGGTCAGGGCCTGGAAATTACTTTACTGTAAACTTTACTTTAGTAGTACAAGGCATAAATTCACAAGATACACTAGTGCAGGTAAGACAGAGGATTTGAGGTCAGGGAGGAAACTCAGGATAACACCGGTCCTGCAGTCCAAGTTATCTGTCAGGTACCTCTCCTGGAAGGGGAACACTCCGGAGAAGGAAGGGGGTAGGGTCACTCCACAGATACTCCGACAGGACAGTACCTCCACCGGCTGTCCCAGACTTCAGAACACGCGGGTGTGTAAGACAAACGATTGCATACCTCTGCACTAGGCCTTGACAGACTAGACTTGCTCTCTGCTCACTCTCTCTTTGGGGCTCACTTACAATTGAAACTGAAGACACGCATTCCGGGAAAACCTCTCCTCTTCCTCCATCTTCAACACATGAGGGCTGAAGGTGCCCCCATGTGCCTCTGTATCTCCTAGCAGGTCTGGAAGATGGAACCTTTTCCCGCTCTCAAGCACACACATTTATACCTTCTCTCATGCCACATATAGAATTATTACATTCACAGGCAGACAGCTCATATTTTGCAGACATTAACCCATCACTTACTGCAGCTCTTCAATAAACAGAACAGAATGACAAGACATTTTGCACAGTGCATCAAGACAAGACATTACATGTATGACACGGAGGGGGCCAGGAAAGCTTGTATTGGGTCACTACACTGGTTTCCAGTTCCCAGCAGCCTGTAGTGGCCTCACCTGCCCAGCATCACTGTAGTGTACAGAAGATGATGTGCATATGTTCTGTAAGTGTCTGAATGATCGATGTAGTCTTGTGCTTATGTGTATTTCCACTGTCTCCTATGTGTATGAATATGATGTGTATTGCACCTTTGCAGCACTGAATAGGTTACTGTCTGGGATATGTCTGGAAAAGTATCTCTTTGTCTGTCATGTGACCTTGTTTTATATATATGTGGATGTGAGTTGCATGTGAGTGTTTGTTGTGTCATGGTGGAAGTCAGGAGTAGAAGCCAGTGAGAGTTGGAAAGTGAGCTTGGACTGACTTTGGCCTGTACTCAGACACCTTCAGTCTAGGTACAAGAAGAGATGGAAGTGGCTGAAGAGATAGACTGCTAATGCCGTTAATCCCTCCTTCTTTCCTCATGTGGAGTGGAGTATATGAAAAGTGTCGCAATAAGTGCGAGTTTCCCGCTGTGCGGTGTAAAGCGCAATTCTACAAAATCCTGTGAGAGTGGAGCGGTAGAGTGTTGATGGAGTTGTTCAAGAGTCGTTTCTGGGACCAGAGAACCGCAGATAACTTGGCCTGTGTAAGGCCTCATGTCCACGGGGAAAATCAGGCCCGCTACGGATTCTCCATGGAGAATCTGCAGTGGGTCCCTCCTGCCCCGCGGATATGAGCGCTGAAAATAAGAATAAATCAGAATTAACTCACCTCTCGCACGCTCCGGATCCTTCCTTCGCGGCGGCGTCATCTTCTCTGCGTCGCGGCCGGATCTTCTTTCTTCGGCCCGGCGGATGCGCAGGATGACGTCGGTGACGTGACCCGCGCATGCGCCGGCCCGAAGCAAAATGATCCGGCCGCGACTGAGAGAAGATGGCGCTGCGGCGAAGAGAAGAAACGGAGCGGGTGAGTAAAATCTGATTTTTGTCTCCCGCAGATCTGGACGGCTTCTATAGGCTTCAATAGAAGCCCGCGGGAGACCCGCACGAAAATGGAGCATGGTCCAGATTTTTTCATGCTCCATTTTTTTTAAAATCACTTTTATTGACCATCCGCGGGTATTTATCTACCCCGCGGGTGGTCAATGCATCCCTATGGGGCACGGATCCGCGGGCAGGAGAAGAGTTAAAATCTGCTGCGGATTTTAATTCTTCTTTTGCCCGTGGACATGAGGCCTAAGTCTCTCTGTTCTCCCGCGTTGTCCTCTCGGTCACATCATGTGTTGCTCTTCACTACTGAACTGCTGGTGGATATCAAGTGGACTGTAACTATTACTAGTTGATTAAGGGCTCATGCTCACGGCCATGACGGTCTCCGCCAGCAGAATATCGCAGCGGAGTCCGCCACGGTGCTCCCCCAAAACCCCCATACTTACCACTCCGGATCCTCTGTACATGTCCCGCATGGAAGCCTGGTGCGCAGTACAGCACATGATACACCGGCAGTGTCAGATGATGTGGCCGGTGGAGGCTGGGCCGCGTATTCATGCAATACTTCTGCTGTGCTACAGCGGAAATATAGCGTGACGGCCGGCTTCCACTGACTACAATGGAAGCCGGCCGCGCGTATTCCCGCGGCCTTTAGAACACGCCACAGTTTATTTCACGCTGTGGAATTCAATAGAACCTAATAGCTGCGGGGCAATGCCTCGGACTTCCACCTCGTACAACGCGGCAGAAATCCGGCCGTGGGCATTAGCCCTTACAGTAAATGGCTTCTCCGACCGCTCCCAGTTTTGCCTTAAAACTCTACCCCATGTGTGCGTACTCTTATTTGTTCCTCTGACAGATAACCGCGGAGGAAGGAACGGTGGCGTCTCCCGTGACAAAAGGACTAAGGTAATCCACCAGTGGGTTTTCCTATTAAGATAGTCTGCCCTCGCCCCTTGTACGTGTCCCTGGTTACCCTCCGGGTGGGAGACGGTAGAGCCACCGTGACAAGTGAACTACTCTACCCCGCCGTCTCCTAGGCTAGGACTCGCTCCTTGGACGCTGCATCACCTGTCCAGGCTGCTGGGTACCGTAAGCTGGGGGGGCGCTGACAGCAGGGGGGGACAAAAAGCTGTCCCGCCTAGGAACCCTGGGGATAACGGGACATAGGGTCCCAAAGCAGGACTGTCCCAGCTAAATCGGAAGTCTGGTCACCTTATATAGAAAACCTAAATGTATGCTTAAGGCCTCTTTCACGACGGCCATTTATGAAGTGTAACGTTAAAGTGCCGGTGAGGACGGGCCATAGAGCAAGCGCCGACCGCCACACAGCTTTGGAGTCGCAGACTAGTGTGACTCAATGGGTTTGTGTTGGGCCGGATGTTGTGTTTGACTGACCTACTGAGTGACCTGACTGGAGCCGCCATGAGGTGGCTGAACACACGCTACAACTGAGGTCACCTACAATAGGGCAGGCCAGGCCTGAGGGCCCTTTTACACGGGACGACTTGCCGTGTGCTTTTACACAGGAACAAGCATCGCTTGGTGAATGGAGGCGGAGCGAGTCAGGGATACGTAAAATGCTGGCGTTTTACCGCGGTGCGCAGGCATATTACGGCGCAGGGCAGCGAATTTGCACTCAAGCGCGCTGTCATGCGCAGTCCGACATTTCTTTATTTTTTTCATTTCCCGCTGTTGCGTAGCGAAGTCGTGTACAAACACCGCACCGGCAGAATGTAATTGCGCATGTATGGTGTTTATTACGCGCCCATATAGTATAGCGCTTTACCATGTGTAAGGCCTCATGTCCACAGGCGGATTTGATTTGCAGAATCCATGATCGGCACCCCGCGTTTCAAGCCGCCCGTAGGAAAACATGGAGCGCCCGCACATCAACGCACTCGGGTGGGTTTGTTTTGCATATTTTTTGCGCGGAAAAGAAATCCCAGCGCGCTCCATTTTACCGCGGATTCCGCGCGGACGGGCTCCATTGATCTCTATGGAAGCGAGCGATCAGCAATTCAGTTGCGGATTTGTACGCAAATACCCCTTTGGTTGCTTGGAGACCAAGCAGGGAGGGGGGAGGGGAGGCGGGCACTTTGGGCTTGCGATTATTTTTTCTGCACGGACGACCCGCAACGCATCTGCGTACGTCCGCGGAGGAAAAAAATGCATCTGCGATCGCCGGCAAGCTTTTAAAAATAATTTCCGCACTGACTCGCAGGTCGTCCGCTATGGAAGTCCGCGTGCGGAATCTGCGCCGCCGTGGCCTTATACTCAGGGAAATAGAGCATGCTGCGTATCATACGCAATATAAACCGCTAGTGTGCGCAGGACATGCGCAGATCAATGTACTTTCATTGGCTCCATTCACCGTGTGTTATGCGTGCGTACATTGTGCACGTGATACGTTATGACATGGCGCTGCTGCGCGCCCGGCCTGAGCAGGTAGGCGTTCCTAAATGTGGTTTATTGGGTTTGTGTTGGGCCAGATGTTGTGTTTGACTGACCCTACAGGGTGACCCCACTGGAGCCGCCATGAGGTGAATGAATCAGGCCTAACCCACAGTGTGTGAGGACACCGCCATGGTTACTACGTAGTATGACTCTGGAGGGCCCTGACTACACATCCGTCTCCTAGCAACGCGCTCCCTCCCCCTACGTCATCCCTCCCAGCCCCTCCCGCCCTGCTACGCGGGCGCCGCAAAAGGAGACATTCCAATCCCGGCTCAGCGTCCCCGGCCCCCTCCCGTCCGTCCAATCAGCGGCCAGCCCCGCCCCCGGCACAAGACGCTTATAAAAACCGGCCATTTCCTTCTCTTCCTCCCAGCCCTCAGAAGCTCAGCGCTGCAGCAGCAAGAGCCACTCGCACCCAGCCGACCACCATGACCGACGCAGCTGTCTCCTTCGCCAAGGACTTCTTGGCCGGCGGTGTGGCCGCTGCTATCTCTAAGACCGCTGTAGCACCTATCGAGAGAGTCAAGCTGCTGCTACAAGTAAGGAGCTGCCCGGGACTTCATTCAATGGAGCGGGAGGAAATAGCGCGGGGTGGTGCGCTTATAGCGCCGGGATGGGGGGGGGGGGGGGGGAGTAGTTGGCGCTAGTGCGCAGCGCGGATGCACTTTGCTTGCAGCGCAGCCAGGCCGCCGGGCCGGTAATCCTCGGTGCCCTTGACTGCTCTTGGGGATGTGGAGGATTGTGGCTCTGCTGCGCCGGGCGTTATACTCCCGGGTTCATAGGAGGTTATTAGCGCTGTTTTTGCACAAGGTCGCAGCGAGGAGCGCAGTCATCAGCCGCTGTAATATATAACTGTACACGGTGATTGCTGCGGCTGCTCTGCAGCCTGGAGGCCGGGATGGCCCTCCGCAGGAAGCCGCAGCCGGCACCGCCGATCACACCGCCTCAATGACTTGTCCTTCCAGATGGAGGCTGCGCTGGTGGAAGGACTTCCCGGGCTGGCCCCGCCCCCTCCGACCACGTGTCTGCCGCCGCACAATGAATGACGAGGCTCCATTTTGAGGCGCGCGGCACCGGCTTCCTGCTGCGCCCCGCGACTGCCGGCTAAGGGGGGGGGGGGGGAGCTAAAGGGTCATACACTCAGCCTGGGGGGGAGGGGGGGGGGGGGGTGTTTAAAGGGCCATGCTCTCAGCCCGGCAGTTATTACTGTAAGATGGATTCACCTCGGTTGCACTTCTTGTGTCATTTTTCAGCAACTTAATGCATAATTCCTTATCTACTGACTTTCTGGTAGGAGCTGCCTGCAGAGCGCCCCTTACAGGGGATTAGAAGCGTGCACAGGCCGCTGTGTGCAGGATGGGGGTCGTACAGGTCACCCACCTCCATTCATAGACTAACAATGTAGCGGCCGACCGCAGGTGACTTTATGGGCTGCAGTGATTGGTCGGGGCTCGGATTGCTCCAATATTGTGTGAACTGCTCTATCTAACGAGCGACTTGTCCAGCAATGGTGCGGCTGTCAGAACTGTACAGGTGGCCGAGCTGTGAACCGGCGGGGAGGTTAGCGGGCTGTAAAACCCTGACTGGTCTTCAAGCAACTTTTTTTAATTTTTTTTTTTTTTTAATCTCCCCCCCCCCCCTTTAACATGCAGGCGAAAAGTACAAGCGGCTCCAATAGTAAATTAGTGGAAAAACAATTGCATCTGCATGCTAATTGCACGGTGTCTGCAATGCGATTTTTCACACTACTGTAGGAAGGAATCGCTTACTTTTGAACGAGAACTGGCCAGAAATGGGTCCTACTACGATTTTACTCTATTACCCCATCGAAAATTCAAGTTCTGTCCATGGCGCAATCATTTGGGAATATCCCTGTGACCACAGCCGTAAGCCTTTAAAGACATTTAAAGGGGGTGTCCACGTTTATAGAAAGCGGTCACTGCGTCCCCATACCTTTAAAATAAAAAATCAATGGTTACTCTTGGTTGTGGCCCCACCATCGGCTCTGGTCACCGCAGTCTGGCTTGCAGGTAGCAGTGACATCACATAAAACTACTGTAGCAGCCAATGCCGGCGCCCGGCCACGATCACTGCCATTGGCTGCTGATTTGTAGAGGGGGATCAGCATCTGAGGTGATGCCACAGTGGAGGGCGGGCCATGAGGAAGCGCTTATGTTAAGGCATATGGGACCCAGTGATGGTGTCCTTAACCCCTCTAACTCTTAGGGTTCAGGGGACGCTTGGTAAGACCCTTATAGCGGTACTTGGACTAAAGTCAAATACTAGTAACTAGATGGCTGACCGTGATTGTGTCACTCTTATGCTGTGGTGTTTCCATTGGTCTGATCACATGACATATGCCGGAAATGGGATTGAGCTGCTGCAGCAGAGTATTGCACTGTATTAGTATACAATCATGCCCCCCCTCCCAGTAGCGCAGCCACTTCAAATCGTTAGTGGGGTTCCAGTAATGGGTCATCAATATGTGATTGGCAGAAGGGAGTGCCAGTAGTGGCTGCTTATTTCCCTGCCAATTGGCTCTATTACTGGCACACAGGGCGCTCGTGCAATAGTCGGCTTGCTGCAGTTGTCTTAATTACACTTCCTATAACTTGGCTTTGTATCTTTTTTAGGTCCAACATGCAAGCAAACAAATCACAGCAGACAAGCAATACAAAGGCATCATGGACTGCGTTGTCCGTATCCCCAAAGAACAAGGTTTCTTGTCCTTCTGGCGTGGTAACCTTGCCAATGTCATCCGGTATTTCCCAACCCAGGCCCTGAACTTCGCTTTCAAGGACAAGTACAAGAAGATCTTCCTCGACGGTGTTGACAAGAGGACCCAGTTCTGGCGTTACTTTGCTGGAAACCTGGCATCTGGAGGCGCTGCCGGTGCCACCTCCTTGTGCTTTGTCTACCCACTTGACTTTGCCAGAACCCGTCTAGCCGCCGATGTGGGCAAAGCTGGTGCTGATAGAGAATTCTCCGGTCTTGGCAATTGCTTGGCTAAGATTTTCCGATCTGATGGGCTTAAAGGCCTGTACCAGGGCTTCAATGTGTCTGTCCAGGGCATCATCATCTACAGAGCCGCCTACTTTGGCATCTATGACACAGCTAAAGGTGAGACTTGAGGAGGGAGGAAAGTGTCTTGTAGATCAGCGGAAGAGGCTGAACAACCTGAACATGTAAACTCTTTTTCCTGCAGGTATGCTTCCAGATCCTAAGAACACACACATCATCGTAAGCTGGATGATCGCTCAGACGGTAACAGCCGTGGCTGGTTTTGCCTCCTACCCATTTGACACAGTCCGTCGTCGTATGATGATGCAGTCCGGAAGGAAAGGAGGTATAGAAGCGCTGTTGCCTCGTTCTGTTAACCCAGTAGATCTTGCATTTCTGTACTTAGCAATAGGATTGGTAGGGTTAACCCTTTCCAATCCACTGTCTGACATCTTCCTACATTCTGATTGAAGCTTGTACAGCTCCAATGTCAAAGACGTCGGACAGGGTATTCTTACCGTCTATTGTCAGCCACTCTGCTGTAGGAGCCTCTCTGGTGCACACACTGGCTTTAGCCAGCAGATGGCACCGTTGTATAACAGCAAAAAGGGGAAAGGCTTTTAGGATGCCCTGAATCCAAAATTGGTTTGGAAAGAGTTAATTGTCATGTGACTTTTTTGCAAAATGTAGATGGACTGTGTTGGTTTGTAATGGACTTGTTCTAGTTGCAGCGCACTAACAACTCTCTCTTCTTTGCAGCTGACATCATGTACACTGGCACAATGGACTGCTGGAGGAAGATCGCTCGTGATGAAGGATCAAAGGCTTTCTTCAAGGGTGCTTGGTCCAATGTCCTGAGAGGAATGGGTGGTGCTTTTGTGCTAGTCTTGTACGATGAGATGAAGAAGTACATGTAAACGTGTCGTGATGTCTGACCTGGCATGCTGTAAAATAACATACCCTGAGCATTCATGGACTTTATATTTTTTTGTCAAACACACCTTTATTTATAAGTTGTAACCGGTAATGCTGGTTATTAATGTTTGGGAACCAATTTGATTACATCTCACCAGCTTTCCACGTTAACATTAATCATTCCCTATACCCAAGTACTTCCATAGGAGCCTGCAGTGAACAATCTGTAGTACACCTATGGCACTACGTGGGCTGACTTGATGGGACTCAATGCTCCTTTATTTTTTATTTCAGTCTTTTTTTTGTTTTTAAGTAACTTAGGTTGGAAGAAATAAAAAATATGGAACTATCTCTTGTGTGTGTAATGACTCTAGGCAATGCTGACCGGTTCCAAATACTAACAATTGAGCGTTGGACTAATAAAAGTAGAGACTTAAACATTTCTATTACCTATCAGTGTAGTCTTTTTTATCACCTAGGATGTCTTGGCTATATGGCTGGCCTTCAGATCTGATCACCAGCAGCAGGTTTAACCATTTATACATGGTATCTAAAGAGTGGCTGGAAGTTGGTCATGTAGTCTTACTAATCTGTATAGGATTTAAAATGATGCTCTTGTGGTTGTGAGCAAATGTTTACCCACAATCACATGGCCCTTAACCCCTCTAGTAACACACCCAGAAAATCTCCTAAAAATCAGTGACCCCCCCCCCCCCCCCCCTAAACCTGCCACTGAAGGGGTTAGGAGGCCTTGCAGCACAGTTCTGTGGGTAAGGTACACTCACACAGACAAAGATTGTGTGAATCTCATTGCTGAACATGCATGCCAATCTCATGCATTTTCAATAGGAAAGATTAAACATCAGATTGCATGTACATGTTGTGAGTGTTCACCCCTCCCACTGGAAACTGCAGATTTCTGAGGCCTCGCATGAAAGTCGCAGTATGTTGTATTTTCTGTCACGCATCATCACTGCAAGAGGAGAGTCACACTTGAATAGACCCGTGCAACTCCTGCAAGAAACTTGTGAAGACACACTCCATATTACAAGTCTTAAAAGCTATACATGGGGTTGATGTCTGTTTTGAGCAGCACTTAGAGGTACCTGTCACTGGCTATGAGAACCATAAACTAAGCTATGGTGCTTCTAGGGCAGATTAGCAGAAGTCTACGGGAGTGCATGTGCAGGCTACAGCTTTGCTGCATGCTGACTTTCAGGGCAAGTATAAAAGATGCCTTCCTGGAACCTGCCCCAGGAGCACCATAACTTGGATTATAGTTGGCATAGCTGGTGGCAGGTTCCCTGTCAATCAAAGCAAGTATGTCTTAGACACCTCCCTATTTTTACTTTCTGCTAAGACCTAATCTTGTGTGATGTGTCCAATTATGCACAAGTCTCCCTCATGTAATGCAGCATGTAGTTATTAATGAAAGCCATGCGGACGCTGAACTCAGACTAATACTTGGGCTATAATGTGCACGTTT
The DNA here is from genome assembly GCA_035609135.1 of Eleutherodactylus coqui. NCBI lineage: Eukaryota > Metazoa > Chordata > Amphibia > Anura > Eleutherodactylidae > Eleutherodactylus > Eleutherodactylus coqui. Next base: position 110,657,511 of record CM069414.1, on the reverse strand, counting down.
TAACTCCTGCATCTCATACTGTAAGGCCTTCCTTTGGAAGCCATGGTAAATCCTAATTACATAATGAGTCCTATATAAGACTTATAAATACTGAATGGCTTGTAATGGATGAATATTGGGCTAATTCAGGTAGCTGCAGATTTGTGGTATAATCTACAAACCGCTTGTAATGAGGTATTACCATAGCTGACTCTTCAGACTTGTGGGGTTATCACAAATGAGTAGCATGCAGGGGTCCCTGACTATCAGACGACATATGCACATGTGACTTTGGGTGCAACTTGCCAATGGCTGTCCGATGAGCTTAAGCCCCATTCAGGCAACACTACTCCGTCAGATCAATCAGTATTTGAAAGCAAAGACCAGGAATGGAACCTAAAGAGTTACTGGGGAAAGATTTGCATCTCTTCTGTATTTTGGGTCCGTGCTGTCTGTAAAATGAAAGTTTTTAAATTCGCCAAATGTTTATACTGCAGACTTCCAACACTTGAAAAATAAAGGTTAAGTCTCACAGCAGGTCTGCTTCAAAACCGCGGCCAAATCTGCAGCATTTAAGTGCCAGCGTGGTGATTGGTTTTCTAGTGTAATTGCTGTGGGTTTTCAGTTGTGGAATGCCGCTGTCATGCTGGTAGTAGACACTGCAGCATTTATGGTGCAAGCCATGCGGGAGAGACTCCATAGCAAATCTGCAGCAGCTGCCAAATTCAAGAATCTGCTAAGGAGAAAAGCTGCCAAATCCATAAATCGCTTCTGCGAGTGTAAAGAATAAAAGCTAACGTACATGCCTTTCTTCCCGCTTGCTGCGGATCCTCCATATGGATGCCGGCTGCGCATTCCAGAATGGAAATCCATTTGTGTGAGACCCGCCTTAGGTGCAGGTTTGGTCTCTGGTCTTCCACTACAGAGAACCCATTAGATACAGCCTGTGAAGCCTCCTTAGATAATCCTAAATATTCCCCAGTGTCTTGGAATACAGGGAAAATTAAAAATCGCATGCATTTTTGCATTGTAGTCATCAGCCTGGCGGCTTGCACATGAATCGCATTAAATCTGTGTGCGGCACCTGTACAAACGCTGTGACAGAACTACTGTGACATGCATGTGTCTTCAAACTGCGTTTTTTTTTTCCCCCCTGCCTATGAAAGGCACACAAAAAAGACAGGAACCCTCTCTTACCGATTATGTTAGCCTGGAAGTGAAGAACGTCATCTGTGATGGTGTTGGGAACTGAAGACGGGCCTGTGGCTTGTTAACGAGCTCGTTGAGTTGTAAATACTAAGCTTGCAATAACTGTCCTGCGTTCTTGGTCAGGGACAAATGTCCGTTTAGCATAGCAGGCATACCTCATGTAAGACTGGCAGCGGCCACGGTCAGATCCTGCCAGCTGATGGATGTGGCTGCCAAGCTGCGTTACTTAGACTATATGATAAGGCACCGATCTGCTGAGACCAAGTCACACAGCTGCACAATGAATGCCCTGATCTTGGCCAAGTGTGACCTGCCATGTGTTTGCCTTGCACAGAAATGGTTACTAAACTTACCTAGACTTTGAAATACTTTATGAAAATTGTTTTTTGTATAAATATATCGGGGGACAATAGAGAGATCTCTGCCATCATGTATATATATGACTGTAACAAGGGGGCGCCTCTACATCTAGAAAAAAGGTTTCTACACTGACATAGAAGGGGGTTCTTTACTGTAAGAGCAGAGAGACTATGGAACTCTCTGCCTGAGGACGTGGTAATGCGAACTCACAAAGAGTTCAAGAGGGGCCTGGATGCATTTCATGAGAGATGCACTATTATATGTTATAATTACTTCAGAAGGGTCGGTGATCCGGGAAATATTCTGATTGCCAGATTGGAGTTAAAAAGGAATTTTTTTATTCTGAAATGAGGAAAATTGGCTTCTAACTCATTGTGGGTTTTTTTGTTTTGCCTTCCTCTGGATCAACACTGTGGGGTAATAGGCTGAACTAGTTGGAAATGTTTTTTTTTGGGCCTTACTATGTTTTATGTTAAGGCTCTGCTTATCTCCACAAAAGATCCAGGCGATGTCGTCTGCATCCCGTTGCTATAATGGTGTTTGACAGGTTTGTGTTGTTTTGAAGGAATAGAGCTGCTACTAGTACCATCCACTAAAGTGTCATAAACCTGAATGGTGGTGTGAATATATCGTTACAGTTACTCTGGAGTGTCCTGAGCAAAACTAATGAGATACAAGGGATGGTTTGGATGCAGTAAAAAAAAAAAAAAGGTTTTTGGTATGTTTTTTTTTTTCTCTGCCTCCAAAGCCCCCCGTGTGAACGCATCCTTGATGCAGTTTTGGCAGTTTGCTTCTTCATCCAAGGGTTGGGTCGCAGCTTTGACATACAAGTGCCTGAGATTAGCGGTAACATTGTGTGTAAGGGTCCGTTTACACCAAACGATACATTGTTTGAATGAGCAAATAATGTCGGAGCGCACAGATACATTGTTGGCTCATTCAAACGTTGTCATTAGAGATGAGCAAGTATACTCGCTAAGGCACATTACTCGAGCGAGTAGTGCCTTAGCCGAGTATCTCCCCGCTCGTCTCTAAAGATTCGGGGAGGAACGGAGGGGAGATCTCTCTCTCCCTCCCTCTCTCCCCCCGCTCACCGCCGCAACTCACCTGTCACCCGCACCGGCCCCCGAATCTTTCGAGACGAGCGGGGAGATACTCTGCTAAGGCACTACTCGCTCGAGTAATGTGCCTTAGCGAGTATACTCGCTCATCTCTAGTTGTCATTCATAGCACAAGTGACCGAGAGGGAGTGAATAAGCCAGCAATGATTTCTATGCCTGCATAAAGTGAACGATTTATCATTAGGTCGTTGGCTGCGTTTACACTGAACAATTATCTTTCGCTTTTTTTTTTTAACCCAATCGCACTTTGTAGCGAGGCCTTAACGTAAGAAGCCTTGCAGGAAAACTGAATTGTATGCTTGGTTAGGTTCCTTAGGTGAAATGCGTTGTCTCTATGTATATTTATGACTATAAGCTAGCTGGCTTGGCACTGATGCTGGGTCAGCCCTCTCAGAGCAGCGCCCACTAGCTGGCTTTGCTGTATGTCATTTGTAGAAAAACGGAATTGTATTTTTGGTGGTTGATGCGGGTAATGTTGCAACGTTCTTGTAGCTCTTGCCTAGTGATTGCACTTCAGCTCTGAAAAAGGTCTTTTGTATACTTCAACAGGTTTATGTCTGAGAAAAATCCAAAAGGTGCTAAATTGTGCAAAATTCCATATATTCCAGTACTTTTACCATAGAACATATGACATACGTTGGGCTCACACGTCTGTGCCAGGAAAGCGTATTTGCACGGATTACGCGGTACCAATCTCCCATAGGTGGCCGTGTTGCCGCTCACTCGAAATACGCGTGCAAGAAAAATTGCAGTATGGTCTATCTGGGCACATATTACGCACGCTTACGCGCCAAAATAGTACATGGCTGTGGGCGGCCCGCAGCTCGTACATAAATTATGGTCAGTCATGTGAGTACAGCCATAAAGCGCGTGCATACTGAATAAAAATTAAGGGGCTCGCTCACATGGGCGCATTGTATTACGCGCATATAATACGCAATTCTAATAGCACAGTGATTTCCGTTGGACCGCTCACAGCTGAGATTATTTTGCACGCATTATTTTGGACATACGCAAGACCTCATGCACACAGCCGAGTCGGATCCCACTGTGAGAATTCTCGCAGCAGGATGTGCCCCGGCATTCGCCTTATACTCACCCGTCCGGTGTCTTCTCTGTCTGCACTGCGATGTGCCGGTTGGCGCACATGCACAATGCAGAAGCGGCGCATCATCCGTGACGTTTCGGTGTGGGCCTCTGCTAGGCTTGCACAGAAATAGGACATGCCGCAATTTGTTTACTGCATGAGTTTTCACAGCCGTCTGCATAGGATTGCATTACCTAATGCAATCCTATGGTAGAGTGCACGGGCGGAAATCCTGTGGGAGTTTCCGCCCATGTGCATTTACCCATAGTACACCAGAAATGTGCTCAACGCCGCAAACCTACACCCGTAACTGTATATGCCTCTAAATTAAAAAAAATGTGCACTGCTACTACCCTGTTTCCCTGAAAATAAGACATAGCACGATTTTCCAGAATTTTTGAGGATGCAAAATGATTTTTCAGGCTTTTTGAGGATGCTTGAAATATAAGCCCTACTCCAAAATTAAGCCCTGCTAACAGTTAATTAAAAAAGTCAACTTAAATAGTATCCAGGCAGCTATACATGTAAAAAAGTTAAACCTTTTTGAACAAAAATTAATATAAGACACTGTCTTATTTTCGGGGAAACACGGTAAATGACCACTGCTACTAAATGACCCAGACACAATATGCATAACGGCTACATTATGTAATGATTAATCTATGAGCATCTCCATAACCCATCTATATATATTATATGTGTGGGATATGCTGATAGCAGTTAAGCACTACTTCTAAAGTCTAGGCTGGGAGATACTCCGTAAAGTGAAACTTGCTGAGGCCTGCGCTCTGCATCTGTAGGCCTGCACCTTGCAGACAGCGTAGGATATGACCTCTATGGAGCACACAGTCACCATTGAGGGTTCGGCTCCTTCTTATTGGCTGCGAAGGTAACAGCCCAGGAAGTAAGACGTCTTCTGTTAACTCTTCAGTGTGAAGCAAGTTCTTGGAAAATCTCTGCAGCGTACGCCACATGACCTGCAGCAGCAATCAGCTGCAGACGTCAGCGAGCCTTCCCACGTGCGGAGCAAGGAACGTAGTAGACTTCATATGTGCACAGAAAATGCCTAAATGATGCCGGTCGCTGTGTCCATACAAGACGGCGGCAGACAAAGTGCACGACTTCAGCCGACGCGGAACAAGCTGTGAGCCGGAGCAGAATCTAATTACTGAACACGCCCAGAGATCGCCGCTAATAAAAGATCTAGTTTTCTAGATAAGTGCAATTAATCATCATGATACTAGTCATCGTCCCAACCGGGCACATGGTGCAGACGGGGTCCAGCCTATATAGGCGGTAGATGAATGTTCAGACACCGGGATCCAGGATGTCGAAGCTGGAATTCTGCACAATTATGCCCCTTCACATGAGCGTATGCATATTTGTGCGTGCCTGAGCATAACAATGCTTTTTTACGTGCGTCTCAGTGTATTTTACTGTACTTTTTCCACCCGCAGGCTTGTTCATTTGCGTACGGGACATAAAGGCGCACTGATTGAAATGGCTAATTAGTCTAATGAGTTCCAGATGTGTTTTTTTCCAGTAGAATTATGGAGCATATCCCGGATCTCCTACGTATTACGCACACATTTGCGTACCCCCCTTTGAAGCCTATGCGGATCTTTGGTGCGCAAATGCGTAGGAAGTAGAGCATGCTCTATATTAATTTGCGCAATCGAAATGTGCACACAGAATACAGAGATGTGAGCCAACTAGAGATGAGCAAGTAGTGCCTTATGCGAGTACCTGCCCCCATGCCTCTAAAGATTCAGGTGCCGACAGGGAGCGGCGGGGGAGGAACAGGGGGGGAGATCTCTCTCTTACTTTCCCCCCCCCCCCCCCTCGCTCCTCCCTGCTCACTCCCGCAGCTCACCGCTCTCCCCCCCCCCCCCCCCCCGCGCCGGCATCCGAATCTTTAGAGACGAGCGGGCAGGTACTCGCATAAGGCACTACTCGCTCGAGTAGTTTTCCTTAGCGAGTACGCTCGCTCATCTCTAGAGCCAACCCACTGAAATGGGTTCCTGTTGTGCGGATTACACACGCAAATACACCCTTGTGAAAAGTCGGCCTTAGGACTATAATGGAGTCCATTCAGTTTCTGCTTAGCTGCCCAGCTTTTAGGCTGCCTGTCCACGGGGGTTGTGATATCCCGCGGCGGATCTCCGTCGCTGGGGAGCAGGAGCCAGCTGACGGATCTCCGCGGTGAGCCTATTTAACGGATAGGCTCACCACGGAGAATCGTGGCAATTTGCAGCATGTGAATCGCTAAGATTCTCCGTTCGTGGACAGGGGAGGGCTGCACTTTCCATCGCAACGATATGGAAAGCGTGCACTGCGTTCCCCGCAGACGGATTATAAATGATCTTCCCAAACACATACAAGACCGAACTACTCATTCAGTTCTTCAGAGTCAATGGAAGCCGTCCGTCCCGCAGCTACTCTGCAATCATCATTGCGAAGATACGGCGTCCTCTGTACTGCGCAGTAAAAAATAGAGCACATCTGGACCTCAGACTAAATAGCCTTTTAAATCACGGAGAAGGGTGGGGTGTCGGTCGCGCATGTGGATTGGCCATGTGTGCGCAAAAGTACAGTACTATGCGCCGATACGGGCACAAATCAGCCGCGTTCAGTGCATTGCACTTACGCCCGTCTGAAGGAGCCTTTAAACAACAATCCAATACAGTGTTGCTCTCAGCAGGTATACGTTCCTGCGGGTGGCACAACCTGAGGGTGTGGGCCTGCTGTTGGAAGAAGGCAGCGAGTTACAATGTCATTCTCTGGAAAGGCTTGGCGTTTCCCCGTCACACCTGGTCTTGTGCCAGCGTGCCGCCCTGTTCATGCCCATTGTATCCAGCAGCGTTTCTATGAATCAGTAAGAGTTCAGCAAGTGGCAGTGTGTAGCACCCATACGGTCCAGGTAGGGGTCTGGAAGGTCATACTGACACAGAGGTCTACAGTACGTCCACCTCGTAGCGTCTGAGTCCTCACGGCTGCCTCTTGCTGGAGCTGGATTGAAGAGACCTGTTCTACAAGCAGCCTCTGGCCAGGGGCAGGTTTAAACCAGATAGCTTATAGGTGCCGCCCGCCCTTCGCAAGGAGTTTGAGGACACTTTGTTTGGAAGACCCATCCCAGAATACTACATGTAAATTAACTATTGAGACGGTTCTACGGGACAAGTTTAGACTTTGCAAAGTACATTTCTGCACGTTTTATAATTCCTAGACCAAATCGGAATAAACTGATCTTCCCGGTAGCCTTAAGGAGAATGTTTATTGCAGAACATCACAATCCGAAAGGGGATGTGACTGCAGAATACTTCCCACACCGCCTGCCTTCCTGTTCTGATGGTGCAAGCGGCCATTAGTGAGTTGAAGATAAGAATGGAGTTTATTAGTGTCTCCATATCTCAATAAGTTCCGTAATCCAAAGATCAACCCACAAAAGCTTATCAACACGTCATAAATGTTAATAGGGGAAAACCTTCTTGCAAGATAGACAAAGTGAACCTTCCCTTCCTGACCTTAAATCACCTCCTCCTGGTTGCAGTAAGAGGATAGGGCATAAGGTGGACCGAAGCAACCTGTCATATTGGGCCTCATACACCCAGTTCAGAGGCTCTCCGGCAGCTGGGACATCAAGTGTCACCACACAGAGCTCCATCGCGTTCCATATGTAACTAGTGTTCCGCATGCAGAAGAAATCAAATGGAGCCGAAACTGACTGAAAAACACTCTGCGTGCCTTCATGTGAAATCAGAAGGTGGAATATAGCCCAATGTACGTTTATGGGTGACCTGCTATGACTGTTTATAAATGGAGTCGTAATACAGCTATATGCATGATGCCTTAAAGGACTTAACTATTGATGACCTATCCTAAGGACGAGTCATCAATATGAGATCAGTGGGGGTACGACCCCCAACAGCCCTACTGATCTACCGTTTGGAGACACCGTCTAGAGAGTCTTCTTCAGCGTGTAACGTCACGGTCATCGTGCACATGGCCATTCTGTAGCTCAGTCCCATTCTAGTGAATAGACTTGAACTGTAATACAAGGCAAAGCTGCTATACAATGTATGCGCTGTGCTTGGTATACAATGAAGAGGCACTCGCCCGAGTGTTGTGGCTCCTTCAAGCGGTTGATCAGTGGGAGTGACAAGACCTGGACCACCACTAATCTAATATACTTGCCCTATCCTAAGGATAAGTCATCAATATTTACAGAAACCCCTTTAATGTTGCCAACCGTCACCCCATTGGATTACAGTAGGAGTTAAGTTTTGCCTAGTGGTATGTTTCATTAAGGTAGGTCTGTCTTAGGGTTAATTTACACGGAACGACTACCATTATGGTGCTTTCACCGCAGATGTGAGATTTTATTTCATAACCGCCTTGCATCACTTTGGGGAAGTAGCAATCAATGGGGAAACCTCGCTGCCGCCGGCTCCATTGTAAACAATGGGGGATGCGATGTGAGGGCATGCCCAAAGATAGGGCGTGCCGCGATCTGTTTCCCGCATCGCGGTGCCAAAGCGGGAAAACATCACTCGTGTATGACCCCATTCAAAAGAGTGGGGTTCATATTCGTGCGAGATTTGTGTATCTCGCAACGCACAAATCTTGTGTGATTTTCTCAGCTGTGTAAAAACGGCCTAAGGGCGCATTCAGACGACCGTATATCAGCCGGGTTTTCACGTCCAGCCGATATACAGTTTCCCTCTCTGCAGGGGAAGGAGCCTGGAAGAGCCGGGAGCAGGAACTGAACTACCGCTCCCTCTCCGCCCCTCACCACTATTTGCAATGGGAGGGGTGGGATGGGGCAGAGCTATGTTCCGATGCGACGCTCCGCCCCCTCCCATTGCAAATAGTGGCGAGGGGCGGAGAGGAAGGCGGAAGCTCAGAGCACTGCTCCCAACTCTTCCAGCTTCCTCCCCCTGCAGAGAGAGACGCCGGCGTGAAAATCCAGCCGCTATATGATGGTCTGAATGCACCCTTAGAGTTTGTTTCTGAGAGCTCCATGTGTAATGTTAGGCGTAGGCCTGCTGCACATGAACGGGTTGGATTCCACATGCAGAAACCCACAGCGGAATCCGACCCTGACGGCAGCCGACGTCCGCACGTACCTGTCATTTTTCTTCTTTATCTGTATTGTGGATGGCTGTGGTGAGCCGCCGTTGGTCACACACAATACAGATTTTTAAAAATGTTTATTTTCCCTTGCCGTCCCTAGACGATGATGCAGAATCCGCGACCTTTCCGTGGCGGAAGGGCCGCGGATCAGACAACTTCCATTGACTTCAATGGAAGCTGTCCGTGCGGAATCTGCACGAAAATAGAACATGCTGCGATTTTTCCTCCGCTCGCGGAAATAGCAATTAGATTCCAGAAGTGTGCAGGAAGAAGCGCTTCTCAATAGCAGGTAACAAACGGTATTTAGTGCGAGGCAGCGGTGCAGACGCCAACCGCGGATTCCACAATACAAATCCGTTCGTGTGCAGCCGGCCTTACAGGAATGTGATGGGGATGTGGCTACCTGTGAAAGTGACTCCTGCACCAAGGACACAGCTGACACATCAGCAGTAGTGACTGGTAACTACCTCACAAGTGCTGTAACCTTTGTGCACGGAGCTAGCAGTCATCACTTCATACATTTCTCATTATAAGGCTGGGTTCTCACACGCTGGATTCCCGGAGAAAATCTCGCGGTTTGGCCGCAGCAAAAAAAAAAACCCGCAAGATTTCTGCCGGGAAAAGCGCTGCTCCAAAACCCGCAGCACTTAGCTGCAGGTTTTGAAGCGGCCTGGCCGCTTGCTTTTCCGCTGCGGTCGGCGCTCCCATACAGGAGAGCACGTCCGCAGTGGAATAACAAATATGGACATGCTGCGGCCAGTGAATCCACGCTGCAGCGCCGGCTTTGCCGCGACAGATTCGCCATCCCGTGTGGACGAGATTTCTGAGAAATCTCATGCACATGGCTGGCCAACTCCAGGATTAGCGGCCGCAGGCGGATTTGCCATGGCGAAATTCTGGATGGAATTTCCGCGGCAAATCCGTCCTATGTGAACCCAGCCTTAGGCTTTCTTCACACATGCCTTCTGTGTAGTGTCTTTTGCTCCAAAAATGCATGAAAAAAAGGCAACTAATTTTATATCTGCCAAATGCGTCTTTAATCAAAAATAAGGGAAAAAAATACTTAAAGACAGCTCTCTCACATGAGTGCTTACTGTGCGCTTACCTCCCGCACAGGGAGCATGCAGCAGTACGCTATGCACTGCGTACTACAGCATGCCAAGAAATCACCGTACATTATCTTGGCATTTATGTAGGCATAATAGGCGCCAAAATAGTGCATGCTGTGTTCTTTTTTCACGAGAGCTATGTGTGAGAGGCAGAATTCAAAGTAATGGGAAGTATGTTACCGCACATGTAATACGCAGTAAAATATGCTCACGTGTGAGAGCAATTACTAATATCTGTATATAAAACACCTTCAATGTGTAAGTTATAAAGATGCATTATTAATAAATAGGTGCATACATATAAATGGACATTGTCTTACGGCTGATGCAGAAACAAGGCAAGACAGGGTAGAAGGCAAACAAGTCTCCAGAAAGTGTCCCTGAGGTTTTGGGCATTACATGGACAGACAGTTGCAATTGCCTGATCTGAACCAGCGTCAACTGTGTGTCCTAAACACTTGCCCCTATGCCGTTGTATAAAGCAGGGTAATTGCCCTGATAAGGGTGTCTCTAAATACCTCATGATCCCTTCGTTATCTTCTCCTAATGGCCCTTTTACATGGGACGACCTGCAAGGCACAGATGCCCATAGGTCGGCCCAGCAATGATCACACAGTGAATGAAGGCAGAGCGGGTTGGGGATCATTTCAGCCCGTCTGCCTCCATTCACAATAAACAGGCAGTCATTTAAAAGTAAATAAACTGCCTGTTTACATGGCCAATCCGTTGTTCAGTTTTATGCATGAAGAAACTGAACGAGGAACGAGTAGCGAACAAATTCCTGTTCGTTATTGAGTCGGGGCGTGCCTTTACATTGAATAACAGTCAATCAGATTCCCGCCGGATGTAGGAATCTGAACGATTTATTGACCTGTGTAGAAGGGCCCTAAGCATGTCCTTTAGGGCTCCTGCACACAAGCGTAAGCGTAAATATGCTCGCTCCTGCGCAACGTACTTCTGCAGTCAGTTGGGTTTTCTTACACGCGTAATGGTATATAATTTACTCTTTTTCGTCACAATAGCTGCGCATTTGCGCATGCTTAAAATTCCACGAGTAATACGTCATGCTGCCATAATTGACCATGCAGCGCTTTTTCGTCCGTTTTTTCGATGGAACCTTCGCCCGGAGGTTCCGAAGCAGATGTGAAACAGGCAGGCGATTTTGCTTGTGTTTTTGCATGCGCAATATCGCTTGCAGAAACAGCAGAGAATAGAACCCACTGATTTGAACGAGTTCCCTCACATTCTGCGTTTTCGCTCCCACTTTTCTCAAACCTGAAAATATGCGCCACATGCTCTATTTTTGTGCTCATTTCGTGGTGTTAATTGATAACACGGGGGACTAGTTAGGCCTCCCAGCGGGTGAATCCTGCGCCGATGTGAACGGTCCCGGCAGCGTTGAATAGTTCAGTAAAATGCGCGATAGCCTGAGATAGTGCTCCCTTATGTCACGCTGTCGCGAACGTATCTACGTATACGCTCATCTGCAGAAGCCCTCACTGTAGTCGTCGATGCACGCTTTGTCAGAGGAGGACCGGATGCTATTTCCTTTAGTGGATTCTGTGGTTTAGAATAGCAGAGATAGGAAATTAATTAGAAAAACAGATGTATTCTATCCCGTTCACTAGGAGCAGCTGTGATAGAACCAAGAATGTAAGTGTGAACAGAACTTGGCACATACTGTACAAGCGATATTCTACGAGCCGGCTTAGTGGTTCTGTAATCATATGTCCTGGCTTCATTTCTACAGCATTTCACGGTGTGTATATATCCTTTTTCCATTCCCAAGGTCATTCCCAAGGTCATTCCCAGGCTCCCTCCGTTGCCAGAAACTGCAACTCTTCCGAAGTGAAACTAAGAATATACAATAATCACTAGATACTGTAAGGGAATGTTCACATCGGCTTCCTCCTGTCGGATTTTACAGATGCTGATCTGACAGTAAAATCCCCGCAGTAATTAGCATGTGATAATACGGACGCGGCTATGGAGCGTATTAGCGTATGAACTATTTTTTTTCCTGGACTATTCAAACTCCACGCTATTGTGTGCGGATTTGAAAGAAAATGCGGATAGATAGGTCCTATCTTTTCTCGTGCTCCCGTTTAGATGGCATGGGGCCGGTGCATATATGCTGAGGCCACCATGCCGTTGCCCTTCCCTCCCCCTGGACGGCTCCCCTCCTCTCTCCTCCCCTCCGGCTGTTTGCAATAGGAAGGGGGGGAATGAGGAGGAGCTAAGCTCCTGTCCCCTCCCCTTGTCCGCAGCCAGCAATGGGAGGAGTTAGGAGAGCCGCTGCTAAACTCCCTCCTACCTCCCTTTTTCGGCAGCTCTCATAGGCTTTTACAGAAGTCTATGGGACCGGCCAGCGTAAAAACGGCCAGCCACAATGCGCACCGTATGCGCTATCTTTTCCGGCCAGCCGATTGAATCCAATGCATCGGATGGTCACGATTTTTGGCCAATGTAGTAGTACAAATATGTTGCGTTGAGGCGAGCTTATTTGCGCATACACTCATCTGAAGCTGCCCTTATGGTAACAGTGAGGGGTCTCTGGGGTTTGTAGTCCCCCAACTGCCTAAGAACTGTTTCTTAGGCTGCCTGCACACGACCGTGTTTGAATTGCGGAATCCACGATCACCTCCCGCGCGGATGATCCGTGTCATTCTGCACCAGTTCAAAGCAATAGAGCATCCGCATGTCCGCTCACACGGGCGGACAGTGATTGCGAATTTCCGTTTATGGAAAAAAAATCTCAGCATGCTCTATTTTTGTGCGGATTCCAGGCGGACGGCTTCCATTGAAGTCAATGGAAGCCATCTGACCCGCGATCCTTCCGCAAGGTTGTGGATTGTGCGTCATCGCTAGGCGATGATGCGGAAAAAGCAGGAGTTTAAAAAAACAAAACCGTACTGCGCATGTCTAACGGCGAGCCGTGCGTAGCATCCGCAGTACAGACGAGAAGACAAAATGACAGGTACGCGCGGTCGCCGGACGGGCATGGGGTCAGATTCCGCTGTGTTCTCCCGCATGCGGAATCCCACCCGTTCGTTTGCAGGTGGCCTTATTGAATCCTAAGGCGCCACCGGAAGGTTAGGACAATTCCACAAAGTTATGCGCAAGCAGCAGTCCGCGATGAGACACGCTGTTCCAGGCTTTCGCACTCTGGACTTTAACCCCTGGACTGCCAAACATTCTCATTAAGTATTATTAACATTCCTTCTCAGAATTTGTCCTAAGTGTAAACCCATGACAGCCATTCCCAAAGATGTCCGTATCTGACACAATTCTACGGCGCCGCACGGGTTTGGCAGGTCACGGAATATACTTTGTAATCATTTACCATATTGTCACAAAAGGCAAATATTGTACATGTTCTGGAAGGCAATGACCAGTATAATGGTCTGCCTAATGCTTCTGCCGCACATCATTCATGCTACAATGTTTACATGCTGCTCAAGGACACGAATGCTACAATATGTGAATTAAGGGCTTCTTCACACGGGCGTATTTGTGTGCGCAAAACTTATACGCACAATACGCGGAGAATAGAATCTATTGATTTCAATGGGTTCGTTCTTATTTCCTTTTTCTCGCACGCTCATTTCTTGTGCGCAAAAAAAGTAATAGGACCTGCTCTTCTTTTGTGCGCAACAAAGGTGCCCATAGAAGTCTATGGGAGGTGCGCGAAGACGGGTGCAATACGCTAGGAGATGTGTGATACACTGCGCAATTCTATAATAAAAAGAACACATCTGGAAATCATTAGGTTAAATAGCCATTTAAATCAGGGCGTGTTCGTCTGCCGCGCGCAAATGAGCATGTCCTGCATGTGCAAAAATGCAAAAAAAGTACAGTAAAATATGCCGATACGCACACAAAAAAGTCTCAAACTTGGCGCAAATACGTTGCACACCTGCATTAGGGCTATCAGTCACAATTCTGTCTCTATATTCCATTGTTGGAGCATTAGGGCTCCTTCACATGCACATATTTGCGTTTACAAAATTTGCGCACAATGTGCAGTGTATAGAACCCATTGATTTCACTGAGTTCACTTCAGGCCGCCTGCACATGAATTGATTTTTCTGCGGAATCAGAGGCAGGTGTCTGCACCGCGGATCCGCAGCAAACACCGCCCATAGCATGCTATGGGAAATCGATTCTTCCTGCATACTCGCAGAAGCCAATTGCGGATTTCGCGATCAGAGGAAAAATCGCAGCATGCTCTTTTTCTGCGCGGATTCCAGCAGACGCCTTCCATTGAAGTTAATGGAAGCTGTCCGAGCCACGGCCCGTCTGCAATTAACACTGAGGACAAGTCACGGATTCCGCATCATCGCGTTGCAACGGTGCGGGAAAAAGAAACATTTGAAAATAAAAGTCTACATTGAGCATGACCGATGGTGGCTCGCCGCGATCAAGTGCAGTGCAAATGAAGAGGAAAAGACAGGTACTGTCAGGGTGGGATTCCACTGCAGGTTCCCGCATGAGGAATCTGGCTCTGCCGTGTGCAGGCGGCCTTAGGGCCCATTCAGACGATCGTATATTGGCTCGGTTTTCACGCCCAGCCGATATACCGCGTCTCTCTCTGCAGGGGGGAGCCTGGAAGCGCCAGGAGCAGGAACTGAGCTCCCGCCCCCTCTCTGCCTCCTCTCCGCCCCTCTGCACTATTTTCAATGAGGAGAGGCGGGACGGGTGTGGAGCTAATTCCCGTAACTTAGCTCCGCCCCCGTTCCACCTCCTCCCATTGCAAATAGTGCAGAGGGGCGGAGAGGAGGCAGAAGCTCAGTTCCTGCTCCTGGCTCTTCCATCCTCCCCCCCCCCTGCAGATGAGGACATCGTATATCGGCTCGGCGTGAAAACCGAGCCAATATACGGTCGTCTGAATCCACCCTTACGGCCCATTTACACGCCGGCGCAAAGGGCTGGAAAAGGGCCCGGCACATATATGCCAAGGCTGCAATGCCGTGGGGCTTGGGAGACATTTCCCTCCCACTCAACGGCTCACCTCCTCTTTCCACCCCTCTGGCCGTTTGCAATGGGGGGGGTGCGGAGCCAGCAATGAGACATTTCCCTCCCATTGCAAACAGCGGCAAGGGGCAGAGAGAAGAAGGGGGAGGGAGAATAGCAGTCACATTGCTAAACTCCCTCCCACCTCCCTTCTCCTGCAGCTGTCACTGGCTCCCATAGGAATCTATGCAGCTGCCACCGCCGGCGTGAGGGCACCCGGTCAGGCACTTTTACGCAGCGGAAATACGCCCCTGTGCACTGATGCATTGTAAGCCAATGCATCAGAGGGGCAGCGTGAAAACCCAGCCGATATACGCCCGTGTGAATAAGCCCTTAAATGTACGTATTTTGCATGCGCATTTTCGGACACGCAAAAGAAGATAGAACATGCTCTAATTTGTGCACCAAAGGTTCCTATAGAAATCAATAGGTGATGCGCAAATGCGTGCAGAATACTCTAGGAGATGCGTGAAACACTGCGTCATTCCCCTGGAAAAAGAACACATCTGGAACTAATTAGCCATGAACATGTCCTGCACGCTGAAAAGTCCAGTAAAATATGCCAGCATGCGCACAAAAAAGCCTTGTTCACAGCCCCAAAAAAGTTTACAATGTCAGAATTGCGCATTTTTGGTCACCCTGCCTCCAAGAAAATATTTAATAAAAAGCGATCAAAAAGTCATATGTACTGCAGAATGGTACCAATAGAAACTACAGGACGTCCCGCCAAAAACGAGCCCTCGCACAAATATGCTGACGGAAAAGTAAATAAGTCAGAAGATGGCGGCCAAACAGAATTGTATTTTTTTCCAAATAGATTTTATTTGTTAGAAGTAGTACAGCAAAAGAAAAAATCTAAATGTTACATTGCTGTAATTGTACCGACCCATAGAATAAAGGTACGTCATCTGCCTTGCAGTGAGTATGCGATAGAAGCAAGACCCACCCAATATGGTGGAATTGCATTTTTTTCCCATTAGTTAGTTTTTCAGTCCATTATATATTTGGTACATTAAATTGTACCATTAAAAAATACAACTCGACCCACAAAAAACAACCAGCCCCCCGACATCTATGCTGATGGATCAATAAAAGAATTATGATTTTTTTGAAAGTAGGAGGAAAAAAATGAAAATGTAAAAAAAAGGTGTTGCGTCCTTAAGGGGTTAAAGTATGGGCATCCATATCGTGGATCCCCCATGAATGTAACACTGGTTCTGCATTTATGCTGCACACCATGCTGTATATAATCCAATCAGTGAGAGATTATGTGCTATTTTCTGGTTGCCAGATGATTAGTGGAGTTGTAAAGCAGCTCTGGCACCCGGAGGGAAGGCGTCTGCGGAAAGCATCAATGTTGGGATTTTTAAAAGGTGGAAATAAGAAAAGTGATCCCCCCCCCCCCCCCCGCACCGACCCAGCAAACTGCAAACACTAGTTGTCTTCTTACTAAAGAACTTTCAGTAGGAAAAGATTGAAAAAAGTTCCAGCGGCTGGTAAAACTCATTCGGTACTTTATTGTTTCTTCAGTAAAACCCAAAGGAAGCACGCACAGGCCACGCCAGGCCACACCATACACGTCAGGCCACGCCATACATGCCAGGCCACACCATACACACCAAGCCACGCCATACACGCCAGGCCACGCCATACACGTCAGGCCACGCCATACACGCCAGGCCACGCCATACACGCCAGGCCACGCCATACACGTCAAGCCACGCCATACACGTCCGGCCACGCCATACACGCCAGGCCACGCCATACTCGTCAGGCCATGCCATACTCGTCAGGCCACGCCATAAACTTCAGGCCACGCCATACACGTCAGGCCATGCCATACACGTCAGGCCATGCCCTACACGCCGGGCCACGCCATACTCGTCAGGCCATGCCATACTCGTCAGGCCACGCCATAAACTTCAGGCCACGCCATACTCGTCAGGCCATGCCATACTCGCCAGGCCACGCCATACACGCCGGGCCACGCCATACTCGTCAGGCCATGCCATACTCGTCAGGCCACGCCATAAACTTCAGGCCACGCCATACTCGTCAGGCCATGCCATACTCGCCAGGCCACGCCATGCACGCCAGGCCACGCCATACTCGTCAGGCCATGCCATACTCGTCAGGCCACGCCATAAACTTCAGGCCACGCCATACACGTCAGGCCATGCCATACACGTCAGGCCATGCCATACACGCCGGGCCACGCCATACTCGTCAGGCCATGCCATACTCATCAGGCCACGCCATAAACTTCAGGCCACGCCATACTCGTCAGGCCA
Organism: Eleutherodactylus coqui; assembly: GCA_035609135.1. NCBI lineage: Eukaryota > Metazoa > Chordata > Amphibia > Anura > Eleutherodactylidae > Eleutherodactylus > Eleutherodactylus coqui. The sequence goes on along the minus strand of CM069414.1, from coordinate 110,640,209 downwards.
TGCCATACTCGCCAGGCCACGCCATGCACGACAGGCCACGCCATACACGTTAGGCCACGCCGTACACGTCAGGCCACGCCATACACGTCAGGCAACGCCATACACGCCAGGCCACGCCATACACGCCAGGCCACACCATACACACCAAGCCACGCCATACACATCAGGCCACGCCATACACGCCAGGCCACGCCATACACGCCAGGCCACGCCATACACGTCAAGCCATGCCATACACGTCAAGCCATGCCATACACGTCAGGCCACGCCATACACGCCAGGCCACGCCATACTCGTCAGGCCATGCCATACTCGTCAGGCCACGCCATAAACTTCAGGCCACGCCATACACGTCAGGCCATGCCATACACATCAGGCCATGCCATACACGCCAGGCCACGCCATACTCGTCAGGCCATGCCATACTCGTCAGGCCACGCCATAAACTTCAGGCCACGCCATACTCGTCAGGCCATGCCATACTCGCCAGGCCACGCCATGCACGACAGGCCACGCCATACACGTTAGGCCACGCCGTACACGTCAGGCCACGCCGTACACGTCAGGCCACGCCGTACACGTCAGGCCACGCCATACATGTCAGGCCACGCCATGCACGACAGGCCACGCCGTACACTTTAGGCCACGCCGTACACATCAGGCCACGCTGTACACATCAGACCACGCCGTACACGTCAGGCCACGCCGTACACGCCAGGCCACGCCGTACACGTCAGGCCACGCCATACACGTTAGGCCACGCTGTACACGTCAGGCCATGCCGTACACGTCAGGCCACGCCATACACGCCAGGTCAGTGTGGCCCTTCATTATAGCAATGATCAAGGGCCATTAAGGGCTGTAGCTGCCAACCTGAAAATATTGTATTTCTAGCATAGCAAATTATACAGAAGCGCTCTCTACTGCTTACAAGCATTTTTTAGCTGCTCACATGTGGGATGTAAGTAGGATTGCTTCCTGTAGTTCTCACATGACAAAAAGTTAACAAAATTGCATGACAGATAAAGTCATCTGCCTGTTGCATAATTTGATTTCCATTAACAGCAAAAAACTACAACATCAGGCCTCATTTGCACGAGCTTTTTTGCACGGCTACGTTAGCTGCTTAATACCATCGCGACCGTAAGAACCAACGGTTTCCTATAGATTCATTCAGACAAACGATTTTTAGCCTCGCAAAAAAATTGGACCGAAATATATGGCACATGAGCGACTGAATTCAACGACCGAAATTTCCTGCTGCCGAAAAAATAGATCTTGCCCTATCTTTGGACCGAAAAACACTGGAGCCTCCATAGACTCCTATGGGAGCTGGAAAAAAGGGAGTGAGAGGGAGTTTAGCTGCGCCCAAGACCGGGAACAGAGGAGGACGGGTGCCTCTATTTAAGTCATTATAAAGTTATTAGAAGGATTTCTGACGACCAAGGGAATTCCAAACTGAAGCGCATTTTTTTTTGCAAAACGTGGCACCTCACCGTGTGGGTACACCCTCGTTTAGAGAAGTAGACACCACTATTAGGCCCCCTAGCATTGCTATGGAAAGAGCTGGCCCCCTGTCCACGAGAGGAGAATCATTGTGATTCTCCGTTTGCGACCCGCAATTCACAGCATGTTGCGAATTGCCCCGATTCTCCGTGGTCAGCCTATCTATCTGTATACTAGGGCTAAATGGCAACTTTGGCCCAACAATCGCAGGAAATCCAGCAGGAAGGCAAGAGTATTCACTTACTTTAGGTTGTAATGCGATCTTTGGCCACATGACCCTGAGTTACAGCCAAAGTCACATTTAGTCATAGCCTAAAAGCTACATAGATAATTTCAATTATTGCACTGTAATTCTAATTCAATTTTAATGGTAAGATTTTGGCTTTGATGTTCTGGTTTTACAACTGATGATCTATGCTCTGGATAGGTCATCAGAAGTGATCGTTTGGGATCCACCGCCCGGATCCTCATCCGTCAGATGATCGTGTGGCCCACTGTCAGTGGTTCAGGAATGGATGTCGTCATCCTGTTAGACCATATAGGCCTCACAGAGGATAGTCGTATGCTTGGGGCCACCCTCTATTAGTCAGAGTGGAGAGCTGTTGTAAGTATCAGCTCTTGCTCTGACTATCTTTGACATCCTAGTATTACCTGGACAGCCATTCATTTGATTGTTTGCCATGTAATACTGCATTTACTCAGAAGCAGTCAGTTATCAAACATCTTAAGTCTTAACCAATCCGTGCTGATTTATGAGCCGAGCCGAGCAGTGTCTTATAAAGTGCATGTCATTACATGATTGTGCAATACAAGGTATTCTACTGAGGAAGTAAACTTGACAGTAAAGCAAGTTCTGGGAAATATTTGGTCCCGTGACCAGAGGAGGGAAGGGGTATACCTCCTGCAGTTGTTCTTCAATGCCCTCTCTCCAATTCGCCGCTACCAGGTCCCATGTTCAGCCGTCACACATGGACAACGCAATTTTTGGTATGTCCTTCTTGAGTACTGGTGACCAAAACTGTACACAGTATTCCACGTGTGGTTTAACCAGTGACTTGTAGAGAGGAAGAACAATGTTTTTGTCATGCGCCCTTTTTTTCATGTATCCTATGATTTCATTTCCCTTTGCAGCAGCTGCCTGACACTGGTTGCTTCGGTTAAATTTACTGTCAGCTAAAATCCCTGAGTCCTCTTCCATGTCAGTTTTACTTTAGGCTTCCTTCATACATCTGTGTGTGCTAAATACAGAGAATAAAAGCCATTGCTTTCAGTGGGTTTGTTCTCATAAGCTCTATTTTTTTGCATTTTGCGAACCAAAAGTGCCAAAGAAGTCTATGGCAGCTGTGAAAATATACAAGGGTAAGGGTGTGACACTGCGCAAAACGCAGCAAAAAGATGGATGTATAAGAAATAGAAAAAAATAAGACATGCCCTATTTTGTGTGCATTTGTGTGCTTAAGGGCCCGATAGAAGCCTACATATTTGCGCACGCGATATTCAAGTGGACGCCAGAAATACAGTGAAAAACCCCGTGGGAAAAAAAAAATCAGGACCACGTTAGGCTAAATAGCCATCTAAATCAGGACAGAGGTGTTGCGTGTGCATATAAACAAGCCCTGCTTGCGCAAAAAAGTACAATACAATGTGTAGACACGTAGGGTAAGCTTACATGTGCGTGTGACACCCCCTCAACCTGATTTAAAAGGCAATTTAGCCTAATAAGATCCAGATGTGTTCTATTTTTTTACGAAATCGCGCAGCATATTGCGGATTTGCCCACGCATTAGTACGTCCGTCTAAAGAAGCCCTGCAAGATCGGAATGGTGCACAATAATCTGTTCATCATTTAGATCACGTGGGCATAAAAATCAAATGAAGATCAGCCTGTGTGAACAGGCAGTCATTAGTATATGAAGGACTGCCTGTTTACTGTGAATAAAGGCGGCAGCTGGAACGATCCCCGGCCCTCCACCTCCATACACTGTGTAAAAGCACAGCACTGACTATCATTGGGACGGCTATTAGACGCAGAAATGCCCAAGAGTCATCCCATGTACAAGGACACTAAGGGCAAAAACACATGGGCGCATGCGCTAATACACTCGCTGCTGTAGAGCGTATTAGGGCATAAACCAGGGTTTTCTTCTTTGGGCTATTCAAACTCTGTGCTAGTGCGTGAGTATGAAAAAAAAGCGGAAGATTAGTACTGCCCTAGGGCCTGGTGTGGTGCAGAGTGCTAAGGCAGCAGAATGCAGTCCTAAGTTCTCGCTCACAACCTGAAGGTTGCAGGTTTAGGTTGCCTTCCATCCTTCCAAGGTGGGTAAAATGAGTACGCAGCTTGGTGAGGGTAATAAATAATAAAAATTACCTGATATTAGTTGGCGCTATACAAATAAAGTCTCTTTCCTGCACATAGTATTAACATGCAAGAATCCTTATAGTGAAAATGAAACAATGATCTGATTTTCATAACGGGACATAGCCTGTCTGTGTAAGCCCTAAGGCTGGCATGACACGGCCATGATGGGCTCCGCCGCAGCGGAGCCCGTCACGGCGCACCCCAGAGACCCCAATACTTACCTGCAGATCCAGCGTCCTACGTCCCGCATGACCGGCCACGTCACATGACACGCCCACAGCATCACATGACGCGGCGGCCGTGTCATATGACGCGGCGGCGGTAGGCGGGGAAGCAGTTTCACGCTATCTTCCGCTGTGCTACAGTGGAAGATAGTGTGACGGACGGCTTCCTTTGACTGCAATGGAAGCCGTCCGCGCGTACACCCGCGGCAAATAGAACATACCGCGGGTGAGGATGAGTGATTTCACGGTGCGGAATTCTGCATTGGAATTCCGCACCGTGAGCATTGGGCTATTAGGTTCAATAGAACCTAATAGCTGCGGGCAACACGGCGGAAATCCGTCCGTGGAAAGGAGCCCTAAGACATTGTTTATCTACTGAGAAGGTAAATTGGAGAGACAGTAAAGAGACGTAAATCTGGATTTGTATCTTCTCCATTGAATTCAGCAATTAACATGTAAACTAAAAGAAACAATAGGCTGTAAAGTTAATAACGCATCTTCATCATCAATGTCTTTGAGTATTTAAAGGTTGTTTGAAGTTTGAAAATGAGGAGTAAAACAGAAACCTGTAGATGTAGTGAGGAGTGAGGGACGTCATATGGTTCAAGAGAGCCTCATGTGGAGGACAAAACTACAGGTGTCTTTACACGGAGCGAATTAGCATTCAAAAAACTTGCTGCTTCATTTGAATGTGAATGATATTGAGCGAAGAATGATATTTTGTTTGCTTATTGTCCATTTCATGCAAGTATGAAAATCATCGTTGGCTCATTAGCTAATCATTCGATTTACACACCGATCGTTCAGTCGTTCTCCTTCACCGATACAACGGACTGAACGATCCCGATGTGTCGTTGTTTGCTGGATTGCTCGGGCGTAGATTATCGCTACATGTAAAAGTACCCTAAAACAAGCAGGGCTTTATCTAACAGAATAGCAGTGATATAAAGAGATCGCAGGTATCTCTCGAGGCAGCAGGCATTTGCTCTTCCCCCGAGGGGACTGATGTCGGTGGGGATCGCTTCCTAGCTGGTGCTAGGCCTCCAGGCCTAATAAAGTGTTTTCCAGAAGGCTCTGGGCCATGTTCCCACAGCGGTGGGGAAACAGGTGCTGGCAGTGGCATCGCCAACCCTTGCAGCTTCGGCTCGTTGCCCCAATAGAAGCAGGGTCATGTGGGGGAATACCTGGCTGGCACTCCTACTATTGCTCCTGTAGCCATTTCCTCTGGCTCACTCACCGATGAAGTCCTTTGATTTTGCAGGCTGTTCCGTGGTGGGGGTGACTCCCCCTACTTTCTCCTCAACCTTGGTGGAAATCTGGTGGCAAGAAAGTTTTGCTGGTATTTCTATGCATGGTGGGGAAGAAGGCTGGAGACAGTGGGGTATAGATGTAGGCCTTGTCACGGTGGCTCTACTGTCTCTCACACGGAAGGTAACCAGGGACATGTCCAAGGGCCGAGGGCAGACTATTTAAATCGGGAAACCCACTGGTGGATTGGCTTAGTCCTTTTGTCACGTGTGACGCCACCGTTCCGACGTCCGTGGTGACTTCTCGATGTCGGAATAAAAAGTCCACACGCAGAGTTGAAGTTTAAAGGCAGAACTGGGAACAGTCGGTAAGCCGTTTACTGGAACACAACTTGAAATACAGTCCACAACAGTCCACAATTTACATCAACTGGTAGGGTATTCAGTGCAGGAGAACACGTGGTGTGCAGGGAGGAAAACATGGGAGGACAGAGTGAATGACACAGGCCAAGTTATCTGTGTTTTTCTATTCCCGGACACGGTCTCACAAACACTCACCGACTCTCTACCGGTACACACTCACGGACTTGAGGAACGCACCCAGCACTGCACAATGGGAACTCGCACTTGTTGCGGATTCTTGCTCTCACTTAGTCTTTCCTGGTCCAAATTTCCATTCGATATCCACTCAGCCTCTTCCATATTCACTACACACAGACTGAAGGTGTGTTAGGGGGGAGAGTAAGAGAGATCTCTCTCTCCCCCCCGCTCAACACCGCTCCCCCCCCCCCCCACCCGCCACAAATTTTCTCAGACGAGCATGCAGATACTCGAGAAGAGTGATGCTTGCTCGAGTAACTGCCTTAACCGAGCGTGCTCGCACATCTCTAGTAGTTGCGCCTATAGCAGTGTATTTTCACCGTCACCGCTACATTACTTACATTGCAAGTTATTGTATCGGAGAATTTCAGTGCAGGTTAAGCCGGGCTCACAGGAGTGGGTCGGATTCCGTGTGCGGATATTTGCAGTGGAAGACCTGTGAATGATCGCGGATGGTTTCGTATGCGTGCGGTTTTCCACGCAGATTTACATTTAAGGACAGTGTATCGTCCATGTGGAAAAAAGATTGCAAGCAGGGAATGACATCAGAAAGTTGCCCAACCCCCTAGAAACACCCTTCCATCGCTCAGGTGACCTTCTCTTGTGCTTTCGAGGTGAGATGTTCGCAGAGCCTTCAGGACGGGTTACTGCTCTCAAGGCTTGGCTGGTTTATACTACTTATTTTGGAAGTTGTATAAACCGCTTTAAAAAAACCCACTTCTTCTCTTGGAGGAAGAGCCCAGAAGAACAAGCAGGGTTGCAGACAGCAGTCAGGATGGTGTGTTGCTCCCCAGACTCCGTCCTGCATTGTCTGCTCACAATCCATAGAGATCAATGGAGCCCATATATGTGTAATCCGTGGTAAAATAGAGCATTCTGCGATTTTTCTTCTGCTCACGGAATGTGCGATTACTGTAGCTGCGAAAGTCCATGCATTTCAATCTGCTATTTAAATCCGCTCATGTGAGACCGGCCTTAGGCCCAAGGTCCACGGGCAGATTTGATTTGCAGAACCCGCACAGGACACCTGCACAGGAGATCCACAAAGCATGGCACCCATAGGGAGACAAGGGCGTCCGTAGGGGAATTTAAGCATGCAGATTTGTTTTGTGACCTTTTGGTCCAGAAAACAAATCGCAGCATGCTCCATTTTTCTACGGATCCTGCAGGGACGGCTTCCATTAAAGCCAATAGAAGCCGTCCGATCTGCGTCCCGTCCGCAGTTGACACTGCCGAAGTACCGTGGATCTTCCAAGAAAGCGCAGTAAACAAGAAGGAAGATCCGGCCTGGAAGGGAGAAGATCCACACTGGTCCGCAGAAGGCCTGGACAGGTAAATAAGTGTCGTCTGCAGCGGGCAGGGTCGGATTCTGCTGCAGGATACCACAGGGGGAACCCGACCCGCCCATGGACATGAGGCCTTATGCAAATGAAATTCCATAACAACTAAATGCAGACTTAAAGGGGTATTCTGGAGAATGAGCAAAATTTCTCTAAATCTCCCTAACATTTCCGTGTCTTACCATTATTCCAAACGTCCATCTAAATCCCCACCGTTGCTTTGCAGACCGCTTCAGATGTCCACATTGGTATTTAGAATGACCACTTGGGAGTGCGAAAACTACATTTCCCACAATGCCCTACTGCCAATTACTGATGAACGCACATTCACAACTGTACAAACTGTCATGACAGAATGTGAAGGCCCTATCCGCTGCCCCCATTTAAGAACGTGCCGGAGCCCCATACTCAGGTTGGGTAGGGGGCCCAGCAGTCGGACCCCAACCAATATAACTAGAGATGAGTGAGTATACTCGCTAAGGCACATTACTCGAGCGAGTAGTGCCTTAGCCGAGTATCTCCCCGCTCGTCTCTAAAGATTCGGGGGCCGGTGGGGGGCAGGGAGGAACGGAGGGGAGAGAGAGGGGAGGAGCGGAGGGGAGATCTCTCTCTCCCTCTCTCCCCCCCCCCCCCCCCCGCTCCCGCCGCAACTCACCTGTCACCGGCGCCGGCCCTCGAATCTTTAGAGACGAGCGGGGAGATACTCGGCTAAGGCACTACTCGCTCAAGTAATGTGCCTTAGCAAGTATACTCACTCATCTCTAACTGTGACAGTTATGCTCTATCCTGTGGATAGGAGTAACTTTCTATCATGCTACGAGCTGATAGGGCATCATTGTTCTATTGTTAAAAAGCCAAGTAGAACTCGTTAACACTAGGGAAATATGACAGCTGCTAGTTATAGTTGACATCTCCATGTATCAGCATTATTTATTAAACATGCTAACGTATTTAATAGGCCTGTCTGGAGGAATCCTTGTGTAGACCTTCCCGAAGGTGGATGTGACCTTAGTACAGTGAATGTCACAAGGAAATAAAGTTTCCTAGTAATCACATGTCAGCAGGTTCCCCTCCCTAATATCTCCAGCTGGAGTGCCATATATGGTCAGGTCTGTAATGCGGAAAAGCTTCCCCAGAAGCAGCTCCTCCTCTGAGCTCTACCTTCATATCAGGCACCGCTATCTAAGGCTTGAGCTGACTGACCTCTAGTGGACAGATGACACACTGCATACTCTTACTGGTGGCAACTGCACCAAACTACAATGCCTGGCACCAGTGGAGCAGAACTGTCCGCGGGGAAGAGGAGCAGTGACATTCTTAATTCTGCAACAGTCTAGAAAATTTAGGGATTGTATTAAATTATTTTTTTGAAACAGAATCTCCAGTACTTAAAATTGTATCAAAGAATTGTTCTCAAAGCAATCGCCTACCAACTTCTATAAAGTGCAACAAAAAAAAGCAGCCGCAGGAAGTCATGCCCCACCCAGTACCCTCCATCATTTACCCAGGAGATGCTAAATCTGTACCTGGGCCTCACAAGAAGAACTCCTTCACACGACCGTATGCGTTTATACGTACGTCCGTACTCAGCGTATATTTGCATGAATTAATTCTAATGTCGGAAGACATTACTGTAGATTACTGGCCGCTCTGTTGTCAGGGGCCTCTCCAGCATGTCCTATACTGCAGTATTGGCTCTAGCCAGCAGATGGTGCCATTGTATAATGGCAGAAAGAGAAAGCCCCCTAGGAAACCCTGAATCCAAAATTGGATTGCAAAGGGTTAATTGGCGTATTTTAAGCCAATCACACGGGGCGCTGCTGCGTGTATGTAAAAAAATACGCAAAAGTGATGGCAACCAATGATTGGAATAAAATGCTCGGAATTACAGTTAAAGGGGTTGTCTCGAGGAAGCAGTGAAATTTTTTTTTTGCCCAGTCCCCCTAATTAAGGCCTGCATAGGGCGGCGCTGTACGCAGGGTAACTCCCTCCCTTTTTTCCAGCTGCCATAGAAGTCTATGGGAGCTTGCTGCATATAGGCAAAGACCTATCATTTCACGTGCCGTATATATGTCTGAAAATGGTCGCGTAGGTCCTATTTTTTTCTTTTTGTGAATATTCTGCATAGAGAAAAAAAAACGTTTGTCTAAATGAAGCCATTGAAATTCTATGCTTCGCGTGAGCGCATTTTATATGCAAATTTTTATGCACCGAAATGCCTGAGTAAATACGGTCATCTGAATAAGCCCTAATCCTGCACATTCAGGCCGGGTTCCTATGAGCGTAAGCATATTTGCGCATGCTTTTGTGCTGTGTTTTTGTAGAATTGAAATTTGCATATTTGTGCACACAGCTGTGTTTTTTACTGTCATTTTTGCTCACGCAAGTCATGCGCAATTGCACACGCAAAATACGCTCTTGTAAACAAACTGATTGAAAAAGACTGGGTTCTATTTTCTGCACGTTGCATGTGCAAAAATTTTATGTGCAAATACGCCATGTGAATTCGGCCTTAGGGCTTAAACAGATGAATCTATGCGTAAATACGCTTGCCGCAACTGCGTGCATTTGCACATGAACTTGGTTTTGAGATGGCAATACTCTGGCTCAGTGATATCCGTGTTTTCAACTTGGATTTCTGCTGAGGATTTGCATGCAGATTTTAAGCCCCATTTACACGCAACGATTATCATTCAAAATTTCCTCAAACAATGTCTTTTGAGCACTAAGCGTTGCATGTAAATGCTACCATCGTTTGCTTTTCGTCCGAACGATGATTTTTAGCTGAGTTTAAAATCCATTGTTCGGCCAGAGAGCTGAACAGGGAACGCAGGCTGTGATTCTCTATGTGAGTGCTGATAACAATGTATTCAGCTGCAGTCCCCTGGCAGAACAAAGGGGTTGCATGCAGATAACAGACCATCTGCTGTTAGGTCTGGCAGACTTGGGCATCGTTCTCTTAATCTGTTATTGCCTTTTTTATCCTAGCACATCCATGGTTAAATTGGTTCTGCCTCTTCCACTCAGCTGCAGTTTGTCATCTCTTCACCACTATATAGAGGCCTCAGACCTGACAGCCTCTGCTGTAGTGTTGTTCCTGTGTCTGCAGTTGGTGCTTGGTCTTCAGTTTGCTCGGTACTTCCAGCTTGGTCTTGAACTTGCTCACTCCTTGGTTCTGCAAATGGTGTGGTATTATCCAACTTCCTGATGATCAGTCCTGACAGGGCTAATCAGCGCCTAGGTTCCCGCGCAGGGCCGCACTTGTCAGGGCGAATTCTCTGCTGTTGATAGGCAGGGACTTTCCATCTCCTGCTTCCAGTATAGGGCTAGAGCCCCTGATCACCTTTGCATTCCAAGCCACAGCCCCAGCGATGAACATCTGGGTTTCCAAAGTCAGCTGTCTGCCCTACCGGTCTGATCCATCTACTGGTTGGGCGACACAGTGGATCCCCATTAAATCCCTAACACCTGCTGTTCTCTGCATACAGCTCAAGGAGTCTCATTTACACGAAGGTAATAAGCTACTATTGGGCATTAGTGTCCATTAGCAGCTTATGCAAAATGATCGCTCAAACTGTCAATCATCCTATCTTTTGAACAAATTTTAAGTAATCATCTTTGCGTGTAAGAGGGGGGAAATCTCATACAATGAGGCTAATCTACACACAATAAATCTGATGCGCATCACATTACATTACTTCGTTTTTTTGTGGTGTGGATTTAAAATCCTCACACGCGGAAATTTATGGCATGAATTCTCATTCAAGCAAACGGGACAAATTAAAAATTTGTGGCCCCATTTTTAATTTTGCCCAGGGCCATACTTTGACTAAAACTGGTCACCCTCAATCACTCCCCCTTGCAGGCTCTCTCAATTAACCCCATCCGGCTCCCTTTGAACCTTCTCAACTTCTCCCATCATGCTTCCCCCACTATCTCCATCCCCATTACATGGCTCCCTTTACTTCTACATGCTGGATCTCTTCCTCCGACGGCTTTCTCCATCTTTCTTAGCTGCTTTTCCCCCTACAGCTCCATTTATCACCCACTTGCAGCCTGCAGGCTGTCTTCATTGTTCCTCTCCTCTGGGCTTATGGAGTGGGTAGGAGGTTGAGCTGCTGGAAGCTGTATTCATGGGAAAGCTTCAATTACTTAATTGTTCATATACGGACAATTGTCATATATGGAAAGTTGGACAATTACGTAATTTGATCTACCCTTTTCGTGGCCCTGCTTCTAGTGCCCCCCTGTGTCACAACTAAGGCCGTCTGTCCACCTATCATCATGATAGGTTCACTGCGGAAAATCACGGCATGCCGCAATTTTTATATACATGAGCGGAAAATCGCGGCGGATTTACGCTCATGTACATCGGGCTGCGCTTTTCTTAGTTATCGTATGGAACGCGTTCATTGCGTTACCCGCATGCGGCTTATTGCCACAGATAATGCAATGCAGAATCGCTTGTGGACAGGAAGCCTTAGGCTAGGTTCACACGGGGCGGATTTGCCACGGAAATTCCCTGCGGAATTTCACTGCAACAAATCCGCCTGCGGCCGCTAATTCCAGGGTTAGCTAGCCATGTGGACGAGAATCTGCAAAATGTTTGTCCACACGGGATGGCCAATTCGTCGCGGCAAAGCCGGGCGGATCCTGGCATTGCGGCGCGGATTCCAAATATGCAGCATGTCAAACTTTTTTTCCACTGCGGCCTCACTCCTCTCTATGGAAGAGGAAATGCCACGGGTGTTGAAGCTGCGCTTTTCCAGCGGAATTCCCGCGTTTTTTCAGTGCAGCCAAACCGCGGGAATTCCACTGGAAATCTGCCCCATGTGAAACAAGCCTTATAGTGTCTCCTCTGAGGCTCTACTTAGCTATAGTGCATCACTTTGTGGCCCCACTCAATAACAGTGCTCCCTTCTGTGGTTACACTTTATAGTGCGCCATCTCACAGCCAGACCCCTGTACCAGTCCGTCCAAAAGCAGCCATCTTTATCAGATCACTCCCAGATGCACAAAACTTGCTGGATTCCATTGTCTACTGAGCATAAGGGTGGATGCACTGTCGATTTTTTTCTCCACTGCGCTGCGAGAGTAAAAATAAAGTCTCGCAGCGCAGTGCAAGAAAAAAGCCGGCATCATGCCGGGATATCGCTAGTCTTTTCAATGGGGCCAGAGGCAGCAGCGCTAGCCCCATTGAAAAGAAATGGAGAATGCCGCGGACTTCTGCCACAGCATGAATGAATAGCTAAGGGCTATGTGTCATTGGCTGAGCGCTCAGCCAATAGCTAAGCACTAGCTGCTATTGGTTGAGCCCTCAGCCAATCAGCACAGCCATTTTAGGAGGCGGGGATTTTTAAATCCCGCCAGCTGAGAGAGCTTAACAGCAGTGTCGGGGAGCAAGCTGGAGGATGGAGGACGCGTCTGAGCGCAAGAGAGGTGAGTCTTTTTTTTTTTAATCACTTTTTGCTGATTATTGGGGAAGGGCTTATATTTCAAGCCCTTCCCCGATAATCATTCTGCGGGGCTTGGCAGAAAGCATTGCTTTCAATGGGATCGGCAGAAAGCAATGGGATAGAATGCAGCGGACTTCTGCCACAGCTGTCACAGCTGTGGCAGAAGTCCGCGGCATTCTCCCTATGTTTTCAATGGGGCTAGCGCTGCTGCCGCTGGCCCCATTGAAACCACTTGCGATATGCCGGTTCTATACCGGCCTCTTTCTTGCGCTGCGAGGCGAGAGTTTTCTCGTGCTCCCGCAGCACAAGAAAGAAAATATCGCTAGTGAGTGTCCACCCTCAGGGTGCTTTTGGATATTCAAAAAATTGTACAAAGGAACCGAAGTGAATAAATTGCTTGGTCTAAATGTAAACCAACAACCGAACGATGAATTAGAATTGTTCATTTCTCTCTCGTCGTTGATTTTATGCAGAAATACAAATCATCTTGGGCTCACTAATGGTTCAGTTTAAATAGCAATCTTTTACATTCACTAATACAGCAAATTTGAAAAACTGAACAATACTCTATTGAACGAGCCAATGCTGCATCTGCCTATCTAAACGGACTGAACGAGAGCAAACACGCTAGTGATGACGTCAAGAATAGAGATGAGCGAGCGTACTCGTCCGAGCTTGATGCTCGTTCGAGTATTAGGGTGTTCGAGATGCTCGTTACTCGAGACAAGTACCACGCGGTGCTCGAATCCATTACATTTCCTTCCCTGAGAAATTTGCGCGCTTTTCTGGCCAATAGAAACACAGGGAAGGCATTACAACTTCCTCCTGTGATGTTCCAGCCCTATCCCACCCCCCTGCAGTGAGTGGCTGGCGAGATCAGGTGCCACCCGAGCATATAAACTGGGGCCGCCCGCGGCTCGCCACAGATGCACGCTGAGAGAGATCAGGGAAAGTGCTGTTGCTGCTGTAGCTGCTATAGGGAGAGTGTTAGGTGTTATTTTAGTCTTCAAGAACCCCAACGGTCCTTCTTAGGGCCACATCTGACCGTGTGCAGTACTGTTGAGGCTGCTTTTAGCAGTTTTGCACAATTTTTTTTTTTGTATATCGGGCATGCAGACCATAGCGTCCTCAGTCTGCAGTCATTTTACAGAGTATAGGGGCAGTACTGGTGAGGCAGGGAAAGAGATATACAGGCTATATAGGCAGTGGGCTTTTTCAAAAAAATTGGAAAAAAATACTATATTTGGGCTGCCTGTGACCGTCTTCAGTTTACTGCGTGTCTGCTGGGAGTAGTAATCGCTGATTAATACCCAGCCTTGCGCATAAATTTTTTTCTGGCTGCACTGTGCTTTCAGTAACCACAGTCATCCTCCAACAGGGAAATCCATATACAGGCTACATCACAGGCAGTGGGCTTTTTCCCAAAAATTGTAAAAAAATTCTATATTTGGCCTGCCTGTGACCGTCTTCAGTTTACTGCGTGTCTGCTGGGAGTAGTAGTCGCTGATTAATACCCAGTCTTGCGCATAATTTTTTCCTGGCTGCACTGTGCTTTCAATAACCACAGTCATCCTCCAACAGGAAAATCCATATACAGGCTATATCACAGGCAGTGGGCTTTTTCCCAAAAATTGTAAAAAAATACTATATTTGGCCTGCCTGTGACCGTCTTCAGTTTACTGCGTGTGTGCTGGAGGTTGTAGTCGCTCATTAATACCCAGCGTTGCGCATAATTGTTTCCTGGCTCTGCTGTGTCCGTTACATGATCGCCGTCATCCCACCAGAGGGAAAGAGTATACATATATATACGCTGCATACAGTGTCTGACTGGTTTTTCACCTCACCATTTTAAAAAATTGAAGCAAAATACTTAAAGGGGTTGTCCCGCGCCGAAACGTTTTTTTTAACACCCCCCCCCCCCCCGTTCGGCGCAAGACAACCACGATGCAGGGGTTAAAAAAACAAACCGGGTAGTACTTACCCGAATCCCGCGGTCCGGCGTCTTCATACTCACCTGCTGAAGATTGCCGCCGGGATCCTCTCTCTCTGTGGACCGCAGGGCTTCTGTGCGGTCCATTGCCGATTCCAGCCTCCTGATTGGCTGGAATCGGCACGTGACGGGGCGGACCTACACGGAGCCGGCATTCTGCACGAGCGGCCCCATTGAAGACAGCAGAAGACCCGGACTGCGCAAGCGCGGCTAATTTGGCCATTAGAGGCCGAAAATTAGTCGGCACCATGGAGACGAGGACGCCAGCAACGGAGCAGGTAAGTGAATAACTTCTGTATGGCTCATAATAATGCACAATGTACATTACAAAGTGCATTAATATGGCCATACAGAAGTGTATAGACCCACTTGCTGCCGCGGGACAACCCCTTTAAGGCCTATCACTGGCCTTTGGCCACTTGACTGGTTCTGCCCTGTGAATTCCAGCAGCTCAGTCATACGCACCTAGGTCTGACTACAGGCTTGCGCATAATTGTTTCCTCTCCTCTGCTGTGCGTTCCGTAAACGAAGTCAGCCTCCAACCACAGGCCAATAAGCGGCACATTCAATTACAGCATTCTGTTTCTGCTCTACTCGTAATACACCATGCTGAGGGGTAGGGGTAGGCCTAGAGGACGTGGACGCGGGCGAGGACGCGGAGGCCCAAGTCAGGGTGTGGGCACAGGCCGAGCTCCTGGTCCAGGTGTATCGCAGCCGACTGCTGCGGGATTGGAGAGAGGCACGTTTCTGGCGTCCCCACATTCATCTCACAATTAATGGGTCCACGCGGTAGAACTTTATTAGAAACTGAGCAATGTGAGAAGGTCCTGTCGTGGATGGCAGAAAGTGCATCCAGCAATCTATCAACCACCCAGTCTTCTACGCCGACCACTGCTGCAACTCTGAATCCTCTGGCTGCTGCTCCTCCTTCCTCCCAGCCTCCTCACTCCATGAAAATGACACATTCTGAGGAGCTGGCAGACTCCCAGGAACTGTTCTCGGGCCCCTGCCCAGATTGGGCAGCAATGGTTCCTCTCCCACCGGAGGAGTTTGTCGTGACCGATGCCCAACCTTTGGAAAGTTCAACTGTCTCCAGTTCAACTGTCTCCAGAGCTTTCAGTGGGTGAGGAGGACGATGAGACACAGTTGTCTATCAGTGAGGTAGTAGTAAGGGCAGTAAGTCCGAGGGAGGAGCGCACAGAGGATTCGGAGGAAGAGCAGCTGGACGATGAGGTGACTGACCCCACCTGGTTTGCTAAGCCTACTGAGAACAGGTCTTTAGAGGAGGAGGCAAGTGCAGCAGCAGGGCAGGTTGGAAGAGGCAGTGCGGTAGTCAGGGGTAGAGGCAGGGCCAGACCGAATAATCCACCAACTGTTTCCCAAAGTGGTCCCTCGCGCCATGCCACCCTGCAGAGGCCGAGGTGCACAAAGGTGTGGCAGTTTTTCACTGAGAGTGCAGACGACCGACGAACTGTGGTGTGCAAGGTTTGTTGCGCCAAGATCAGCCAGGGAGCCACCACTACCAGCCTCACCACCACCAGCATGCGCAGGCATATGATGGCCAAGCACCCCACAAGGTGGGACAAAAGGCTGTTCACCGCCTCCGGTTTGCACCATTGCCTCTCCCCCTGTGCCCCAACCTGCCACTGAGATCCAACCCCCCTCTCAGGACACAGGCACGACCGTCTCCCGGCCTTCACCAACACCCTTACCTCTGCTGTCCTCGGCCCCATCCAGCAATGTCTCTCAGCGCAGCGTCCAGCCGTCACTAGCGCAACTGTTTGAGCGCAAGCGCAAGTACGCCGCCACGCACCTGCACACTCAAGCGTTAAACGTGCACATAGCCAAATTGATCAGCTTGGAGATGCTGCCGTATAGGCTTGTGGAAACGGAGGCTTTCAAAAACATGATGGCGGCGGCGGCCCCGCGCTACTCAGTTCCCAGTCGTCACTACTTTTCCCGATGTGCCGTCCCAGCCCTGCACGACCACGTCTCCCGCAACATTGTACGCGCCCTCACCAACGCGGTTACTGGCAAGGTCCACTTAACAACGGACATGTGGACAAGCACAGGCGGGCAGGGCCACTATATCTCCCTGACGGCACATTGGACCGAGTCAGAGCCTGGGACCGCTCACGTCCTACCCACCCCCAGAATTGCGGGCCCCAGCTCGGTGCTGGTATCTGCGGCGGTGTATGCTTCCTCCACTAAACCACCCTCCTCCTCCTCCTCCTCCTACACAACCTCTGTCTCGCAATCAAGATGTGTCAGCAGCAGCACGTCGCCAGTAGTTGGTGTCGCGCGGCGTGGCAGCACAGCGGTGGGCAAGCGTCAGCAGGCCGTGCTGAAACTACTCAGCTTAGGAGAGAAGAGGCACACGGCCCACGAACTGCTGCAGGGTCTGACAGAGCAGACCGACCGCTGGCTTTCGCCGCTGAGCCTCCAACCGGGCATGGTCGTGTGTGACAACGGCCGTAACCTGGTGGCGAATCTGCAGCTCGGCAGCCTCATGCACGTGCCATGCCTGGCCCACGTCTTTAATTTGGTGGTTCAGCGGTTTCTGAAAAGCTACCCACGCTTGTCAGACCTGCTCGGAAAGGTGCGCCGGGTCAGCGCACATTTCCGCAAGTCCAACACGGACGCTGCCACCCTACAGACCCTGCAACATCGGTTTAATCTGCCAGTGCACCGACTGCTGTGCGACGTGCCCACACGGTGGAACTCTACGCTCCACATGTTGGCCAGGCTCTATAAGCAGCGTAGAGCTATAGTGGAATACCAACTCCAACATGGGCGGCATAGTGGCAGTCAGCCTCCTCAATTCTTTACAGAAGAGTGGGCCTGGTTGGCAGACATCTGCAAGGTCCTTGGAAACTTTGAGGAGTCTACCCAGATGGTGAGCGGCGATGCTGCAATCATTAGCAGCACCATTCCTCTGCTATGCCTCTTGAGAAGTTTCCTGCAAAGCATAAAGGCAGACGCTTTGCGCTCGGAAACGGAGGCGGGGGAAGACAGTATGTCGCTGGATAGTCAGAGCACCCTCATGTCTATATCTCAGCACGTTTTGGAGGAGGAGGGGGAGGAGCATGAGGAGGAGGGGGAAGAGACAGCCGGACCCACTGCTGAGGGTACCCATGCTGCTTGCCTGTCATCCTTTCAGCGTGTATGGCCTGAGGAGGAGGAGGAGGAGGATCCTGAAAGTAATCTTCCTAGTGAGGACAGCCATGTGTTGCGTACAGGTACCCTGGCACACATGGCTGACTTCATGTTAGGATGCCTTTCTCGTGACCCTCGCGTTACACGCATTCTGGCCACTACGGATTACTGGGTGTACACACTGCTCGACCCACGGTATAAGTAGAACCTTTCCACTCTCATACCCGAAGAGGAAAGGGGTTCGAGAGTGATGCTATACCTCTGGACCCTGGCGGACAAACTGATGGTAAAATTCCCATCCGACAGCGCTAGTGGCAGAAGGCGCAGTTCCGAGGGCCAGGTAGCAGGGGAGGCGCGGAGATCAGGCAGCATGTACAGCGCAGGCAGGGGAACACTCTCCAAGGCCTTTGACAGCTTTATGGCTCCCCAGCAAGACTATGTCACCGCTCCCCAGTCAAGGCTGAGTTGGCGGGAGCACTGTAAAAGGATGGTGAGGGAGTAAGTAGCCAATCGCACGACCGTCCTCCGTGACGCCTCTGCTCCGTACAACTACTGGGTGTCGAAGCTGGACACGTGGCCTGAACTCGCGCTGTATGTCCTGGAGGTGCTTGCTTGCCCTGCGGCTAGTGTCTTGTCAGAGAGGGTGTTTAGCGCGGCTGGGGGAATCATCACGGATAAGCGTACCCGCCTGTCAACTGACAGTGCCGACAGGCTTACACTCATCAAGATGAACAAAGCCTGGATTTCCCCAGAGTTCTCTTCTCCACCAGCGGACAGTAGCGGTACCTAAACAATACGTAGGCTGCACCCGCGGATGGAAGCATCGTTCTCTATCACCATAAAAAACGGGGAGCTTTTAGCTTCATCACTGTGTATTATATTCATCCTCCTCCTCCTGCTCCTCCTCCTGAAACCTCATGTAATCACGCCGAACGGGCAATTTTTCTTAGGCCCACAAGGCTCAGTCATATTACTTTTCTAAACAATGTTTATACGTTTCAATTCTCATTAAAGCGTTGAAACTTTCACCTGAACCAATTTTTATTTTAACTGGGCTGCCTCCAGGCCTAGTTACAAATTAAGCCACAGTAACCAAAAGCGATTAATGGGTTTCACCTGCCATCTTGGTTGGGCATGGGCAATTTTTCTGAGGTACATTAGTACTGTTGGTACACCAATTTTTTTGGGCCCTCGCCTACAGTGTAATCCTAGTAATTTTTATGGGCTTCGCCTGCACTCATGGTACAGCAAGGTGTGTGGGGTTGTCCTACACTTTTGCTACATAAATGTAACTGGGGCCTTGTCTATACTGCAGCTACTGAAATGTGAAAGAGACTGTTATCTCCCTAAACTGCTGCAACGGGAATGTTACTGTGGCCTGTCCTGACTGCTACTACTACTGAAATGGAACTAATACTGTGCTCCTCCTATACTGCTGCTAGTGATATGTTACTGGGGCCTGTCTAGACTGCTACTACTACTGAAATGGAATTAATACTGTGCTCCCCCTGTGCTGCTGCTACTGATATGTTACTGGGGCCTGTCTAGACTGCTACTATTACTGAAATGGAACTAATACTGTGCTCCCCCTATACTGCTGCTTCGGAATTGTTACTGGGGCCTGTCTTGACTGCTACTACTACTGAAATGGAACTAATACTGTGCTCCCCCTATACTGCTGCTAGTGATATGTTACTGGGGCCTGTCTAGACTGCTACTATTACTGAAATGGAACTAATACTGTGCTCTCCCTATACTGCTGCTAGTGATATGTTACTGGAGCCTGTCTAGACTGCTACTAGTACTGAAATGAAACTAATACTGTGCTCCCCCTATACTGCTGCTTCGGAATTGTTACTGGGGCCTGTCTTGACTGCTACTACTACTGAAATGGAACTAATACTGTGCTCCCCCTATACTGCTGCTTTGGAATTGTTACTGGGGCCTGTCTTGACTGCTACTACTACTGAAATGGAACTAATACTGTGCTCCCCCTATACTGCTGCTTTGGAATTGTTACTGGGGCCTGTCTTGACTGCTACTACTACTGAAATGGAACTAATACTGTGCTCCCCCTATACTGCTGCTAGTGATATGTTACTGGGGCCTGTCTAGACTGCTACTACTACTGAAATGGAACTAATACTGTGCTCCCGCTATACTGCTGCTAGTGATATGTTACTGGGGCCTGTCTAGACTGCTACTACTACTGAAATGGAACTAATACTGTGCTCCCCCTATACTGCTGCTAGTGATATGTTACTGGGGCCTGTCTGGACTGCTACTACTACTGAAATGGAACTAATACTGTGCTCCCCCTATACTGCTGCTAGTGATATGTTACTGGGGCCTGTCTTGACTGCTACTACTACTGAAATGGAACTAATACTGTGCTCCCCCTATACTGCTGCTAGTGATATGTTACTAGGGCCTGTCTAGACTGCTACTACTACTGAAATGGAACTAATACTGTGCTCCCGCTATACTGCTGCTTTGGAATTGTTACTGGGCCTGTCTTGACTGCTACTATTACTGAAATGGGCGGTTGGGCAGCATGTTACCCAGGAGAAGTGGCAGCGGAGTGTCATGCAGGCAGTGATTGTGCTTTGTTGGAGGTAGTGTGGTGCTTAGCTAAGGTATGCCATGCTAATGAGGGTTTTTCAGAAGTAAAAATTGTTGGGGGGGGGGCCCACTCTTGCCGCTATTGTGGCTGAATAGTGGGACCTGGGAACTTGAGATGCAGCCCAACATGTAGCCCCTCGCCTGCCCTATCCGTTGCTGTGTCGTTCCCGTCACTTTCTTGAATTTCCCAGATTTTCACAAATGTAAACCTTAGCGAGCATCGGCGATATACAAAAATGCTCGAGTCGCCCATTGACTTCAATGGGGTTCGTTACTCGAAACGAACCCTCGAGCATCGCGGGAAGTTCGACTCGAGTAACGAGCAACCGAGCATTTTGGTGCTCGCTCATCTCTAGTCAAGAACCCTAACCTGACTCCTCCCCTTTCCCTGGCTAGTGAGATTGGGGAGAGTCAGGTTATGCTAGTAGAAATCGGCGTCCAACAAGTTCTGTATGTCTGTAAGTGAATTGAAGAAGTTGGCTGCTGCTGTACGGACTGGAGCTGGGACCTAGGGGAGGGAATCTGGACATGTCTTATGCCTTCTGGGATGCCGAGGCAGCGCCCATTATGTAGGACTCTCCTGATGAACCCGGGAAGGTCGGGAGGAATGACAGAATACAAATTGCTGAAAACTCATCTGTAGACAAAACCAGAGTAACGCCAGGCAGAATTTGAAATTTTCAACAGGAAAATTGTGATTGCTCTTAACAAGAAGCCATATCTGGAAGAGTTCTTTTAGACGAGCCAATTCTCGCTTGAATAAGTGAACGAGCATGTGATGTCACCGCCTGCTTAGACAGGCAAATGCTTCGTTGGCTCGTTCAAATGAGAAACGTTCAGTCCCTGTATAAGTGACTGAGAAGGACTGAACGAGCGCTGTTTAACCCCTTAAGGACCAAGCTGTTTTGTACCTTAAGGACCAGACACTTTTTAGGGATTTTACCCATGTGGCGGTTTTACTGCTCTATTTTTTTTCCTTTAGCTACCAAAATTATTTTTGCTGCGTTTTTTTTCCCGTGACATATAGGACTATTTTTTTATATCTTTTCCACTGACTTTTTTTTCCCGTTTTTTAGTTTTATTGTGGGTAAAAAGCTTTAAAAAAAATCATTTTTTTAACATTTATAATTTTTTTAAAATTATTTTTATATTTACACTAAAATAAAGTATTGGAATGGGTTCCTCTATTTGTTTCGGACGTTTTGATATATAGTATGTATGGTTTTGGTTTACAGGGCGCATACGGCGACGGTTTTTGTTGGCGTCTGCTTTGTGTTATTTTCTTTCTTTTGTATGTATTGTTGTTTTATTCTGTTATTTTGTTTCACATATGTATGTAATTATGTTTTTTACTATCTGTTTCCCCTATGACGTCATATAAAACCTCTGGGGGACATTCACATTTTTTTTCCCTTTATCTGACACTTTCCCACTGTAGCTGGGCCATCCATAGGAGCCCTAGTTACAGGGGAAAGTAACCCCTGTGGTGACATTAGTCACCTGCAGAGCTGCCAGGGTCTAGTCTGACCCTCCAGCTCTGCAGTAGCAGGGAATCCCAGGAGGTCACATGACCCCCCGAGGCTCCCGTAGTGAAAGAATATCTTACTTTCACTTTCCCCATACAGTGCTCATTGAGCACTGTATATCGGGGAAGCAGAAGGCAGGAAGGGTTAAAAACCCCTCCTGCCTTCTGCTCCGGGTTATCAGCTGTCACTAACTGCTGATAACCCGTTCCTGCTCTGACTGATTGCAGAGGCAGGAGACTTAGAGCACCGCCGTAATTTTACTATCGGCAGTGCTCTAAGCCCCGAACCAGCCGCTGTAAATTTACGGTGGCTGGTCCTAAACGGGTTAAACCGAATAATGAGTGAACGAGCCAACGATGAGTTTTAAGCCTGCAGAAAATGAACGACGAACGAAAAGTGAATGATTCTTGTTCATCGTTTAGTTGTTGGCTCGCATTTAGACCGATTATCGTTCACTTTTGCTGGTTTTATTTAATTTTTTTTTAAAGGAACGTTTATTGGGCATGTCATACATCACAATACAGAACAACAAGGGAGAATCATCAAAAATATTTCCCAAAATCAGAACATTATAGTTTTCTCACTCCCTTAAGAGTTTATAATACCCCCTTTTTTATTTTAAACAACTTTGGCCGTTATAACAAAGGAGACCAAGACTCCAAACCTGGGGAATCGTAACAAATAGAACAAACACCTATAAACTAATCCCACAGCTCCACCACTAATATTATGTATACCTATTGTCCATGAGAGTCACAATGACCAATCGAGAAAAGACCTTCAGTTTTCCCAAAAAAGAGGAGTTAGGCAGACACGTCCAGCGCAGTATTGGGGCAGTCAACCCACCGACCCCATATCTAGGGCATCCCCTAGCCATATATGTCAATTTATATAGAGGGACAACACTATTTAACTCATGTAGCCAGGCAGCCCTGTTGGGTTTATTAAGTAATATTACCTTTTTAGCATAGAAAAAAAGCAATTTGTATAGGGTGCCTGCCGGAATGTCCTCCAAAAGGCCGAATAGACAGACTTTAGGGTGTAGGATACACTGTGCTCCCAGGTGTTTCTCCGTGAACTCAAGAACACTTTTCCAATAAGCTTGTAAAACATGACACTCCCAGAACATATGCATAATTGTGCCTGTATCCATCAAGCACCTTGGGCAGTTTGAACTGGGAGATAAGCCCATAGCGTTTAGAAGGCTAGGAGTATAATAGACTCTATGAAGGAACTTGATTTGTATTAGTCTATCTCTAGTACTTATTAAGGGAGGCCCAGAGCCTGCCAAAAGGCCTCTCCGGTCATCCGAGTCCAGGTCCGGTATATCTTAGCTTCATTTTTCAAGAGCCCTATCTCCCAGTGAAGCAAGGCTACGCGACAGCTGTCTATAGAAACAGGAGAGGGGCATCAGGATATTAGTCATCTGTGCCAACTCCTCTAGCCGAGTGAAGATGAGGGGGATACTCAGGCCCTCAAATTGGGTTCTGAGGGCGTGGCGAAGTTGGAAATACCTAAAAGCCCATTTATACACAATGATAATTGCTCAAAAGATGTCGCTTAAGCGACTTTTAAGCGATCATCGTTGTGTCATTTACAGAGCAAGATGATCCCTCAAGATGAGCGATCACCTTGCGCTGCCAGCGGAGGATGCAGAAGACAAGCGGGGTGTCCGCGCTTGTCTTCTGCATACAGCTGTTCCCCCACTCTGAGCGCCCGGCTGTTATACAGCCGAGCACTCCGACCGGAGGATGCAGAAGACAAGCAGGGTGTCCCCGCTCGCCTTCTGCATCCAGCTGTTCCCCGCTTCGAGCGCCCGGCTGTTATACAGCCGAGCGCTCCGTTTCGGGTATGGAGAACAGAGCTGGACTGCTCTGTTCTTCATACCCAGACTGTTATCAGGGAGCAGGATACAGCTGAAACAATAGTATCAGCTGTATCCCGCTGTGAATCCCTGATAAGGCTCATCGTTGTCTTTAAGCACGTTGAAAGACAACGATGAGCGATGGGATAACAAAAACTGCACAATGTCAGTGTAGTTACACACAACGATTATCGCACAAAACACGGCTTTTGAGCGAATTTTGAGCAATAATCATTGTGTCTAAATGGACCTTAAAGGGGTTGTCCCGCGAAACAAAGTGGGTCTATACACTTCTGTATGGCCATATTAATGCACTTTGTAATGTACATTGTGCATTAATTATGAGCCATACAGAAGTTATCAGAAGTTTTTCACTTACCTGCTCCGTTGCTAGCGTCCTCGTTTCCATGGAGCCGTCTAATTTTCAGCGTCTAATCGCCAGATTAGACGCGCTTGCGCAGTCCGGTCTTCTTCTTTTCTCAATGGGGCTCCGTGTAGCTCCGCCCCGTCACGTGCCGATTCCAGCCAATCAGGAGGCTGGAATCGGCAATGGACTGCACAGAAGCCCTGCGGTCCACCGAGGGAGAAGATCCCAGCGGCCATCTTCAGCAGGTAAGTAAGAAGTCACTGGAGCGCGGGGATTCAGGTAAGCGCTGTCCGGTGTTCCTGTTTAACCCCTGCATCGGGGTTGTCTCGCGCCGAACGGGGGGGCTGTTGAAAAAAAAAAAACCCGTTTCGGCGCGGGACAACCCCTTTAAGAGGGAGCTACTAGGGAGGCCAATATGTGTCTGCATTTGTAAAAAGGTACAGAAAATACCACCTTCGACAGCATCTGAGAGGGTAGTTATCCTATGGCGTCTCCAAAAGACTGTGTCAGGCATGCACTGCAAGTGAGGGAGGTTGGGGTTACACCATAGAGGGGTATGAGGAGACCATTTGGTTGACTCATCAGGCATCAAATGAAGGGTGGCATTCCAGATTTGGAGTCACCCACATGGGCGCAAGTAGGGCATTCACACGCGGGGTCGGACCCCTTAGTAATAACTCTTTCAAACTTTGTTCGAGTCCCAACTCTGTAACATAGTAACATAGTATGTAAGGCCGAATGAAGACAATGTCCATCTAGTTAAGCCTTATACTGGGTTATTATCGGTAGATGACAGCCACCACCCCACACATACCAATTGACTAGCCAGGTAGTAACAATATAAATGCGGAAGGGCCAACCCCCCTCTGTCCGTGGGCAGGCAGAGAGTTTCCAACTTGAGTCTTGGGCTGGAGCCCCACCATAATATACGAAGGAGTATTTTATGGAGAATTGTAAAGAATCTTTTATGGATCAGGATAGGAGCGTTATGAAATCTATACAAAAATGTGGGAAATAACTTCATTTTAATTAGTTTTATACCACCAACTATAGTCAATGGGAGTGAAGTCCAAAAGTGGAGCAAGATTTTCCGTGTAAAAATGGTCAGTAGATCTCCGCACCACTATTCCCAAATAGGTGACACTATCTGTCCACTCCAGTGGGGCAGGGAGGACTAGTGATGCCGCAGGGCTATGGATCACCAGCAGCCCGGTTTTATCCAAGTTAACCCTTTCCCTGGAGTACTCTCTGTAACTGTTAAAAATTGAGAGCACAGAGGCCAAAGAGGATTCTGGGTCTTGTAGGAACAGAATAGTATCATCTGCGTACTCACTCTTCATAAGTTCTCAATTGAAACCCTGTGACCATCTTTGACGCTCTAATCTGTATTGTAAGCAGCTCAATCGCGATAGCGAAGAAGGCTGGAGACAGAGGACAGCCCTGACACATTCCTCTACCAAGGGAAAACTGTTTAGATATATGGGTGTTCGTCAGCAACCGGGCCACCGGAAAATGATACAGGACCTGCACCCACTTAATAAAGGTTGTCCCTTACCCAAGATGAGCCATCACTTCCCACAGATACCTCCACTCCACCGAGTCGAAGGCCTTAGCCTGATTAATAAAGACCAAGGTACGCTTCCCTCGGGTTGGAATGCGACAGCGCGGGGTTAGTGAAAAGTCTTTTGACATTCATAGTTGCACTCTTGGCTGGCACAAATCCTGACTGATCAGCGTGTATGATGTGACCAAGGACCCTATTAATACGCAGGGCCAGAACCTTAGCTAGGATTTTAATATCATTATTGAGTAGGGAGATAGACCGGTACGAGCCACAGTCCCCTGGGTCCTTCCCAGGCTTGGGAATCAAGAAGATCAAAGCTTCATGCATAGTTGGTGGCAGAACCCCCTCCCGAAGGATACTGTTGAATAACACAAGGAGTTTCGGGGCTATAAATTCTGCCGTTCTTTTGTACCATTCCACGGGGAGCCAGTCGGGACCCGGGGATTTCTTATTTGGGAAAGATTGGATAGCCTCCACAATTTCCTCCTGCTCCAAATCACCATCCAGCATTGTCACACTAGTGTGAGGCAATGTCGGGAAAGTAATAGTGTTCATGGCTTCATCAGGGCAGACGAGCTTGGAGGTATACAGATTTGCATAAACGGCAACAAATACATTATTGATGAGCTCAGGGTCAGTGACTATGACCCCGGACGAATCCTGGATTCCTACAATTGGGGGAATAACATTGTCCTTGCTGGCGAGATAGGCTAATAGTCAACCATTTTTATCCCCCTGATCAAAGACTCTATGCTGAGAGTGCAAGAGTCTTTTCTTGGTGTAATCAAGCAGTAATAACTTATATTCTCTCCTCAGACAGTTAAGTGCAGAGTGATTCGCCTCAGTGGGAGCCATAATATAACAGGTTTCTGGTTTGGAGAGAAAACGCTCCAAGTCCTCCTTGCCTGCTGCAGACCCTTTATATAAATCAAGATGGCCCCAGCAAAGACCCTATACTGAAGGCTTTAAAGGCCTCTCAGACCATGGACTCAGATGGCGAAGCAGCACTAACTCCTTAGTTAAAGGGGTTGTCTCGCGAAAGCAAGTGGGGTTAAGTACTTCTGTATGGCCATATTAATGCACTTTGTAATATACATTGTGCATTAAATATGAGCCATACAGAAGTTATTCACTTACCTGTTCCGTTGCTGGCGTCCCCGTCTCCATGGCTCCATCTAATTTCGGTGTCTTCTTGCTTTTTTAGACGCGCTTGCGCAGATGGTTCTTCTCCCTTTGGCTCCGCTCGGCAGCAGCGGCGTTTTGGCTCCGCCCCTTGTACGCGGCATCGCGTAGCTCCGCCCCCGTCACATGTGCCGATTCAAGCCAATCAGGAGGTTGGAATCGGCACATGTGACGGGGGCGGAGCCAAAACGCCGCTGCTGCCGAGCGGAGCCGAAGGGAGAAGAACCATCTGCGCAAGCGCGTCTAAAAAAGCAAGAAGACACCGAAATTAGACGGAGCCATGGAGACGGGGACGCCAGCAATGGAGCAGGTAAGTGAATAACTTCTGTATGGCTCATATTTAATGCACGATGTATATTACAAAGTGCATTAATATGGCCATACAGAAGTACTTAACCCCACTTGCTTTCGCGAGACAACCCCTTTAATCCGCCTCCTGGTCAGTATAAGTGCAGACCTTCTGTTAATCAAGCTACAACACCCCAGAGGAGTACACTGGCCACTTGACAAACTTGAGAAGCTGGGAGGGTTAAGTGTTGGCTTGTCACAGCGGCACTTACCAGGCTCCTTCGCCCAGAAGGATGATATGTAGCCAAGGCCAGAGTGGGATTGTAGGCCACCGTCGACACCCCTAGGATAGAAAATGCCAATCAACAGGATGATGGGGGTAGTAGTTGCCATGGGTGACGCCACCATTCCCACATACCGGTATGCTACACGGCGGAGAATAACCACAGACACTGGTTTATAGTATCTCGGGTCCCCAGGAACGGTTAGGGCCTGGAATAAACTTTACTTTGAATAAACTTTGGCAAAACAATTATTCACAGCAATTCAGATACAATTCTTCACAGTGAAGGTAAGAAAAAACGTCCCGAGGTCAGGGAGGATACACAGGATGACACAGGTTCTACAGTCCATGTTATCTGTAAGGTACTGCTCCTGGACTGCGAGCACTCCAGAGGAGGAAGGGGGCAGGGGTCACTCCTAAGACACTCTGCTAGTAATTAATTCCTTCTAGGATTTGCACCCCGCACTGGAGACACGTGAGTGTGACTTGAAGCGTACTTCTACACGGTGATCCTAACTTTAGACGGCCATGTAGGAAAAACTTGTGGCTTTAAATTAGTACTTCTACACTGGGTTTTGCCAGAAAAAGTGATTACTTACCAAGGCTCTCTCTTAGGCTTATGGCTCACTCCATTCACATCCAAATTGCAGTCGCTACAGAAAATCTCTCCTTTTCCTCCTTCTTCACCACAAGGAAGCTGAAGGTGCTTCCATGTGGCTCTGTGTTTGGTGGCACTCAGGTAGCAGACAAGATGGAACTCCCAACTCAGATTGAAGACCTTTTCCCACTCCCATGCACTCCTATTTATACTCTCCCACATACCACATGACATGACAGACTGATATATTTACTTGCAGGCAATGATTTTATTGAGGTTAACCTCTCAAGTGCCGCAGCTGTGCAACACACACACTGGAAATAAAAGGACAGTTTTGCACAGTGCATCTACATAAGACAAACATGTATGACATTTATGGAGGGGACCAGGATGATGTGCTGGGCCACTACAAAGCCAAAGGGGATTAAGTCTTCACGGGGGACAAATGTGTTCCTCCCCCCAAAATTGAGGACCAGCTGTAGCGTTGAGTGGTCAGAAATAGATAGATAAGAGACATCACACACCAAACTAAGACACGCCCGGGACCCGAAGCACAGGTCAATTCTAGAAAAAGAGCCATGAGTCACTGAATGACAAGAGTATGCAATATCGTGTGGATGCTTTGAACGCCACATCTCCAGCAGATAAGTAAAAGCCCACGTAGGCAACTGAGATCCCACCTGAGTCGTCTGCTGAAGACGGTCACGTATTGGGTCCATTAGGTGGTTGAAATGACCCATCAGTATCAGTGGGGCTACCACTAGGAGTATCACCTTAGCCTTGATATCATGCAGCACCTAGATATCAGTTGGAGGTGGCAAATAAACATTGACTATGCTCAGAAGCTGTCTTTTAAAGAAGCCCTGCAATATAAGAAGCGACCATTAGGGTCAATAAGCAGCTGTTTGAATGTGAACGGGATTGATTTAGCCACTAGTATTGTCACCCCTCTAGCATAGCTAGAGTATGTGGAATGATAGGCCGAGCCAACAAATGCACGTTTGAGTGCCATTACTTTAGAGCCCTGCAAATGTGTTTCCTGCAGAAGAACAATGCGGGGAGAATACAGTAAGTCCTAAGGAAATTGAGCACCAGTGCCCTCTTTATTAAAAATAATATGAGAAGGTCACATCTGTACAAATCATTTGTTTAACTGCGCATGGACAATCGTACTGTGGCTCAGACTTAAGATTTAAACTGTTTTTATGAACGAACACCAACTTCTCTTCCCACCCTACCAATAGAACCCAACCGAGGATAGGTTTGAATCCCATAACTATTATAATCAGAAGGGGGGGGGGGCACAGGCCCACCAGGCTACTCTTAAAAAAATTAAAGAAAGAGCAGAAAGGTTTGAAGGAGAGAAAAAAAGAAAGAGAACTCCCCTATGTCCCAAACATTTTAACATCCATAAACCCATATAGAAAACCGGAGATCACATATTATGCAGCGTACTAAGTAACTCAATAAAGGAAAAGGACCCGGCCATGTACTGAGAATAACTCAGTACAAAAAAAAACAGTGGCCTGTTCAGCCTTAGGGCGTAGATGCCCCCGACTCAGCAAAGGGGTGATAATTAGGGCTACAGTATACTAGACCTTGTTGGTCAGAGTTTGGCTTTGGGCTCAGTCGGTCAGAAGCCTGAAAAGGAAGGAGAGATTATGCATTGTAAACAGTTGTTTCAATGTCCTCGTTATATAAGTGTAGAACAGTCTCTGCATTAAAGCAATACATAACCAAGTATTCTTCCAACATTAAGGAGAATCCTCCTTCCCTTCATAAGAGAGTGAACGTAAGGCTAATGGCATCAAGAAGTATCAAACGTTACTTTGACCGACCAGTCCCACTCAGATATTTAAGGAGAATCAATTTATTGGCGCTCTAGCCAAGCAATCACATCCTCTGGCTTATCCAAGAAGTGAGCCTGGTTGTCTTTAATGACCATAAAGGGGTTGTCTCGCGGAAGCAGTGAAATTTTTTTTTTGCCCAGTCCCCCTTATTAAGCATACATTACTACTGAGCCTCGTGTGGCGCAGAGTGTAAGCTCTCGCCTACGACCTGAAGGTTGCAAGTTCAATCCCCACATGCGTCAGGTAGCCGGCTCAAGGTTGACTCAGCCTTCCATCCTTCTGAGGTCGGTAAAATGAGAACCCAGCTTGGTGGGGGGTAATAGGTAATAATTACCTGAAAGCGCTGTGGAATAAGTTGGCGCT
Organism: Eleutherodactylus coqui; assembly: GCA_035609135.1. Taxonomy (NCBI): domain Eukaryota; kingdom Metazoa; phylum Chordata; class Amphibia; order Anura; family Eleutherodactylidae; genus Eleutherodactylus; species Eleutherodactylus coqui. The sequence continues at coordinate 110,609,824 of CM069414.1, read as the reverse complement.
ATACAAATACCCAGATTTATTTTATTTAATTACCCCTGTAAATGACTTTTCTAGCTGGTTTGTACTTACAGTTCCAGCGTTTCAGCAACTTATAAAAAGTTTCCCCAAGATGGCCGCCGACTCTTTTCCCGTCGCTTGCTGTAGCCCGACGTGCGCGCTCCCGAGACGCTACCAGCTGTGTCTCCCTGACAACCAGACGCCCCGCAGCCGCCGACCGGACCCCGGGATTGAACGCGGCCGACCAGTCACCCACCGCCAGGCAGCAGGTAACCGGCGCTAGGCCCCGGCTTCCCCGCGCTACGCCCCGACTCCCCCGCGCTAGCCCCGGCTCCCCTGCGCTACGCCCCGGCTCCCCAGCGGTAGGCCCCGGCTCCCCAGCGGTAGGCTCCGGGGCCACAGTGGTAGGCCCCGGGGCCCAGCGGTAGGCTCCGGGGCCCAGCGGTAGGCTCCGAGGCCCAGCGGTAGGCTCCGGGGCCACAGCGGTAGGCTCTGGGGCCACAGCGGCAGTCCGTCACGCGTCACCCCCGTCAGTCCGTCACCCATCACTTACCTGGGCGGCTGGGCTGGGCTGGGCTGGGCGGTTCTGCTGGGCGGCTCTGCTGGGCGGCTCTGCACCTTCCTCTAAGAGAGGATGGTAGCAGAATGGCCGCTCCAGCGCGCTCCCGAGAAGATACAGCTCTTCTGCGCATGCACAGAAGAGCTGTAGCGGCGAGCACACTGAAGCGGCTCGTGCTCAGAGCAGAAGACTGGACTGCGCAAGCGCGTCTAAAAAAGCAAGCCGCCAGCGAATTTAGACAGAACCATGGAGACGAGGACGCTAGCAACGGAGCAGGTAAGTGAATAACTTCTGTATGGCTCATTTAAAGGGGTTGTGCCGCGCCGAAACGTTTTTTTTTTTCAATAGCCCCCCCGTTCGGCGCGAGACAAACCCGATGCAGGGACTTAAAAAAAAAACGCACAGTACTTACCTGAATCTCCGCGCTCCGGTGACTTCTTACTTACCTGGTGAAGATGGCCGCCGGGATCTTCTCCCTCGGTGGACCGCAGGGCTTCTGTGCGGTCCATTGCCGATTCCAGCCTCCTGATTGGCTGGAATTGGCACGTGACGGGGCGGAGCTACGAGGAGCTGCTCTCAGGCACGAGCGGCCCCATTCAGAAAAGAAGAAGACCGGACTGCGCAAGAGCGTCTAATCGGGCGATTAGACGCTGAAAATTAGACAGCACCATGGAGACGAGGACGCTAGCAACGGAACAGGTAAGTGAATAACTTCTGTATGGCTCATAATTAATGCACAATGTACATTACAAAGTGCATTAATATGGCCATACAGAAGTGTATAACCCTACTTGATTTCGCGAGACAACCCCTTTAAGCTTAGCCAGATACATCACTGCATATTCCAGCTGTTTAGCGCGTAAGAGACGCTTTGCCTCCATGAACTTCTGGCGACGTTTCTGTACTTCCAAGGAGTAGTCGGGGAAGATTCTCACGTGCTGTCCCTGTACTTTTAGGGGGTCTATCCTTCGGTTCAGTTCCAGCACTTTATCTCTGTCCCTGTAATTTAGGAGTTTGGCTATAAATGTGCGTGTAGGCACTCCCGGAAGCGGGGTTCTGGTTGGAATACGGTGTACACATTCTACGCAGAAGAGGGTTGAGAAGGAATTAGAGCCGTAGACTTCCCTGAATAATGATTCGAGGTATTCACAGGGTTGTCTCCACTACCCCGGCAAGCCGACCATCCTAATATTGCATCTGCGAGAGCGGTTTTCAAGGTTGTCGATCTTTAACTGCTGAGCAGAGGAGGTAGACTCAAGCACCTGTAGTTGTGCCCTAAGTGGTGCCACTATGTCCTCTAGATCAGAGACTCGCGTCTCCACAGTGGTGGTGCGCTCTCGCAGGTTGTGGAAATCTGCCCGTAGCAGGCTGAAGTCAGACTGCAGGGCATCAATCTTCCCAGTAAGAGCAGATCGACAGTCTGTTATGGCTCTGAGTATGTCCGTAATAGTTGGACTTCAGGTGGTGGGACCCCTGAGGTGAGCAGGACGCATGAGGTTGAGTTTCTTCCATAGCTCCAGGTTTCACAAGTTGCTGTACTCTATTGGTGAGCTTCGTTTGTTTTTTAGGGGGGGCCATATAGGCGGAGGGTGTAACTGAAGTATAGAGAAACATATTTAGAAGTCGAGACGTCACTTAGCCAGAGCTATTTTGTACCACAGAGGAGTTATCTCAGGACCTATACCGCTACTTCATCAGTGAGCTCCCATATCTAGCAGAGTGCGAGGTGTGCATCATCATGAGCGTGTCGCGCTAGCAGCAACGCACCCCCCAATTTATAGTTTCAAGATCAGAACTCTGCAGCAGGGGTATTATGTAGAAATCTTTCAGCAAGAATCCACTAAGTGGCAGCAGAGTACACTAGCAGTTCTGCACACAGTAGAAAATAGTTTTTAATGGTCTTCCTGCTTGACCTCCTGTTAGTGCTTTATAGAGAGGGGGGGGGGTCCCCTTTGGGGGGGGTGGTCCCCTTTTCAAACTTGGGGCAGCAGTCTGCTGGGATGTAGTTGCAGCAAGCACCCTCCTCTTCTCTCCTTCTGCTGCCTCCCACTTTTGCTCATTTTAACTATATTGTGAATGATAATTGTTACATCTAAATGCACCCAATACTAATAGAGGGACTGAAAATTGCTGTTTTAACCAAATGATAAGCGAACGAGCCAACAATGACTTTTATGCCTGCAGAAATTGAACAGTGAACGATTCTTGATCGTCGTTCGGTCGTTGGCTCGAGTTTAGACCAAACAATTATCATTCGCTTTCACTCATTTGAATGATTCGTTGAAGGGTAATCATTCCGTCTAAAAGCACCCTAAGATAATTGTACACAGGGACAGAAGTGCCACTCCCAGAAAAGACAGGCAAGTACATGACTGTGGACTTGCTCGGCAAACTTTGTAGGGCTACGTCACTCTATCGCCACCTTCTGGTAATGACGCAGCATTATATAAGTGAATCTACAACTTCCTGGGCTCCGCTCAGAAATGTCTTGCTTTGAATGGATAAAGAAGGGTTTCACTTTTCTCTGCAATGTATTCATGAATACGTTGTTTTACAGAAATGGAAGGGAGCGCCAGCAACTTCAGGACTGCGAGAATAGTGTACAGTCTGAAAGAGCGCCATTGACCGGAGGGGTAAGTGCGGCACAGCTGCGTGTGTTCTTCTGTTACTATAATGTATCTTGGAGTAGGGCTGATGTGTATTTACACAGAAGGAATCACATATTGTGTATTTATTGTCCAATGTTATAAAGTTACATTTGTAAGCAGCGGCTCCAGTCTGTTTGTAGCAAAGAGTAAACTGATACTTTCTACTGCGGGAGCTATAAATACCCGGAGCTGCGCTCACTACTCCTACTCATATGCAGGCGCAGGTGGGTGCCACAGGGTTAAACTTTCTCCCTTCCATTTATACGTATCCTGGATGTTTTTTCTGGCAATCAGGGTGTATTCACATGGCCCCCACATAGCGGGTATTTTGTGTGCGCAATACACAGAGAACAGCACCCATTGATTTCAATGGGTTCATTTACATTTCCGTATATAGCATGCGTATTTCAGTCGCGCAAAAAAATAAATAGAACATGCTCTATCTTTCTGCGTATTTGCGCACTAAAGGTCCCCATAGAAGTCAATGGAGGATTCACAAATGCGCACGCAATACGCAAACAGATGTGTGAAACGCTACGAAATTCTGCTGAAAAAAGATGACATCTGGAACTCGTTAGTCACTTTAATCGGTGCGTTTCTTTGCCACGTGGAGATAAATATGCCGTTCGGGCAGAAAAATAAAGTGAAATGTGCCAATACGCGCACAAAAAAAGCCTCGTTCAGTGTGCAAATATGTCGTACTGAGGTGCTTACGTTAATGTGAAGCCAGTGTAAAGTTTTAAGCATTTCCCTTCTATTTGTGATTTTGTAACATATTTTTTATTTAGTTCTATAGATAATCACAAAAATGTTTTTTACATGGTATTCCAACCTTTAACCCTTTCCAATCCATTGTCTGACGTCTGAAGACATTATGATTTAAGGCTGTACAGTTCCGATGTTGGAAGACGTCTGTCTGGGTTCTCTAACTGTATATTGCCAGCCTCTCTGGTGTCGGAGCCTATTCAATGTGTCACCTCATGCAGTACTGGCTTCAGCCAGCAGATAGCGCTGTTGTATTACGGCACAAAAAAAGTAAGCCCCCTAGGAAAACCAGGATACAAATTGGATTGGAAAGGGTTAAGGGCTCTTTCACTGAAGCGTAAAGATTTTCGGTCAGCCGTGTCAAGGCAACAGCACGACCGAAGATCGCATGAACGGGCACACAATTCTGCCGTTTCTGCCCCTTTTCAGACATCCTGGGCCTGGAGCATATACGCCGAGCCCCCAATGCCATTGAGCAGGGGGGAGACAGTTTACCTCTGTTAAGGCCCATTTACACAAGCAGATAATTGCTCAAAGATCGCTCAAACGACACTGGGGATAGCTTCATTCCCCATGGAGAACAAAGGATCTGAGCGCTGATAATAGCCTTGGGCTATTAGCTGAGTTCAGTGAAAGCTTCATTTGCATACCTAATTTGTATTTAAGTAGCTGAGTAGTAACTGAAAAACCAATTATTTTTATGCAAAATAATCACTCAAAGCTGTAGCTCAAATCTTTGAGCGATTATCTGCTTGTGCAAATGGGCCTTAAGACTCCTCACTCACTCACCTTCCAGGTGCTCTCCCTAAGAAGAAAGGATAGTGTTCCTAACTAATAACAACAATCTAAGGGCTTGTTCAAATGAGGGCTGGAAGTTCTGTTCGGAACCTCAGTCGCTGACTTCGCTTACAGAAAACTGAAGGACAAGCCATTCAGTTCTGAACGTCTGTCTGCTTACAGTGAATGGAGGCAGTCAGGGGGAAGAACACTCTCTGGCCCGCTCTACCTCCATGCCGTGAGTGCCGTGTAACAGCAATGTAGCGAGCTTCAATGGGACGTGCTGTTGGGCATCGTTTACACGTATGAGAACAACTAGTGTGTGAGCATAATAGATTGTTTATGTGGGAGATAAGCTGTAGAGATAGGGGTAACTGGCCGCTGCTTATCTCTATCTTTCTATAACATTAAAAATACACTATTCAAAATTTTCCAGTTAGCATTGCAAACAGATGGGGTATTGAAGCTCCGTACAACAAGACTACAGCTCCGACTGCTAGTAATTAAAGCTGTACTATATAATAACCTCTTTATATATATTATCACCCTAAGGGCGCCTACCCACTTGCGTTTGCGATTTCCGCGCGTGAAAAATGCAGCATTTTCCGTGCGTTTTTGCCGCGTTTTTTGCGGCGGTTTTGGCGCGTTTTTCGTTAATTTCCATTGACATTCATGGGTGCATTAAGAGAAAAATAAGGACACATATGCAACTGACAGTTCCTATGTAAAAAATTTCAACGGACCGAAAAAAAAACAAGAACACATTCTATACTAATTGCTCTTCAGAAAAAACGCAAAGGAAAAAAAAAACGCAAGTGGGTAGGCGCCCTTAGGGTGCGTTCACACGAGCGCATAAACGGCGCGTTTTTGCGACCAAACGTATATATGTGACCATCTGAGGCAATAGTTTCGAATGTATTCGTTCACATGGGCGATTTTACGGCACGTAAATACGGCAACCCGCGGAAAAACGGACATACGCGACCGAAATACGTGCCGGCGAATATTTGATGGCCGAAAAGACCGTTTGAAAAGTAGGAACAAACGAAAATACGCTTTCTAGCTCTGGTCGTGATCGTCGAAAAACGTTCTTTCCGGCAATTATACGCTGCGCTCGTGCGAACGTAAATACGCCTACGCTCGTGTGAACGCACCCTAAGGCCTCACTTACACGAGTGTCTAAAAGCAGCTCTTGGAGCTGTGTTGAAAAATCCCGACCATGTGAAGCATTGGATTCCAATGCATTCATTCCCATGACCAAAAGAGGACATCAGCGACTATTTTTGGTTACTGATTTTTCATGCTGCTGCTATTTAAGCTATTAGAAGTTATTCCAAGGATTTGCCGACCAAAGGAATTGCCTAATTTCCCTACAATACGCCTGTGTGAATGCACGAAAAGACGCTAATTAAGTGGCTATTAGAGATGAGCGAGCACCAAAATGCTCGAGTGCTCGTTGCTTGAGTCGAACTTTCAGTGATGCTCGAGGGTTCGTTTCGAGTAACGAACCCCATTGAAGTCAATGGGCGACCCGAGCATTTTTGTATTTCGCCGATGTGAAAATCTGGGAAATTCAAGAAAGTGATGGGAACGACACAGCAACGGACAGGGCAGGCGAGGGGCTACATGTTGGGCTGCATCTCAAGTTCCCAGGTCCCACTATTAAGCCACAATAGCGGCAAGAGTGGGCCCCCCCCCCAACAATTTTTACTTCTGAAAAGCCCTCATTAGCAATGCATACCTTAGCTAAGCACCACACTACCTCCAACAAAGCACAATCACCGCCTGCATGACACTCCTGCCACTTCTCCTGGGTAACATGCTGCCCAACCGCCCATTTCAGTAATAGTAGCAGTCAAGACAGGCCCCAGTAACAATTCCAAAGCAGCAGTATAGGGGGAGCACAGTATTAGTTCCATTTCAGTAGTAGTTGCAGTCTAGACAGGCCCCAATAACATATCACTAGCAGCAATACGTATAGGGGGAGCACAGTATTAGTTCCATTTCAGTAGTAGTAGCAGTCTGGACAGGCCCCAGTAACATATCACTAGCAGCAGTATAGGGGGAGCACAGTATTAGTTCCATTTCAGTAGTAGTAGCAGTCTAGACAGGCCCCAGTAACATATCACTAGCAGCAGTATAGGGGGAGCACAGTATTAGTTCCATTTCAGTAGTAGTAGCAGTCTAGACAGGCCCCAGTAACATATCACTAGCAGCAGTATAGGGGGAGCACAGTATTAGTTCCATTTTAGTAGTAGTAGCAGTCTAGACAGGCCCCAGTAACATATCACTAGCAGCAGTATAGGGGGAGCACAGTATTAGTTCCATTTCAGTAGTAGTAGCAGTCAAGACAGGCCACAGTAACATTCCCGTTGCAACAGTTTAGGGAAATAGCAGTCTCTTTCACATTTCAGTATCTGCAGTATAGACAAAGCCCCAGTTACATTTATGTAGCAAAAGTGTAGGCCAACCCCACACACCTTGCTGTACCATGAGTGCAGGCGAAGCCCATAAAAATTACTAGGATTACACTGTAGGCGAGGGCCCAAAAAATTGGTGTACCAACAGTACTAATGTACCTCAGAAAAATTGCCAATGCCCAACCAAGAGGGCAGGTGAAACCCATTAATCGCTTTGGTTACTGTGGCTTAATTTGTAGCTAGGCCTGGAGGCAGCCCAGTTAAAATAAAAATTGGTTCAGGTGCAAGTTTCAACACTTTAATGAGAATTGAAACATATAAACATTGTTTACAAAAGTAATATGACTGAGCCTTGTGGGCCTAAGAAAAATTGCCCGTTCGGCGTGATTATGTAAGGTTTCAGGAGGAGGATCAGGAGGAGGAGGATGAATATAATACACAGATTGATGAAGCTAAAAGGTCCCCGTTTTTTATGGTGATAGAGAACGATGCTTCCATCCGCGGGTGCAGCCTACATATTGTTTAGGTACCGCTGCTGTCCGCTGGTGGAGAAGAGAAGTCTGGGGAAATCCAGGCTTTGTTCATCTTTATAAGTGTAAGCCTGTCGGCACTGTCGGTTGACAGGCGGGTATGCTTATCTGTGATGATTCCCCCAGCCGCACTAAACACCCTCTCTGACAAGACGCTAGCCGCAGGGCAAGCAAGCACCTCCAGGGCATACAGCGCGAGTTCAGGCCACGTGTCCAGCTTCGACACCCAGTAGTTGTACGGAGCAGAGGCGTCACGGAGGATGGTCGTGCGATCGGCTATGTACTCCCTCACCATCCTTTTACAGTGCTCCCGCCGACTCAGCCTTGACTGGGGAGCGGTGACACAGTCTTGCTGGGGAGCCATAATGCTGTCAAAGGCCTTGGAGAGTGTTCCCCTGCCTGTGCTGTACATGCTGCCTGATCTCCGCGCCTCCCCTGCTACCTGGCCCTCGGAACTGCGCCTTCTGCCACTAGCGCTGTCGGATGGCAATTTTACCATCAGTTTGTCCGCCAGGGTCCTGTGGTATAGCATCACTCTCGAACCCCTTTCCTCTTCGGGTATGAGAGTGAAAAGGTTCTCCTTATACCGTGGGTCGAGCAGTGTGTACACCCAGTAATCCGTAGTGGCCAGAATGCGTGTAACGCGAGGGTCATGAGAAAGGCATCCTAACATGAAGTCAGCCATGTGTGCCAGGGTACCTGTACGCAACACATGGCTGTCCTCACTAGGAAGATCACTTTCAGGATCCTCCTCCTCCTCCGGCCATACACGCTGAAAGGATGACAGGCAAGCAGCATGGGTACCCTCAGCAGTGGGACAAGCTGTCTCTTCCCCCTCCTCCTCATGCTCCTCCCCCTCCTCCTCCTCCAAAACGCGCTGAGATATAGACATGAGGGTGCTCCGACTATCCAGCGACATACTGTCTTCCCCCGCCTCCGTTTCCGAGCGCAAAGCGTCTGCCTTTATGCTTTGCAGGGAACTTCTCAAGAGGCATAGCAGAGGAATGGTGACGCTAATGATTGTAACATCGCCGCTCACCATCTGGGTAGACTCCTCAAAGTTTCCAAGGACCTGGCAGATGTCTGCCAACCAGGCCCAGTCTTCTGTAAAGAATTGAGGAGGCTGACTCCCACTACGCCGCCCATGTTGGAGTTGGTATTCCACTATAGCTCTACGCTGTTCATAGAGCCTGGCCAACATGTGGAGCGTAGAGTTCCACCATGTGGGCACGTCGCACAGCAGTCGGTACACTGGCAGATTAAACCGATGTTGCAGGGTCCGCAGGGTGGCAGCATCCGTGTTGGACTTGCGGAAATGTGCGCTGAGCCGGCACATCTTTCCGAGCAGGTCTGACAAGCGTGGGTAGCTTTTCAGAAACCGCTGAACCACCAAATTAAAGATGTGGGCCAGGCATGGCACGTGCGTGAGGTTGCCGAGCTGCAGAGCCGCCACCAGGTTACGGCCGTTGTCACACACGACCATGGCCGGTTGGAGGCTCAGCGGTGAAAGCCAGCGGTCGGTCTGCTCTGTCAGACCCTGCAGCAGTTCGTGGGCCGTGTGCCTCTTCTCTCCTAAGCTGAGTAGTTTCAGCACGGCCTGCTGACGCTTGCCCACCGCTGTGCTGCCACGCCGCGTGACACCGACTGCTGGCGACGTGCTGCTGCTGACACATCTTGATTGCGAGATAGAGGTTGCGGAGGAGGAGGCGTGTGGTTTAGTGGAGGAAGCATACACCGCCGCAGATACCAGCACCGAGCTGGGGCCCGCAATTCTGGGGGTGGGTAGGACGTGAGCGGTCCCAGGCTCTGACTCGGTCCCAGCCTCCACTAAATTCACCCAATGTGTCGTTAGGGAGATATAGTGGCCCTGCCTGCCTGTGCTTGTCCACGTGTCCGTTGTTAAGTGGACCTTGGCAGTAACCGCGTTGGTGAGGGCGCGTACAATGTTGCGGGACACGTGGTCGTGCAGGGCTGGGACAGCACATAGGGAAAAGTAGTGGCGACTGGAAACCGAGTAGCGCGGGGCCGCCGCTGCCATCATGTTTTTGAAAGCCTCCGTTTCCACAAGCCTATACGGCAGCATCTCCGGGCTGATCAATTTGGCTATGTGCACGTTTAACGCTTGAGCATGCGGGTGCGTGGCAGCGTACTTGCGCTTGCGCTCAAACAGTTGCGCTAGCGACGGCTGGACGCTGCGCTGAGAGACATTGCTGGATGGGGCCGAGGACAGCGGAGGTGAGGGTGTGGGTGCAGGCCAGGAGACGGTAGTGCCTGTGTCCTCAGAGGGGGGTTGGATCTCAGTGGCAGGTTGGGGCACAGGGGGAGAGGCAGTGGTGCAAACCGGAGGCGGTGAACGGCCTTCGTCCCACGTTGTGGGGTGCTTGGTCATCATATGCCTGCGCATGCTGGTGGTGGTGGCTTCCCGGCTGATCGTGGCGCGACAAACCTTGCACACCACAGTTCGTCGGTCGTCTGCACTCTCAGTGAAAAACTGCCACACATTTGAGCACCTCGGCCTCTGCAGGGTGGCATGGCGCGAGGGGGCGCTTTGCAAACAGTTGGTGGATTATTCGGTCTAGCCCTGCCTCTACCCCTGGCCACCGCACTGCCTCTTCCAACCTGCCCTGCTGCTGCACTTGCCTCCCCCTCTGAAGACCTGTCCTCAGTAGGCTTAGCAAACCAGGTGGGGTCAGTCACCTCATCGTCAGCTGCTCTTCCTCCGAATCCTCTGTGCGCTCCTCCCTCGGACTTACTGCCCTTACTACTACCTCACTGATAGACAACTGTGTCTCATCGTCATCGTCCTCCTCACCCACTGAAAGCTCTTGAGACAGTTGCCGGAAGTCCCCAGCCTCATCCCCCGGACCCCGGGAACTTTCCAAAGGTTGGGCATCGGTCACGACAAACTCCTCCGGTGGGAGAGGAACCATTGCTGCCCAATCTCGGCAGGGGCCCGAGAACAGTTCCTGGGAGTCTGCCTGCTCCTCAGAATGTGTCATTTTCATGGAGTGAGGAGGCTGGGAGGAAGGAGGAGCAGCAGCCAGAGGATTCAGAGTTGCAGCAGTGGACGGCGTAGAAGACTGGGTGGTTGATAGATTGCTGGATGCACTTTCTGCCATCCACGACAGGACCTGCTCACACTGCTCAGTTTCCAATAAAGGTCTACCGCGTGGACCCATTAATTGTGAGATGAATATGGGGACCCCAGAAACTTGCCTCTTTCCTATTCCCGCAGCAGTCGGCTGCGATACACCTGGACCAGGAGCTCGGCCTGTGCCCACACCCTGACTTGGGCCTCCGCGTCCTCGCCCGCGTCCACGTCCTCTAGGCCTACCCCTCAGCATGGTGTATTACGAGTAGAGCAGAAACTGAACGCTGTAATTAAATGTGCCGCTTATTGGCCTGTGGTTGGAGGCTGACTTCGCTTACGGAACGCACAGCAGAGCCAGGAAACAATTATGCGCAAGGCTGGGTATTAATTAGCGACTACTACCCCCAGCAGACACGCAGTAAACTGTAGACGGTCACAGGCTTAGCTGGGTAGTAATGAGCGACTACTAGTACCCCCAGCAGACATGCAGTAAACTGAAGACGGTCACAGGCAGCCCAAATATAGTATTTTTTTCCCCAATTTTGGGGAAAAAGCCCACTGCCTATATAGCCTGTATATGGATTTCCCTGTTGGAGGATGACTGTGGTTATTGAAAGCACAGTGCAGCCAGAAAAAATTATGCGCAAGGCTGGGTATTAATGAGCGACTACTAGTACCCCCAGCAGACACGCAGTAAACTGAAGACGGTCACAGGCAGCCCAAATATAGTATTTTTTTTTCCCAATTTTGGGGAAAAAGCGCACTGCCTATATAGCCTGTATATGGATTTCCCTGTTGGAGGATGACTGTGGTTATTGAAAGCACAGTGCAGCCAGAAAAAATTATGCACAAGGCTGCACTAACACCTAGCTGGGTAATAAGTGAGCGACTACTACCCCCAGCAGACACGCAGTAAACTGAACACGGTCACAGGCAGGCCAAAGATTTTTTTTTCCAATTTTTTTGAAAAAGCCCACTGACTATATAGCCAGTATACCTCTTTCCCTGTACCACTGTCCCTGCCTCACCAGTACTGCCCCTATACTCAGTAAAATGACTGCAGACTGAGGACGCTATGGTCTGCACGCCCGATATACAAAAAAAAAATTTGCAAAACTGCTAAAAGCAGCCTCAACAGTACTGCACACAGTCAGATGTGGGGACCGTTGTGGTTCTTGATGACGAAGATAACAGCCTAACACTCTCCCTATAGCAGCTACAGCAAGACGGCACTTTCCCTAATGTCTCTCAGCGTGCATCTGTGGCGAGCCACGGCCGGCCCCAGTTTATACACTCGGGTGGCACCTGATCTCCCCAGCCACTCACTGCAGGGGGGTGGTATAGGGCTGGAACTTCACAGGAGGAAGTTGTAATGCCTTCCCTGTCTTTCTATTGGCCAGAAAAGGGCGCAAATGTCTCAGGGAAGAAAATGGAAGTCACTCGAACACCGCGTGGTGCTCATCTCGAGTAACGAGCATCTCGAGTACCCTAATACGCGAACGAGTATCAAGCTCGGACGAGTGCGCTCGCTCATCTCTAGTGGCTATCTTTCATTGATGCGATTTTACGGTGCGGGAAGGTGGCCTGTAAAAACACATATGCTGGTGTGAATGTTTTGATTGTTGGATGTGTGCTTTAAATCATTTTAAACTCTATGTCTTGTTGCCTGGAGTGTCTGGGAAGACCCTTAGGAAACTGGGTGGTGGAGGCCCCTTGGCCTCTAGCAAGGTGTGATGTCTTGTGGTGCAGGCCCTCCCTATAATCCTGCACATTACTGTCCGATACAAATACCTTATGTACTTATTTGCCGCTAAAAGTTGAAATGTTGCTTATCATAATGCCAGTGTGCCATATTTCATCAAACCCCTTCTACAATGTAGTTCTACGTATGTTCATTAGTTATTACCATGTCTACATCTGCAACATTTTTTTACCTGCAGACATAATAGTTAACCAGATACTAACTCCAAATCTACTTTAAAATACTGGCCCAGTTTTAAGATTTGTTGATTTATTCACCTGTTTATTCATTCAGGAAGCAGAAGACACCGTGGATTTTTGTGTGGCCAGTGACCTGAAAATTTCCCTGGAAAAAGGTATTTTATCTTTATGCTTAATATTAATTTGTCTACTGTATGCATTTGCATGAATTTGCGTGAGAGGATTAAAGGAGCTCATGAAACATGATAACGATACCATTTCTCGCCTGTGTCATTGCGGGACATAGCAAAGACCTTGGGTATAGCTTTTGACAGTAGGAGGTGGACACTAAGCAAAGGAAGAGTTGGCTCCTATTAGCTATACCCCTCCTGCACCCACCAAACTAAATCAGTTTTAGTTTAGGGTCCATAGGAGGCAGACCTTCCTACTGCAAGTCTTCAAGATCATGGAGTTCTTTGGACTTTGTGGGTGACAGATTCTACTACCCTACTGAGAAGGGACACCAGGGTTGCCACTAAAGGTGCGTTTGCGTGGAACGATCGTTAAAAAAAAAAAAATTGCTGGATTGGTCAAATTTGAATGATAACCGTTCAGTGTAAACACAGCCAATGATCGAATTTGTTTGTTCATCGTTCATTTCATGCAGGCATGAAGATCATCGTTGGCTCGTTCACTAATCATTCAGTTCAAATAACGATTGTTCAGTCGTTCTCATTCACTTGTATGTTGAATGTGAACGACTGAATGTTTTAGCAAGCGAACAAGCCAACAATTTATCTGCATGTATAAACAGGCTGTAAACAGGCTGCACGATTGAATTCTGACATAATTCACTCTATCTAAAAGCACCCTTACTTCCCTGCTGCTTCCCTATCTCCCAAAGGCAAGGTGGCACAGCTCCCACTCTAAGGATGAAATATTGAATTCTGACTCTTCCTTAGATGAGGAACAATCTTTCAAAGTCTCCACTATAGTTGACATTCATACTCAGGCAGTAAAAGAGATGCTCCATGTGCAAGACCACAATTCCTCTACCACCGCAGGCTCCTTCTCCTTTCCATCGTACTAGACGTTCACATAAAACACTTCCCACTCATGCAGAATTTAAGCAGGTTGCGACCAAGGAATGGTCAACTCTGGATAAACATTTCCTCAAGCTTAAGTGCTTGGCCATTAGGTATCTGATCCAGAGGAGTCAGTTAAAAAATGGTCCTCTTCACCATCGGTGGATGCCCTAATGTCTTACCCTTCCCATGGTAGATACGTCATCCTTTATGGATCAACATGATAAATGGCTAGAATCCTTTGCCAAGTCATCTTTTGAGCCAACCAGTTTGGCCTTTCATCTACTCTTCACCTCGTCATGGGTCAGTAGGGCCACATTCGAGTGGGCAAAATAGTGCTGAGGAGTCCTCTTCGGTGCCCCACAGGAGGCGTTAGCTGAGCTGGCTCTTTAACTGTCCCAGGCAGGACAATTCATCTGCGAGGCCTCCTTGAATGCCATCAAGCTATTAGCCCACTCCTCCTTGATTGCCACAGCTAAAGTGGCTAAAGTGCTAGTCTATTGACCTTACTTCAAAAATGTGTCTTGCAGGACTTCCCTTTATAGCCATCTAAACAAAATAATTTCTGAGGCAACAGGCGGAAAAGGTTCTCATCTTCTACAATATAGGCCCTCTGCTCAGTACACTGCCAAAAAGAAAATGCTTGCCTTTCGTTTTTTTTGTTGCTCCAGGCCATGGCCCATTTAAAATCACACCAGTCCTCTCAGGACTACATAAAGCACCCATCATTTAAACTGTGTACTTCCTGGCACTCTCGTCCTCAAGAAACCAAGCCCTCTTAGGCAAAGTCCTACTTGGCATAAAGGGTAGTCCCCACCACAGTTATCAATGGTGTGAGCCATCTCCTGGTATTCAGGGAGATGTGGTTCGCTCACATCCAAGATTCCTGTGTGCACAAGATTGTTTCTTTGGGATACGCAATAGATTTCATTCTGCTGACCCAGAGTTTTTTTGCTTTTTCCCCACCATCCGATCTGACCAGACTCTTTTAGTACCTTCGAACCATTCAAGATTTGCTCGACCAAGGTATCATCATCTCCATTCCTTCTCACAAACGTTTTACTGGATTTTACTCTATTCAAGGCAGTACCGTATGCACAGTTTCACACTTGCCCACTTCAATGAGCCATCCTAGCTTGCTGGAAAAGCTTGCTTAAGGCCCTGGATCGGCCCTTGATTCTACCTCAGTTGGTTCGTCAGTCCCTTCTCTGGTGGCTGACGACACCCAACCTCTTTCAAGGAAGGTCCTTCCTCCCCCTCCACTGGAAGATGATAACCACGGACACCAGCCTCTCAGAGTGGGGGGAATCTTAGGCAGCCTAAGAGGGACAATAGTCCAGCTCAGAATCAGCCCGCCACATCAACATTATGGAACTCAGAGCTATCCGATTGTGCCTGGTCCTTTGGTCCCAGATTCTGGTCAGTCATCCGATTCATGTCCAGACAGACAACACAACAGCCGTAGTGTATAGAAACCACCAGGGCAACACAAGAAGTGCAATGGTGATGAATGAGGCTGCTGAAATCCTCTACTGGGACAGACATCCCAACCATTTCAGCCATTCACATCCCAGGAGTGAAAAATTAGATGGCGGACTTTCTCAGCAGAGAAACAGTAGACTCAGGGGAGTGAGCACTACTTGAGGAAGTTTTTGCGGATATGTCCTTTAAATTGGGCATGCCAGATATGGATCTCTTGGCATCTGGACTCAACAGTGAGCTCATGCTCTTTGTCTCACAAACTCATGATCTTTAATCAAAGCTAAGTCAAATGAGAAGAATTAAAATCCAAACTCAAAATTCTAAATGTGGGTGGTTGATGCCCTAGTGATCCCAGGAAACCAGTTCTTGTTCCTGTATGCTTTTCCACCGACATCTCTGATCCCATGGATCCTCAAGAAAGCCAAGATGAAGGGCGTCCCCATGATGCTCATAGCGCCAGACTGGCCATGTCATCCTTGATACACCAATCTTGTGTCCCTACTGGTTGAAACTTCCTGGTCCATGCCACTCAGACAGTATCTGCTGCAGCAGAGTCCAGCTCTTTATCTACATATGCATACGCTATGTTTGATGGTGTTGCTGTTGAAACCGCAGTCTTGAAAGCACAGGGATTCATGGACCCCTTTGTACGGACTATGCTCAGGGCGAAGAAACCTTCTTCCTCTCGCATCTACCATAGGGTGTGGAAGTCCTTCTTCAGCTAGTGCAAGCAACATCATCCACAACCCATGCATTTTTCTGTTCTTTCCTTTCTCCAGTTAGGCATGGATATGGGTTTGAGCCTCAGCTCATGAAAGGGTCAAGTCTCTACACTGTCTATTCTTTTCTAATGCCACCTGGTTTCCAAGTCCATGGCGCATACTTTCCTTCAAGGAGGGGCACGTTGCCCCTTCTTACGGTCTTCAATTAGCACCTTGGGACCTCAAGCTTAGAAGCTTTACAATTGTCTTCCTTTGAGCCGATGTGTGACATTTCCCTCTGTCTGCTTTCTTGGAATGTTGTCTTCCTGGTAGCCATCACTTCCACCTACTACTTCTCTGAGCCCTCCACACTGACATGTAGGTCTCCTTTTCTGGTGTTTCCTCAGAACAAACTGGCCCTTTGTCCAATTCCATCCTTCCCTAGGTATTTTCATCTTTCCACCTCAACGGGAACATCGTTCTGCCCTCCTTCTGTCCAGAGTCTTCACAGCTTATGGAACGTTATCTGCAGAAGCTTGAAGACGTCTGCGCATTACGGATCTATCTTGCACGTACAGAATGCTTCCACGTTACGAATTCTCTGTTCCTCTTTCCTGACGGCCCTCATTGAGGTCTGCCTCCAAGTTCACCATTGCCCAGAGGCCTAACGTGCAAAGGGCAAGAATTTGCCCATTCGGGTAACAGCTCACTCCACATATGTGGTGGGTGCCTTCTGGGCAGTGTCCCCTAACGTTTCTACACTCCAGGTCTGCAAGGCTGCAATCTGGTCTTCACTTCATACCTTCATGAAGTTTTACAGAGTGTATACTTTTGCATCCTCTGATGCTGCTCTTAGTATCAGGATTCTACAGGCAGCAGTACCCTGATTGCATCTGAGATACTTTTGGCCCATCCCGAGGGACTGTTTTTGAATGTCCCAAGGTCTTCGCTGTGTCCACCAATGACTCAGCTGAAAAAAAAGGATTTTTTGTTACTCACCATAAAAATCCTTTTATTGGATGTTCATTGGGGGACATAGCACCCAAACATTATTCGGGGGAACCAGACGTTTCTCTGTTTTGAGCTTCCCCTTCACTTCTTCATTTAGTTGTATGTTGTTTCAAGTGATATATTCAGTTAGCCTATGGGCTTTTCTCTTCTACTGCTTGTGTACAAACTGCTATAGCTGAGTGGCTACAGGAGGGGTATAGCTGATAGGAGTCAACTCTTCCTTTGTTTAGTGTCTACCTCCTAGTGGGAGAAACTATACCCAAGGTCTTCGCTGTGTTCCCCAATGAACATCCGAGAAAAGGATTTTATGGTGATTTACGAAAAATCCTGTTTTTATGAGTGTAAAAGCTCCAGCACTTCCTTTATATACATATTGGAGTGGCTGCATTATATTTGAGTCTCCAAGAGGAAGATGGAGCTTGTAGGGCACATGGTAGATCACATGGCATTAACCCCTTCCCGCTCCTGGACGTACCTGGTACGTCATGGTAGCGGGATACTTCCCGCAACATGACGTACCTGGTACGTCCTGGAGATAGCACGGGATCACATAAGATCCCGCGCTATCCCGCAGCGGGAGCCGGCTGTCAGTCACAGTCGGCGTCCCGCTCCAACAGCGGGGGGACATCGGAGATGCGCCCGCCGCTGTTAACCCCTTCCCTGCCACGATCTAAGTAGATCGCGGCAGGGAAAGAGTTCACAGAGGGATCGCGATCCTTGTGTGTCTCCGGCCGGAACTCGCGATGTTATCGCGAGAGCCCGGCCTGTCACCATGGCAACAGGACGCCAGACACTGGCGTCCTGTATTGCCTGTGCCTATAATCGCTGTACAAGCGATAAGGCATGGCAGAGCAGTAGCTTTGCCATGCCTTATGACAGCGATCATAGGCACAGTGATGTAAGTCCCTCAGAGGGACTCAAATAGTATAAAAAAAAGAAAAGAAAAGTGTAAAAAAAAGAAAAATGTAAAAAAAAAAATGTAAAAAACCCCTTTTTTATGCTTTTTCTAATATTAGCATAAAAAAAGGAAAAAAACTAAAACCCCACATATTGGATATTGACGCGTCCGTAACGACGTGTACAAAAAGTTGAACACGCTTTTTATTTTGTACGACAAAAAGCGTAAAAAAAAACGCTAAAAAACAGAGGCAAAATGCTAATTTTTAGCATTTTGCCTCACAAAAAATGCAATAAAAGTGATCAAAAAAGCCGTACATTTCCCAAAATGGTACCAATAAAAACTACAGCTCGTCTCGCAAAAAATAAGCCCTTAAAGAGCTCCGTACATAGAAAAATAAAAAAGTTACATGACTTTGAATGCAGCTATAGAGAAAAAAAAAAGATTTCCAAAAAAAGGGGGTTTTATTGCAAAAAAGTGTAAAAACCTAAAAAAAATATAACAATTTTGGTATCGTTGTTACCATACCGACCCGCAGAAAAAATTTAGTGTGTCATTTATGCTGCATGATTAACGCTGTAAAAAAAAAAAAAATCTATGGCAGAATTGATGCGTTTTCTCTCCCTGTTATCATTAAAAAAAAAATAAAAAAATTTTATGATATTGTCTATATACCCAAAAGTGGCACCGATAAAAACTACAGATCGCCACGCAAAAAACAAGCCCTTATACGGCCGCGTCCACGGAAAAATAAAAAAGTTATGGCTTTTGAAAAATGGAGATGGAAAAATACCAAAAAATCGTTTGGTCCTCAACGCCAAAATAGGCCGTGTCATTAAAGGGTTAATATACATGAAAACAAGTCATCTTGTCCCTTTCCTGTAAACTCATGGCCTGATTTCTTGTAAAACAATCTTCTCTTAGAGCTTGTGGTTGGCAGTTATGTGGAAACATTTCTAGAGATCTGCGATTTATGTGATTAGGTCTAAACTTGCTGCATTTCCAGAGACACAGGGTAGATGGAGAAATGGTTGTTGACCAAAAGATAGTGTTTAGCATTTTGAGTTTGGATCTTAATTCCTCCCATTGAGTTACTTTTGATTGAAGATAAATATATTAGTTTGTACATGTCAGGACAATTCAACAACTTTATCAAAGAGAAAGAGACGTCCGCTGTAAAGCGTCAGCTGTCAAAAAAGCGGTCAACCAATTTTTGTGAGGCAGCGCAGTCTAGTGAGCATTGTTTACCTAAAACAGTGATGGGCAACCTTTTGAGTTAGGTGTGTCAAAATTCACCAAAAAAAACGAGCATAACTTGGGTGGTGTGTCACTTTAAGAAAAAAATTATAAATTTTTGATATTTATAGTTTAAATAACAAAAATGTATAATTGTAATATATAACTGTATTTAATAAACCCATAGCACAGGCCCTCGCCTCTCGCAGCCTCCCCCTCACTTATCTCAGTAATGATGAGCCCCCATCAGCGACAGCGGCCCCAGCAGTGACAGCGCCCCCCACAGTGGCCCCCAGCAGTGACAGTGCCCCCCACAGCAGCCCCCAGTAATGACAGTGCCCCCCACAGCGGCCCCCAGCAGTGACATTGGCCCCCCCCCAACAGCCCCCAGCAGGGAGAGTGCCCCCCCCCACAGTGGCCCCCAGCATGACAGTGGCCCCCCACAGTGGCCCCCAGTAGTGACAGCGCCCCCCAGCAGCGACAGCGCCCCCCACAGCGGCCCCTAGCAGCGACAGTGTCCCCCCACAGCAGCCCCCACTAGCGACAGGGCCCCCCACAGTGGCCCCCAGCAGTGACAGCGGCCCCCAACAGCAACAGCGGCCCCCATCAGTGACATTGGCCCACCACAGCAGCCCCCAGCAGTGACAGTGGCCCCCTCACCAGATTGACATCACAGTCAGCGCTGCCAGTAGCGCTGGTTAGTGAATACCAGCAGGGGAGCCGCAGCCTCTGCCAGTATTCACTAACGGGGTGAACGGCTGACAACGGCCGTGTGTCAGCGACTATGGCTACGCGTGTCATAGGTTCGCCATCATGGACCTAAAAGGTAGATCTGTAGTTGTGAATAGATTGTCAATCCTCATACATCTTGCATCATACATTGGTTGTCAATGACGGGACAAAAGTGTCAGACCACTGGGACTAAGATATACTAATTTATCCCCTCTTACAGTTTCTCCAGCACATGATTGAAACACTTGGATAAATGTCTGAGGAGGAGGACTTGACTAGTGAGAGGCTCATATCCATTGTTGGTGGGACACAACTGGGAAGGTAGTTTAGACAGAAGTGATTGGTTGCTGCTGAGTTCTCTATCTGGCTGCTCCAATCTGATAATTGATTCCTTTTGTGTATATTTTAATATATTGGATTCAGAAGACAAATGTAAAGAGCCAGAACAATATTCTATAGGTCTTTTTTTGGTTGCCTTACATGTAGGGGTCCTGTTTGCATTGGCCCAAATATGGCAACTTGTCTCTGGGAATAGACATGTAATAGGACAGGGAGCTTCTCCCGCGGGGTTGGTGTCAGGAAAGGAAGTACAGGGTTTAGAAAGGCATTATTATTAGAGGGAGGCTAGAGGCCTATTATCTTGTGGGGGTAGAACATAATTTAACCATAGGGTCCAGACCCTCAAAAATCTGTCATGTCTATCCTTCAGTAATATGAAAAAAGGTTTGGTACTGTGTTAGCCAGTAGAATAAAGTGTGATTGTTCTCAGTGAGAGAAGCCAAGTAATCTTGTAGATATGATACCTTTTAATGGCTAACAAAAATACATGATGTTACAGCAAGCTTTCAGGGATATCGCCCCTTCGTCAGGCTGATGAATGAAACTAGTTTGGATGGCAGATAATTATAACATACAGATGCAGAGGGGAGGGAGACACCCCTCTTGATCTAAATAAATGTTCACACACAGAAATATGAGACACAAGACAGTCTGAGCAGGGAGATAAATACTAAATCAGTCCACTGAGCTGAGGAATGCAACGGTTTTATGATGTCTGTTATCTTAATTAGTTTCCTGGCATCAGAAGGAATATTATCAATACATTTATTTACTAGGGTCTGTCAGGGTTTTTCGAATACATTACAAATAGTTACTGAATATATTAAAAAGTATACTTGAATCCAGAGTCGCTTTACCCGGGACCACCATATGAAGGAGCATGTCGCTTGGGGTTGAAAAACCCACGCAAACAGTTGGGGGAGTAACCTGGTACTGCATAAGCAGTAGGGGGTTAGGTACCAACGCAATAAGATTTTATATGATGTTTCAAGCATTAGTATTTTTTCAGGGTTAGTCTGCCAGTTTAGATACCATTGACCCATTGACAGCTTTAAAATATAAGGGGATTCTGGACACAGTAATGCATCCTACAAGAAATCCCGAAAGAGCATTAAATGAGTAGTAGACATGGAGAACCCCATCACAGGAATGGTAGATTAAGAGAACAACATAGTTTTTGATAACAGAAGAGCTTAAAGGGGTTGTCTCGCGAAATCAAGTGGGGTTATACACTTCTGTATGGCCATATTAATGCACTTTGTAATATACATCGTGCATTAAATATGAGCCATCCAGAAGTTATTCACTTACCTGCTCCGTTGCTAGCGTCCCCGTCGCCATGGTTCCGTCTAATTTCGGTGTCTTCTTGCTTTTTTAGACGCGCTTGCGCAGATGGGTCTTCTCCCTTCGGCTCGGCTCTGCAGCATCGGCGGTTTGGCTCCGCCCCCTTGTACGCGTCATCGCGTAGCTCCGCCCCATCACGTGCCGATTCCAGCCAATCAGGAGGCTGGAACCGGCACACGTCATGGGGCGGAGCTACGCGATGACGCGTACAAGGGGGCGGAGCCAAACCGCCGATGCTGCAGAGCCGAAGGGAGAAGACCCATCTGCGCAAGCGCGTCTAAAAAAGCAAGAAGACACCGAAATTAGACGGAACCATGGCGACGGGGACGCTAGCAATGGAGCAGGTAAGTGAATAACTTCTGTATGGCTCATATTTAATGCACGATGTATATTACAAAGTGCATTAATATGGCCATACAGAAGTATATAACCCCACTTGATTTTGCGAGACAACCCCTTTAAACAAGAAAGATCATGTCAAAGCTGTGACCATAATGCCCCCACTTACTCCTTTGTTTCTCTCTTTACAGTATCAAAGGCGATTTACGGAAAGTTTATTTCAGATTGGCATGGTCCGCCCGAGGAATTACAAAATCAGCCTCTGTATAAAGAGATCAGCTGTGGGATACAGAGTGTCTTCTTTAATCTGAAAAGCAGAACACGTCCCTTGGAAGAATATGAAATAATTATATCCATCACTACTGGATTGCTTACGCATTTTAAAAACAAGAGAGGAAAAAAAGTGACTTACAGGTAAGAACAAAGATCAGTTACAAGCAGGGGCATAACTATAGAGGGTGCAGGGGATGCGGTTGCACCCGGGCCCAGGAGCCTTAGGGGCCTATAAGGCCTCTCTTCCCAATACAGGGAACCCAGTACTATGAGTAAAGCATTATAGTTGGGGGCCCTGTTACAGGTTTTGCATTGGGGCCCGGGAGCTTCAAGTTACGCCTCTGGTTACAAGTATGTTCATAATCCCTTATAAGCCATTTTCGTTTCTGCTGCTTATTTCTCTCAGCCTTTGGAAACAGAGGACTCTAACTTGTACTTATGCAGTGCCATCTTGTCTGATCTCCATTAGAGATGAGTGAGCATACTCGATAAGGCAAACTACTCGAGCGAGTAGTGCCTTATGCGAGTACCTGCCCGCTCGTCTCTAAAGATTCTGGTGTCGGCGGGGGGCGGGGAGCGGCGAGGGAGAGCGGGGAGGAACGGAGGGGAGATCTCTCTCTCCCTCTCTTCCCCCTGCTCACCGCCGCAACTCACCTGTCACCCGCGCCGGCAGCCAAATCTTTAGAGACGAGCGGGCAGGTACCCGAATAAGGCACTACTCGCTCAAGTAGTTTGCCTTATTGAGTATGCTCGCTCATCTCTAATCTCCATGGTTTAACATTGTCTGACTACATCTTTAGTAAGTAGTCCATGGGGACTGTCCTATAAAAATGAGATTCTCAACCATGTAGAATATTCTGTCCTTGTTCAACATTATCCATGAGGGCTTTGCTTTATCTCCCCTACAATATCTGGCACCTATGAACAAAAGTTTACAAAAAAGATAAAATAGGTCAGCACTACCCAATGGAAATATATCTCAATAGAAACCTATAGGTGCACATTAAATCATGGCTGCATCATACAGCAGAAGCAGAAACCAAAAATGGCAACAGTACGCAAAATAACTTTACTATCAGAGGTATACAGACCTATAATCAATACTCTAACCACATGAAATAATGCAGGGTTATTTTGCGTGCTGTTGCCATTTTTGGTTTCTGCTTCTATGAACAAAATGTATTAGTATTGTAATTTATTCATAAGTGTGCCATTAACTTCCCGGCTACTGTGGAAATGAAATACAAAACTATTAAAATAAGGCCCAATGTCCATGGGTGGACTTGAATTGCAGAATCCGTGCGGGGCACCCGTGTGGACGATCTGCAGTTCAAGCCACCCATAGAGAAACATGGCCGTCCGCAGCTGAATTAAAGCATGTGGATTTGTTTTGAGGACCTTTTGGTCTGTAAAATAAACCGTAACATGCTCCATTTCAGTGCGGTTCCCGCACGGACGGCTTCCATTGAGGTCAATGGGAGCCGTCTGATCCAAAGCCTGTCTGCAACTGAATTGGGGATGGACCGTGGATTCTGCAGGAAAGCAGGAGTTTAAAAAGAAAAACAGGTTGTCTACAGTGACTAATTCAAGTTCAACAGCCGTGTTTGTGTCTGGAGACCTAGGAGTGAGAACCTCAATCAGGCCTTTGCTGTGAAGCGGCACATTGCCCTCACTGCTGGTGTGGTGGTCTGGGGGGGGGGGGGGGGGCATTGCATAGGACAGTCGGTCACCCCCAGTAGTGGTACGAGGAACAATGACAGCTCGGCGATATGTTCAGGACATCCTGCAGCCACATGTGTTCCTCTCATAGCGGCTTCCAAGAGCCATTTTCCAGCAGGATAATGCTCGGCCGCACACACAAGGGGGTCACAGGAATGTCCCCATAACATTGTCACACTTCTGGGGCTGCCGGTTAGATGTATCACCAATAAACCAAGTATGGGACCATCTGGGACGCCAACTTCAACAGCCTGCGTCTTTTGCATGATGTAGAGGCTCAGTTACAGCAAATGTGGACCGATATGCCATAGGATACAATACGGAACCTGTATGCCTCCATGCCCTTTCGTATCACATCTTTCTTCCAAGCTAGTGGTACAACAGGGTCCTAGAGCCTTCTTTCCAGGGGTCAGCTTTCCACAATAAATGATCCTTTTGCTCCAATATTGTAATCAGATATTTATATCAACATTACAATCACACAGAAAGTTTCATTCGATTCCGACAACTCCATCTAGGGGAGGGATTTTTTTTCCAATGAATGTAGTTGTGTAGTGAAGATAGTGTTATTGTAGGTGTGTAAATTTGTGACAAGATGTATTAGGATGACAGAGCAGAATACACAAGTGCTGCAGTGTTCTGTACAACGACCAAAAGATCATATATAGAGGATCTACTTGAAAACTAAAAAAAATATTATAGACTTGTTTAAAATTATAAAAAGTAAAAAGTATTAAAGTTCAAAAAACTTTTTCTATTTATTACATTAAAAAATATAAAGAATAAAAACAATAAATGTAATTTGTATCACCGCAGAAAATACTTATTAACCCCTTGAGTGGCACGCCCGGAAAATTTCCGTGACGAGCTCCACTGCTCATAGCAACATAGCCCGGAAGATTTCCGGGCTATGTATCACTATGGGAGCTGCAGAGCACAATGCCACAAGCTGTGACAGTGTGCTCTGCCTGCACAGACCCACAGAGAACAAAGCAAGGGCTTTGAAAAACCAGCAGAAGATATTGCCGATATGTCGGCAATCTCCTGCTTTGTTTACAGGTTGCCATAGAGACCATCGGCTTGTCAGAAGCAAGCCGATGGTCTCTGTGGCAGGGAGAGCTTGTTGTTAGCTGTCAGAGGACAGCTAGGTACTAGCTCTTACAGCAGAGATCAGAGAAAACCTCCGATCTCTGCTGTGTTAACCCCTTACATGCTGCAGTCTATGTGACTGCAGCATGTAAAGGGCTGTCACTGCAGCATGTAAAGGGCTGTCACCATCGGACCCCCGGAATGTGATCAGGGGTCCTGATGGATCCCTGTGGAAGTCCCCTAAAGGGACAAAAAAAAAAATTAAAAAATTATAAAAAAAATTATAAAAACACTTGTCTCCCTTTACTTTGTAAAAAAATCAAAAATACAATCACACATGTGGTATCCATGCGTCGTAATGACCCAGAGAAGGAAGTTAATGCATTATTTAACCCCTAATGACATGGCCTCTTTTTTTCTTTTTTCCCCATTTCTGTTTTTCCTCCCTCCTGTTTAAAAAATCACAACTTGTCCCGTAAAAAACAAGCCCTTATATGGCCGTGTCAATGGAAAAATGAAAAAGTTATGGTTCTTGAGACGCAACTGCAAAATTAGTTGAATTTCAATGATTAGACCATTTTAAAAAACCTGCCCTGGTGGGCACGACAGGGTGGTAGGAAACCCGCCACTCAAGGGGTTAAATGTTTTTTTTAATCCTTCATGATGAACGCCGTAGTTAAATAAAAACTGCAATACCAGAATTTCAGTTTTTTGCACCTTGCAGCCCTAAACAATGGAAAAAAAACCAAGTGTTCACACAGCCCCATCAACGGACAAATGAAAAAGTTACGGGACTTCGATTTTGACAAGAGAAAGTAATTGTCTCTTATAAAAAGGCTTTTTGATTTATAAGAGTAGAAAAACTATATAAAGTTGGCGTCATAGTAACTGTACCGACCCATAAAATTAAGTTAAAATTGCATTTTCACCAATTAGTGAATGCTGTAAAAAAAAAAAAAAGAACCACCCACCCACAAAAAATCGATGCAGTTGCTTTCTTTTTCCATTTCACCTCGCTTAAAAGTTTTTCAATACATTATGTGGTGCACTAAGTGATACCTTTACAAAGCACAACTTGTCCCACAGAAAACAAGTTTTCATACGGCTACGACAACAGAAATATGAAAAGGGTATTGCCTTTGAAGGCAGAGATAAAAACCCCTATTCACTTGCATGAGATTGAGCTGCTCTGAGGCCATGTGACCGACAAACGTGATATCATAAGTCTGGAGACCTCGCTGCTCACCGGAGGGTTTATGGTGATCGGTCAGCTGATCGGTGGGGATCTGTAGCAGATCATTAGTGGTTGCACTTTCCCTCACTCGCTTCATCTCTTGCCTGATAAGTGATGTTATTCTGAATGTAAGGAGTAGAAGAAAAGTTTTAGTTTTAGTTTAGATTTAGTTTGTACTATCTAACAAAAAATATCTGTGTTCACAATTTAACAGATTTAAAACACGTCAAGAAGAAGTTGATTTTCTTAGAAAACACATCAGATGCCTTCTAGACTATTGGCTGCCAGAGTCAATGCAAAGTTCTCGGCTTATTTATGTCTTCCTAACTGAAATTCTATCAGTAAATGGTAAGAAATGTGTATTATTATAAGCTTTTAGGACCTCATCTGCATCAGAGGCTCCATGAGGGGCATGAATAAAGCAATACTTACTCCTGGCAAAACATCAGACATCTCAAAAGGACTCAAAGGACCCCATTATAAGTCAGGGTGGTCCGTCCTACCCCACTGGTGTTCATCATGCGATGGATCTGTCAGTGTTGTGGCTTCCATTATACATATACAAAAGGCACAAAGCAGGTGTGAACAGTCTTATTGTCTGCATTAAGGAATGTGTTTCAGTCGCAGATTCCCATCAGACCCATTCTTCTCATCAAAACAATGGAAAGCATAATGCTTTCCTCACCTAAATAGTGGCATGTCAAAAGTTTTGATCGATGGGGGCCGGGTGTTGAGGTTGGGGTTCTCAGCGCTGTGCCTCTTCGGTTGTTTCCGTCACTGTTTTGGGAAACAATGAAAAGTTTATGGAGTCCGTACACCGCTTGTAATGATAGTTGAACAGGAACACTTCAGTGACACTATGACATATCATAAGTTTTTAAAAGCTGCCCCTATCACTTCAGTCCATACCAGACACAGCGCTGTACATTGTATAGTGGCTGTGCCCGGTATAGCAGCTCAACCCTATTAACTTGCATGAGATTGAGCTGCTCTGAGGCCATGTGACCGACAAACGTGACATCATAGGTCTGGAGACCTCAGTGCTCACCGAAGGGTTTATGGTCTGTTCAGTCAGCCGATCGGTGGGATCTGTAGCAGATCATTAGTAGATCATCAATAATTAGGTCCAAGAAAACCCTTTAATAAATGTGGGTTAACATATTGAATGTCTGTGTTATCTTTCGACGGAAAGGCAGATTTTACAGTCCAAAAAATACTGTAAATGGTTTTTCCTTTTTTAACTTCTTTTCACATTTTCTTTACAGTATTGGAACAAATTATCAACAATTTTTCTGACTTTACATATATAAACGAAACAATTGTGGCGGCCTTGGACGATGAACCCGTCACACAGCAGAAAGAAGATTCCGGCAGATGTGATGAGATGAAACTGGACACTGGGTGCAAAGAATCGGATGATTCTAATACAGTCATGGAAAGTGACAGTACTATATCCAGGTAATAGTTACTACCATTGGTGCAATACAGAGCATATCGCGGGTATGCTATATTTGTTATTAGAGATGAGCAAGCATACTCATTAAGGGCAGACACTCGAGCGAGTATCGTCCTTTTCGAGTACCTGCCTGCTCGTCACAAAAGATTCGGGTGCCGGAAGGGGTGAGCTGTGGGTTGCGGGAGTGAGCAGGGGGGAAGGAAGAGGGAGGGAGAGAGAGGGAGAGAGAGGGAGAGAGAGGGAGAGAGAGGAAGAGGGAGGGAGAGGGAGAGGGAGAGAGAGGGAGAGAGAGGAAGAGGGAGGGAGAGGGAGAGAGAGGGAGAGGGAGAGAGAGGAGGAAGAGAGAGAGAGAGGGGGAGAGAGAGGGGGAGAGAGAGGGGGAGAGAGAGGGGAAGAGAGAGGGGGAGAGAGAGGGAGAGGGGGAGAGAGAGGGGGAGAGAGAGAGAGGGGGAGAGAGAGGGGGTGAGAGAGAGGGGGGGGAGAGAGAGGGGGGGAGAGAGAGGGGGAGAGGGAGAGGGAGAGAGAGAGGAAGAGAGGGAAAGGGAGAGAGAGAGGGAGAGAGAGAGGGAGAGAGAGAGAGAGAGAGAGAGAGGGAGGGAGAGAGGGAGAGAGAGAGGGAGAGGGAGAGGGAGGGGGAGGGAGATATTCCTCCCCGCTCTCCCCCGCCGGCACCCGAATCTTTTGTGACGAGCAGGCAGGTACTTGAAAAGGATGATACTCGCTCGAGTATCTCCCCTTAACGAGTATGCTCGCTCATCTCTATTTGTTATGTCAGTTATTGAAGCGGTTGTCCCTCACTTAAAGGTGTTTTCCAAGCAGCGCTTGCCAGGATGCACCGGGGTCGAAGTGGAAGCGCTGCTCCAACAATTGTGTGGTGGCCGGCACTTTGTAATTGCAAACACATGTCTCATTGAAATCAATGGGAGCTGCTCTTGTAATTGCAAGCCGGGGTCCCACTGATTTGAATGAGAGCTGTGCCTGCAATTATAAGCTTCAGCCACTACACAGGACCGGAGTAGTGCTTTCGCTTCAACCCCGGTGTATCACGATCGGCACTGCCTGGATAACCCCTTTAAATATGACATTATATTTCTTTGTTATATCATCCAAGACATAAAATATCTCAGCCATAATAAAAACATGCCCCAAGTCTAGATATTGCTGTTATACACCTGTCATGACTCCCACTGGTGTTCTTTTTGATTTTTTTTTTTCAGAATCTCCATCTAATGTGTCCAGTGCCAGTGATTACATTTGACCAGTGGCTCAATCGCACCCTAGAGATTCCTGCTACTGTGCAGGCAGCCAATAAGAATTGTTGCAGTAGAAGTCCTGTCTTCTCGCCAGCACTAAACATGTTAGATGGATGTTCTGACACAAAAGCATATTTTAACCCTTTGCAATCCAATTTTGGATTCAGGGTTTCCTAGGGGGCTTTCTCTTTCTGCCATTATACAATGGCGCTGTCTGCTGGCTAGAGCTAGTACTGCAGTATGTCGCATGCTGGAGAGGCCCCAAACAACAGCAGCCAGTAATATACAATAAGAATACCCTGCCGGACGTCTTCCGACATCGGAGCTGTACAGGCTTCAATGAGAATGTCTTCAGACTTCAGACAGTGGATTAGAAAGGGTTAAAAATCATTCCAGTTAAAAAATTGTTTTTGTGCGAACTTAAGGAGAAATGAAATACCATTGGACAGACCCCTTAAAGACTGTTGCTTTAGGTCGAGGTATGGCAATGCAAGATTCAGGATACAACGCAGCAGATGGAGTAACCACAGTATACAATTTTTTTTTAAGAACACAAATAACAGTAAACAATGAACTAGTAATGAGCAAGCAATTAAACTACAGTCTCATATAGATGCAGGTTTCAGAACATAACTTGCAGTGTCTGTCTTATCTAAGCCTTGGACACTACCCGAGCCGCTGTATTCTTTTCCAGTAGCAAAAATATCTAAGTCTCGAAATCAGGAG
Organism: Eleutherodactylus coqui; assembly: GCA_035609135.1. Lineage (NCBI taxonomy): Eukaryota > Metazoa > Chordata > Amphibia > Anura > Eleutherodactylidae > Eleutherodactylus > Eleutherodactylus coqui. The sequence continues at coordinate 110,580,200 of CM069414.1, read as the reverse complement.
TTCTCAACGCTTTCCCTCACTGGCATGGATGACTATCAGAGCTCACGCCACACCCAGCGTCCCTTACAACTCAGTCTCTTCCTCCATATGCATTTAGGGTTTGTTATAGCAGGTCTGCTGAATAATTAGTGTTTGACTATAGGTGTGCAAACCTATAATATTTGCAGAGGCTGGCCTCACTGACAGTTCGATGTGCAGAAGTTGCAGACCACTGACCTAAGCGATCCCACAGCGTTATCTGGGATCAAGAGCGCTACTTTCTGCTCCTCTCTCTGTCCTCTTAACGGTGCCAGTTCTCCCACTCTCTCCAGGCCCTTGCTATCCTGCTCCTTCTCTCCCACAGCCAGCAGCTTCTTGCTCTTTAGTCTTGCACTTCTTCATTTCACTATGCTGTTAAAATTGTCTCATTTTATATCAGCACATCCTCTAATCGCACAAAGTCCAGTGAACATACACTGTTCTGCTGCGCCAAATTTTGGCATAATTTTTGGCACATCCCTTTAGTCTGTCTTTATGGCAACACTAACCCCTAGAGGTGAGTCCCTCACACTTTCACCTAGGACAACCCATTAAACTAAAGGAATGATTGAATAGTGTAAGGACAAGGATTACAAATCTATAATATGTATCATTATACCCACTGTGTGCCCGCAAACCAACAGTTCACTGCATGCTGATTTATAGATGTTGAGTTCGCTCAGCAGTCCTCTCTATGCAGTGAACCACCGATACTTGAGTCTTGCTCCACGTACCCACACACACCCATTTATTGACAGCTCTCCCTCTATACAAACTCCTACAAGAATAGCTGTCAATCACTATGTGAGCAGGCAAAATGGACTTTTTCTCTTGACGTCTGGCGGCAGTTTAAGGGCCTTTAGGACTGAAGAAAACCCCAAAGTGCCTCGCTTTTTTCAAGTAACTGCCTACTCGTCCAAAAAGATTCGGGGGGGCAAGAAGGGGGGGGGGAGATCTCTCTCGCTCTCTCTCCCCCTGCTCCCACCCCGCAACCCCGCCGCCCCCCAAATCTTTGCAGACGAGTAGGCAGTTACTCGAAAAAAGTGATGCTCGTTCGAGTAATTTTAGCACAGGAGTCTTGGTCCCCACCACTCCAATCCCAGAAGAAGCTGTGGCAGTCATGTGTTCACCCAACCAATCAGTGTTCAGTGTTCACTGCTGTTAATGGCATTATCATCACAGAAGCCTGTGATTGGCTGAGGGGTCACGTGACAGGGACAGGGGCCCATATGTTGAACCGGGGGCCATTTAAGAAGTGAATATTGCTTGTTTTACATGAATGCTGGATCAAACAATAGTTAACTATATATACCCAAGTTAAACACCCCATTCTGTTCTATGAGATAAGGGGGATAGGAGACATGACAGATTTGGTTAAATCCAATTTGTATCCTGGTTTTCCTAGGGGGCTTACTCTTTTTCTGCCGTTATACAATGGCGCTATCTGCTGGCTAAAGCCAGTACTGCATGAGGTGACACGTTGGATAGGCTCCGACAGCAGAGAGGCTGTCAATATACAGTAAGAGAACCCCGACGGATGTCTTCCAACATCAGAGCTGTACAGCTTTAAATCATAATGTCTTTAGACGTCAGACAGTGGATTGGAAAGGGTTAATCTATTGTATCTGCTTTGTCTTCTCTTCTGTGATACAGCAGTACAGACAGCTTGGTTTTACTATTTTGTTATGTTTTTGTTTATTGTAGAAAGAAGAAGAAGAAGAGGGGCATTAGGAGAATTAGACAGAAATGTGCAGGTAAAGGATCTGTTACTTTAGTGTGTATGATATTGTATCATGTACTGTATGGGAATGTATGTAGGAAATGTTCCTTACTATACAAACGCATTGGTATATAAGTTGGGCGTGTAACGGTGGTCCTGAAGCGCCATTTCCAATATGTTCTTTTTTTCTTCCACTTGTATTATGTAATGTATAGATCTTCTAAATCAGGGGTCCCCAACTCCAGTCCTCAGGGACCACCAACAGGTCATGTTTTTAGGATATCCTATAGTAAGGCACTGACAATAATTACATCACCTGTGCAACACTGAGAAAATACTGAAAACACGACCTGTTGGCGGTCCCTGAGGACTGGAGTTGGGGAACACTGTTCTAGATCAAGTACATATGTAGACAAGCCTTTACACAACGTATCTAGAATGAGATTTGCACTAGATCCTAACTGTTTAGTAAAGGCTAGACTGAACGAGGATAAGAATCTTTATTTGTACTGGCTGAGCAGTTTGTTTCCAATGAGCTTATATCATGTATATCAGTTTTAAAGGGGTTTTCCAGGGAAGTACTATTGATGACCTATCCTCAGGAAAGATCCGCCCCTGCGGATCCCTGTCAATCAGGTGCTCACTGTCAGAACTGCTACACACAGGAGTGTGGAGAGGAGGCTGTGGCTCCGAACCCTGTGTAGTGGCCAACGCTTGTAACTACAAGCACAGTTCTTATTAAGATTAGTGTGAGCTGCTACTGCAGTTACAAGCACAGCTTCAATTCTGTACCCATGTGTAGCAGTACTGACAGCAGTTGCCTGATCAGCTGGGGTGCCGAGCATCAGACCCCAGCTGATCAACTATTGATGACCTATCCTGAGGATAGGTCATCAATAGTATTTCACTGGAAAACCCTTTAGCTTTGAAGCTCCTCAGCTTAATTGCAAAATCAGTAACACGGTCACAGAACTATCATACATCATTTATAGTAGTGGTATCCACACATGGAGCAGCGGGATACTTTGGGCCACCTCCATCTCCAGAGTCCAAATGCGTCTACATCCGATATAGTTATGTCCCTGATTTGTTTAATTACTAACAGTCCTTGATATCTCCAACCTCTAAAATCCATAGCCTTTTATGACACTTTATTGATCGTCACACTTAGAACAACATAGTCTTTTTTTCTTTATGTTCTACTTTATCTAAGAATTATTCAAGAGCAATAGAAGCAGAAAACCAGAATGTGAAGATGGGACTGAGTTCCGGGCATATTGTAGTCCAGTAAGATCGAATAGTGATGTTGACGTTGCAGATATGGTAAGTAGGCAAAGAATACATTTTGTGTTTCTGTTAGTATGTCGGAGTATTTCACATCCTGAATGCTAATCCCATGGAAATGAACAGATTTATCATAGTATATTGTACTTGCACACTAGCATTTTTGGTCATGTTGGCAGGAATTAGCAGTCCATTCCTCATTCCATAAGAAGAAGCAGACATGAGAGTAGTAGCTATGTCCCTAACTTTGTACTGAGGTGTTTGGTTATATGCTTGACAGAGTTTTTCCTATAACCCCTCAAAGATCCCCCAAATATAAAAATATTAACCCATTTTTAAATCCCCGCCTGCTGAGAGAGCTTAACAGCAGTGCAGCGGAGCCAGACGGAGGACGCGTCTGAGCGGCGGAGAGGTGAGTAATTTTTTTACCACTTATTGATGATTATCGGGGAAGGGCTTATATTTCAAGCCCTTCCCCGATAATCATACTGCGGGGCTTGCCAGAAAGCAGTGCTTTCAATGGGATCGGCAGCAGTGCCGATCCCATTGGAAGCAATGGGATAGCATGCCGCGGACTTCTGCCACAGCTGTCACAGCTGTGGCAGAGGATTCCTTCATCCCTGCGGTCCCCGCGGAGATGAAAGACACTCCTGCCACAGCTGTCACAGCTGTGGCAGGAGTCCGCGGCATGCTATCCCATTGCTTTCAATGGGGCTAGCGCTGCTGCCGCTGGCCCCATTGAAAGCACTAGCGATATGCCGATTCTATTCCGGCGTCTTTCTCGCGCTGCAAGGCGAGAGTTTTCCCGTGCTCTCGCAGCGCAAGAAAGAAAATATCGCCAGTGGGTGTCCACCCTTATAGGGCTTTTTACATTGTATAAATAGCGTATTTGCCATGACCAATGTCTTCTAAGTAAGCTAAGTGGTAGTTTGGTGGTTTGTTTTACTATTTTTACATACTGGATAGGCTTTCTACAATAAACCTAGTTCGGTCCTGAAGACCCCTTTCATTTCTTTATATTGTGGAGTTTTGGCACTGCACTCCCTGTATGATGGCTAAGTGTTTATTCATTTATAACCAGGGCTGCTGTGATGACAGCGAAGGTGATGAGAATTCTTTGATGTCAGTTATTGATACTTCACTTCAGATGTGGCTACAGAGTAACTGGACTGCCAAAGTCTCTGAGGTAACTGAAAAGTTAATACAATGTTTCCTAAGTTGGGATGCAGCAACCATTGCCAGCTGTGCGTCTATCAGCATCAATGAGAACGGAGCTCTGTAGTTAGAAGTTGTCTGGGGAAGAAGTAGCCAAATAGTTACAATAACCAATGCAATACCCAACTCACATGCAGTGCTGGTGGAACGTCTGCATATTTAGTCAGACTTTAGATACAGAACCTGCACCTAAATCCTGATAGAGTTCTTCGCTTTGAAGCATGGAATAAGAATCCTGCTTTCACTTTTCTAAAAAAATAAAAAATAAAAAAAAGGCCATATTTTTCAGAGAGTAAAACTAATGAAAGCAAATGTGGTGACAAATACAGATCAAACACTGATGAAATAGTGATGCAGTATGGAAGCAATTTCCTCTGTACCACATCCGTATTATTGATCCATATTACAGATGTGTTACAGAACTCTTGTGTCAAACTGGCCAAAACTAGGAGTGGGTCCAAAATACAGAAAAGGTACAGATCTTTCCATTTTACTTTTCCTGCATTGGTTCCACTCTTGGTTTTGGCTTACAAATGTTGATGGAAAATAAGGACCAAAATCATAGATTGGTAGAGTTGGAAGGGACCTCCAGGGTCATCGGGTCCAACCCCCTGCTCAGTGCAGGATCACTAAATCATCCCAGACAGATGTCTGTCCAGCATTTGTTTGAAGACTTCCATTGATGGAGAACTCACCACCTCCTGTGGTAACCTGTTCCACTCATTGATCACCCTCACTGTAATATTTAATCTGTGTCTCCTCCCTTTCAGTTTCAGATTCTATGCACATGTAATAAAATATGTAGATAATGTCAAATATGAAAGATGTTTTTGCAACTTCCTGAGTAATTTACAATACAGTTAGGCCGGCTTCACACAGCCGTGATGAGCCCGTCACGGCGCCCCCCCAGAGACCCCAATACTTATCTCCGGATCCGGCGTCCTACGTCCCGCATGACGCTTTGGCGCGCATGCGCAACAGAGCGCGTGACGCGGCGCAGCATCACGTGACGCACCGGCCGCATCATATGACACGCCCACAGTGTCACATGACGCGCCGGCTGCGTCATATGACGAGGAAGGCCGGGAAGCGGTTTCACGCTAGATAGTGTGACAGACGGCTTCCATTGACTGCAATGGAAGCCGTCCACGCGTACACCCGCGGCAAATAGAACATGCCGCGGGTGAGGACGGGTGATTTTACGGTGCGGAATTACGCAGTGAAATTCCGCACTGTAAGCATTGTGCTATTAGGTTCAATATAACGCGGCGGAAATCCGTCCATGGGAAGGAGCCCTTAGCGAGGAAAAATCAGACTTGTTGTTTGTAAATGCAATATTAGTATATAAAACAATAAGCATTTAATTTCTACGTTTTGTTAGAGACTTGCGGAAAAAGATGAATATGAGATTTCTGTGTATGATGAGAGCGCACCCGGTACTGTACTCTGGAATACTAAGAGATGTATGGAAGACTTTAAACTAATCCATGAAAAACTGTATCAGGTAATACTATTTTTGTGTCTTATTAGCAAACACATAATCTTTTATTATAGGAGTCTATTCATTGTTCTATATCAATGTAGCAGTACATTTTATAAGTGTGGATGGGGGACCAGTTGCCTGTTAGAGGCTATGTGCTTGACTAGATAACATGAACGACTATGGTATGTATGACTCGGTGGTTGGAAATATGTCTCTGAGTTTTTCCTTTTTGACATGTTAGAAAGGAAAAAACATTAGAATTAGTTATTTCATATATTTATCTGTTTCTGATAAAACTGGGTGCCAACTAATACAGGCTCCATTGTACATCTTAAAGTAGATTTTCTGGTAGTAGACTATTGATGAGGCCCATTTAGACCGGACGGATGTCGGGCAAACTATGCCCGACACTTGTCCCCGCACATACTTGCTCTCGTGCTGCTGCATGGGAGCTAGTATCGCTGGCTGAAAACAGGGCTGCTGGAGGATATTTCTCTCCTTGCTCTCCTGCCCCTCTCCATTGACTTAACATAGCAGCCATTCAATACTGAACGGCTGCTATTTACACTAAGCGATCAGCCCATCATCCATCGATTATGCAGCATAAACTATAAACGATGAGCTGAAAGATGATCGTTCAGCGTAAATAGCAGCTGTTCAGTATTGAACAAACTCTATTTTAAGTCAAAGGAGAGGGGCGGGGGAGCGTGAGGAGTGAAATCTCCTGCAGCTTCCCCGCCCCCCTACTGGCCACTCTGTGAGCGAGCCAGTGATACTAGCTCCCCTGCAGCAGCATGAGAGGGAGTACACACAGGGATGAGTGTTGGGCATTGTTTGCCCAGCATTCATCCCGTCTAAATGGGCCTTCATCCTCAGGATAGGTCATGAATAGTTGATCAGCAGGGGTCCGCTGCTCAGGATCCCTGCTGATTAGCTGATTGAAGTAACTGCATATCCACTTAACTCCATATCACTCAAAGGGCCAAGCATTGTATAACAATTGTAATGGGTATTGCAGCTCAGTCCCATTCACTTTAATGCAGCTCTTAGCGAAACCTCACAGTCTCCTTTATCAGCTGATTGACAGGGATCCTGTGTGGTAGACTCCTATAGATGACCTATCCTGAGAATGTGTCATCAGTAGTTTACTCCTTGAAAACCTCTTGAAGGTAGCTGGTTTTCTCAATTTGCTAGAAAAGCTGGTTTAATAGTCCATATTATGGTTAAACTCAGACCCTGTGATTCTACAAACCAAACTTAGATCATCATAAATTCTATAGTGATTCGAGTTTGGTTCAGTATACATACAGGTAGACATTGAATACACAAAGGACATCGATAAGACAATTTTGTGAATTATTGTTGTCAAAGGGGCTTCCTCACCACATACATTTATGACATTTCAGATTATGCCATATATACTTGATAAGTAAATAGTCCAAACATTGGAGTACCACAATTAATAATACAAAGGGTTGTGGGTGCGCTTCCATGCAGCTCTTCTTCCGTTCCTGTTGGCTGCACTCAGCTTCCCTCTGAAGACAGCTGATTGGTCTGTTAAAGTCATTGGACTAACCTGGTGTCCATCAACTTGATTTATTACCATTGGCTTGTATAGTGCATATTGTACCACCCTACACAGAGACTGATACTACTCACATCAGTCAGCGTTCCCAGTGGGGCTTACAATCTAATTACCCTACTGTAGACACACAGCCAATTAACCTATCAGTATGTTTTTGAAGTGGTAGATTTAAACTCAGAACACCAGTGCTGTAAGGCAACATCACTAATCACTGTGATGCCACCAAGGGATGCCAAATGCAGTCAGAGGGGCATGGCACTTTATTTTAATGATCAGTGGGGGTCCCAGGGGTATGTATGTGGTGGGAAAACCTCATAAGAACAATTGTTTGCTCAGCAACGTCTTTCCTTAAAATGATCTGTAATATACATAAAATGTAACCATTAGAGATGAGCGAGCGTACTCGGAAAAGCACTACTCGCTCGAGTAATTTGCTTTATCCGAGTATCGCTGTGCTCGTCCCTGAAGATTCGGGTGCCGCTGCGGCTGACAGGTGAGTCTCAGCGGGGAGCAGGGGAGAGCGGGCGGGAGAGAGGGAGAGAAAGATCTCCCCTCCGTCCCTCCCCGCTCTCCCCTGCAGCTCCCCGCTCCGTGCCGGCACCCGAATCTTCAGGGACGAGCACAGCGATACTCGGATAAAGCAAATTACTCGAGCGAGTAGTGCTTTTCCGAGTACGCTCGCTCATCTCTACTAACCATATATTCCTAATGGCACACTACAAGCTATATTACAGTCCATAGGCCACTGGTGTCTATGGGAACAACTATCCGTTACAGAAGAGAAAGGAGGGTATAATCTGTACCGTATTAACGATTTCAATAATTTATACATTTTTCCAGAAATATCCTGATATGATAAAGCCAGAGGAAGCAGCTGCAGAACGACCCATAAGGGATGGAGACAGACAATTTTTATACTCAATTGGCGTATCTCCAGCTGAGTTTATAAATGTGAGTCAGTGGAATATATTAATATAAAGAGTCATGCTGGTTTTTGTTAGTTTTTTAATAATTTAACTTAAATTTAAAAAAAAGATTATTAGCTCTGGGTATGTGTCTGCAGGCTAAGGCCTCATTCACAAGAGTGATGCATTTTCATGCAGGTTGCGTCACGTGTAAAAATCGCGGCAACGCTGCATTGCCACAATCAAATCCCAAAAGGAATTAGCGTTTTCTCGTCTATTCAGATGACCGCGTCGCGTGAAAAGGACGCTGCGGCGGGGTTCAGCAGAACGACTCTATTTAGTTTAAATAGCTAAATAGAGCCAGCTGTCTTCTTCAACGAGCGCCGGACCCAGGTAAACTCCCTCCTTCTCCCATTTTTTAAAACTCCCATGGGAATCTATGGGAGCTCCGTGTGATTTTCGTCAAATGATAGGTCATGGCCTATTTTTTGACGCTGCAAGGAAAAATCACGGCTGAAAATAGTCACGATTTTTTCTCACAGCTAAAAGTCACCCATGTAAATAAATGCATTGGAATTTAATGCTTTACACAGTCACGATTTTCCGGCAATGTTTTCTCACAGCTATTAGCCGCGAGAAAACGTTAGGGCTCAGTCACACGGGCGTTTCTAATGTGCGTTTTTCCGCACGTCAAAAAATTCGCACTAGATAGAACCAATGCTTTTCAATAGCAGCGGTCACAAGTACGAATTTTACATGCGGAAAAATGCCTGCGGCGAAAATTATAGGACGCTGGTTCGCAGAACGCATGTAACTGTGGCAAACCCATGTTCTATGTATGTGAAACCCCTGGATGCTTTCACATCCAGGGGTCTCACCTTACGCTCAAAGGGGTCGGCAGCAGCAGCACCGACCCCATTGAGAACATATACTGAAGATTGCTGTCCTCTGCCACAGCTGTCATAGCTGTGGCAGAGGAGCGCGATGTTCTCCCATTGAATTCAATGGAGCCGGCAATACAGCCGGCTCTATTGAAAGCAATGGGCTGCCGGCAAGCGCTGCAGTGATTTTCAGGGAAGAGCTTCAAATATAAGCCCTTCTCTGAAAATCAATCCAAAAATGTGTAAAAATTTAAATAAAAATCTATACTCACCTCTCTGCAGCTGCCGGGGCTCAGCTGCGTCCAGCCGGCTCTTCTCCTGCACTGCTCTGAGTAGTATTCAGCAGGCGGGGATTTAAAATTCCCACCTGCTGAATGGGCTGCCTCTGATTGTCTGTAACCAATCAGAGCAGCTCTCAGCTATTGAATGACAGCTGAGAGCTGCCTCTGATTGGTCCCTGCGCTCAGCCAATCAGAGGCAGCATTCATGAATTCATGAATGGGTGAGTTATGCGTTCAAAAATTTGTGCGTCAAAACGCCTGTGTGACTGAGCTCTGAGTCTGAATGAAGCCTAACAGAGGAGGATGAACATTTTGAGATTTTAGTCAATCTTCAAACTACATTTGAACCAATAAAGATGGATCATTTACTTGATAGTCTATCCAGTGTTCACTTTTAGCAACAAGTTAAATTGATGTTCAAGGGCCTTGATGCAAACTTTATAAGACAACTCCCCAACCAATATGTACCTTTTACAGCATTGATGTGCTTATGCCTACAACTGCAAGCTCTACACCTTTAAAGTGAGTCTATCAACTCAAATATGCTATCTAAACTGCAGGCATCATGTTAAAGAGCAGGAGGAGCTGAGCAGATTGATGTATAGGTTACTAGCTGATATATCCGGCTTCACCCAGGTTAATTTGGTACAGGTGTTTATCTGTTGTTTGCACGGAAAATTGTATGAAGTTGGGGTTACTTCAGAGGAACTGAGGAATAAAATATGTATACACATAGAAGAGCGTTTGATTCTCCTCAGACTGCATGTACTGATGTCCTTCTGCAGAATATGCCACCCCTCCCACTCTCCTCACTTTTTACCCTTAAAGGTAACACCCCTTTTATTCAAATGTACTCCCAAACTGAAGGTTGCAGCCCCTTCTTAGCCTTAAAGGCATGCTCCATCCCTGCAGTCCATGTCCACTTTCTTCTGCTTAGTAAATGCACACAGCGGGGACCTAGATTCTTTTTAGTATATACACACAGAGGAGTGTTAGATTCTCCTCAGTATATACACATAGAGGTGAGGTAGAATTCTTCTCAGTATACAAATCATTTCCTTAGGCTTTATGGTTTCTAAGAAAAGAACTATATCATTTATTGTGAATTTTTTCACACTTAGAATTAATTATTGAAGTTGCAACCCCTTTACTTTTTTTTATTTAGGATGTAAAGAATGGTTGTGCCAAATTTCATGTTTGTGAGGTTCAGATGTGTGTTATTACATAGGGGGGTCAGTTACTTTTGCACTTAGAATTGAATAATGAAGTTGAGACCCTTTTACTTTTCCTATTTAGGACCTATAGAATGCTTGTGCCAAATGTCAGGCTTGTACGACACCGGGAAGTTACATTACATAGGGGTGCACTTACTTTTGCAAATAGCATTGAATAATCGAGTTGTGACCCCTTTACTTTTCATATTTATTACTAGAGATGAGCGAGCGTACTCGGATAAGCACTACTCGCTCGAGTAATTGGCTTTATCCGAGTATCGCTGTGCTCGGGTCTAAAGATTCGGGTGCCGGCATGGAGCAGGGAGCTGCAGGGGAGAGCGGGGAGGAACAGAGGTAAGATCTTTCTCTCCTTCTCTCCCGCTCGCTCTCCCCTGCTCCCCGCTGCGACTCACCTGTCAGCCGCAGCGGCACCCGAATCTTTAGACCCGAGCACAGTGATACTCGGATAAAGCCAATTACTCGAGTGAGTAGTGCTTATCCGAGTACGCTCGCTCATCTCTATTTATTACCTAAAGAATGTTCCTGCCAAATTTCATGTTTGTACGACACAGGAAAGTTAGATAATTATATTAGGTACATTACATAGGGGTGCACTTACTTTTTCAATTAGAATTGAATAATCAAGTTGCGACCCCTTTACTTTTCCTATTTAGGACCTAAAGAATGCTCATGCCAAATTTCACATTTGTACGACAGCGGGAAGTTAGAGAATTAGTGGTGAGTCAGTCAGTGAGGACTTTCACCTTTATATATATATATATCCAGATGGGGAAAGAGTCAGTATAACTTGTACTTTATTCATTTAAACCTTTGCTCATTCTGAGCTGAAGAGTCCAATGGGCGGAGCTATCAGTGAATGACAACTCATAAAGCTATGTCGACAGAAAAATTTGAAAAGTTATGGCTCTTGAAAACGAGGGATGAAGAAACAAAAAAGGAAAGTTCAAAAAAATTGCTGGTTATTAAAAGGTTAAGTTGGTTGCATGCTGCCCCAGTTCAATAACAAAAAGATTTCTAACCAGGTGGGTTTGGGAGAAGTAAGCAAAGGTTATAGGATAGTAAAGATAGCGCTGCTCTTCACTTCAGTATATAGCAATATGGTGGCCTTGTCCTGGATGTATCTTGATGCTAAACTAAGTATTTTGTTACTGTTCTTTTTGCAAATGTAAAACTTTATCAGGTTCCGTTTTTTATTTTTTTACTTTCTTTTTCAGAAACTGTTAAACTTAATCAAAATACACCAAGAAGCAGATGCTGTGTTTTTCTTCTCACCTTTTGAGTATGATGATAAAGAGTTTCTAGAATGTCTTCCAAACAGCGATGTAACTGACACCGATGTAAGGATAGTGAGTAGATCACCGTATTATGTTATGTGAATAGAGTGCAGTCGCAACGCGTCAAGCAGGAGCCAAAGGATTTAGGTTTTTTGTTTGTTTCTTTTTGCTTTGATGATATTATGTGTGGACTATTAAAAATCAGCAGGTTACGCAGCTTTCACATCCGTGTTGGGGGGTTCCGTTGTCCTATTTTGTTCAAGGAGCAGGATGTTACGTCCACATGGCGCACTATAGCGGCATGCCTCAGTACAGACGTAAGCGTGTCAATTTAAAACCACAAACACCTCTCATATTATTTGCATAGACCAAATTACACCTCTCCCGGCAAGATGGAAGGACCCATGTTCTTTACTAATCAGGGAAAGTGGGGAACCCCTCAGGGAAAGTGGGGAACCCCTGCCTAAAAGTGGGGTGATTGTCCCGATAAAGGACAGCCCCACTGACTTCATCTGGGACCTGGCTAATCCGTGACTAGGAACCTAGAGAGATGCACCAACAAAGTACACGAACAGGTCTGCACATAAAGCACATGTCTGGCCACTTGCGAAGACATACAAAACACATTGCTGTTCACAACAACATACCAGGTTGAGCATACAACATAGAACGGGAACCCCACCCAAAGCTCACATGCAAACAGAAACCCATGGTTAGTCTCAGTGTCCCCACTCCGTGCTGAGATACAGGGATCAGTGTCAGGCATCACCCATCTGACACACACATATGACATCAGATATCTGAAGGCCGCACCTGCCCAGGAATAAGGAGTAACCTGCGGGCGCATGCACCTTAGAAACCACAAGGAGGGGAGGGACAGCAGGTGTCCAGAACGTCTTCAGGGAAGGAAAGAGAGACACTACAGACAAGCATGCAAACACCAGCTCTGAGTGGGATAAACACAGTAATACGGAAAATGACCAGCAATCTCTAGCAAGAGTTGCTGGTATTTATCTGCTGCAGACAAAGGGGATTGGCTGGTGGAGAATACCACACTCAGCCAGCTCAATTAACCCCTACCTGTGAAGGTGTGCTAAAGTAAACCTGTAGAACTACAGGTCCCAGATGCACAACTTTAACAGAGGAGAGAGGAATTCCCTAGCCGAACGGATCTGTCTTATTATGGAACTGAACAGCGCAGAACAGACCCCATTGATTATAATGGGGTCCGTTTGGTTTTTGCTCAGTGTGATTAACAAGTTATCCCCTATCCACAGGAGGGCTGACATGCACGTTCAGTGGTTGAAATACCTGAACAGTCCCATTTAAATTGAATGGAGCATCAGCGCTCCATTTAGTCTCCTCATCACTGAGGGCGGTGCAGTAAGCCCACAGTAAGGAGGATGGGGGACATGGGACTCCTGTTCTCGAGATCAGCAAGAGTCTCAACCGTGAGACCCCCATCGATCAGCAAGGTATCATCAAGTTAGAATTGCACCAAGATTACAAGTTAACTTGTACTCTTGGGGCAACTCCTTTAAAGGGGTTTTCTGATAATAAGATATTGATGATCCATCTTCAGGATAGCTCATCAATATAAGATCGTAGGGGTCTGCTGCTTAAGACTCATGCGATAAGCTGATTGAAGTGACTTCCACACTTGGGTGAGCACCCCTGTCACTTCACTGCATACCAGCCACCTAGTGTCTGTGCTTGGTATTGCAACTCAGTCCCATTCACTTGAAAAGGATTAATTGGCTCTCAGGCCATGTGATTGATGAACATGACAGCACCTTCAATCAGCTGATCAAGCGGGGGTCCCAATCAGCAGACCCCTACTGATCTGTTATTGATTTCCTATCCTAAGGATAGGTCATCGGTATTAGGGTCGCGGAAGAACACTTTAAAATTAGAGATGAGCGAACGTACTCGGTAAAGCACTACTCGTCCGAGTAATGTGCTTTATCCGAATATTTCTCCGCTCGTCCTGAAAGATTCAGGGCGCTCCGCTGCTGACAGGTGAGTCGCAGCGGGGAGCGGGGCAGAGCGGGCGGGAGAGAAGGAGAGAAAGATCTCCCCTCCGTTCCTCCCCGCTCTCCCCTGCAGCTCCCCGCTCCGCAGCGCGTCCCGAATCTTTCAGGACGAGCAGAGAGGTACTCGGATAAGGCACATTACTCGGACGAGTAGTGCTTATCCGAGTACGTTCGCTCATCTCTATTTAAAATCAATCTGTGTATGTAACTAAAATGATTAGTTCCTTTTTTACAGATTTTTTAAAATGGCCATACCAGACTGAACCGTTTTAGATGAAATACGACAATATTGCATCAGTGATGCACATGGATAATATTTACGAGAGTGGAATTGATTATGCTCTTATTATTGATTCCCTGCAATGTCTTTGCCTTTGATGACTGGGGCTTATTTGCATGCCATCTTACCCTCTTTAGAAATGTGATGCCAGTGTCTCAAACCAATGTTTAGGAGGAAGACTTCAGTGTGCGGGTCAGCGCAGATGATGGATCCACTGGAGACTCTACTAGTAGTGAAATGGATTTTGATGACGATAGCATTCAGTTTCGAGCTTACAGAGTACATAAAAAAGGGGGAAAATCCAAGAAAGGTTTGTGTTTAATAGCTAAGTTCACACCTACCATACATTACTGCCCCTGATAAACATCCCTCTTAGGTGACATTGAAATAGGCTAGTACCATATCGGTCTGAGAAATGTAGATCGATATCACACTCTAAGGCCTCAGTCACACGGGTGTTTGTACGCGTGAATTTTTAAACGCATAACTGATACGTTTAAAAATTTGCGTGACCTAAGCAGGTGGAACGTTGGAAAAAACGCTGCTAGCAGCGTTTATCCGCGCAAAAGGGCTCGGTCACACGGGCGTTTTGGCGCTCAAAAAGAGCGCTGTCCGCTGTCCTCTGCCACAACAAATGAATTCATGAATGGGTGAGTGCTGCCTCTGATTGGCTGAGCGCAGGGACCAATCAGAGGCAGCTCTCAGCTGTCATGCAACAGTGCTCAGCCAATCAGAGGCAGCCCATTCAGAAGGCGGGGATTTTAAATCCCCACCTGCTAAATGCTACTGAGAGCAGTGCAGGGAGAAGAGCCGGCTGGACGCAGCTGAGCCCCGGCAGCTGCAGAGAGGTGAGTATAGATTGATATTTTTTTTTACACATTTGTAGGATAGTTTTCAGGGAAACTGACTGAGCCCTAAGGCATTAGGTTGAATACACACGGACAGAATTGCTGCGTGTTTATGGATGCGGAAAAACGTGCGTGAATTCTGCAGCTATTGGGTTCTATTGAACCTAGTAGCTTTCTGCCTGCCCATATGTGGAATTCTACCGCGGATTTCCGCAGCGGAAAATAAAATCGCTATTGTATTTTCCGCTGATTTACACCGTGGGAGGTCTCTGTTAATATAGCATTAATGGAGACCGCGGAATCCCACGATCACTCACTGGAACTTCTTTGTTTTTATTCGCCGTACTCCTGCGGCGTAAATTCACAGGTGTATCCCACGTCGTTCATGGGCATGAGCCCTTAAACAGATGGGCAAGTTTTTGTCCCATGATGCGGCCGTGAAAACGGGACAAAAAAACACTAGCCAGATTCTCATGCCTCGATACTATGCGCAAAAAAAAGTCGGACTTGCCCTATCTTTCTCGCACATAGGAAAACTCCGTGCAATAAACATAGGGCAGGACCTATCTTATCGGGTTTTTTTCAAACTCCGGCACTATAGCGCGGAATTTGAATAGTCAAGAAAAACCCCACTGGTTCATGAGCTAATAAGCTCCATAGTGGCGAGAATATTAGCACATGCGCCCATGTGTTTAAGCCCTTAACCACATGAAGTTACCGGCGATTTTACATGCTATTTTCATGTAGTTTCAATAGGAAAATGTTAAATTTGCATTGCACTCACATGAAACTCGTATGTAAATGCGAGTGCAATGCAATTTTTAAACTTGCCCATAGGCAATAATGGGCAAGTTTTCTGAAGAATGGCTGAAAAATGGAACATGCTGCAAGATAGAAATCACACATGTAAGTACAGCCATTGCAAATAATGGTTTGTATTTCCATTTTAAATTTTTAAAATTCAGATTATGTCCAAAAATGTTTAAAAAAAACAAAAAAAACACCAAAAATTCTTAAAAATGTTTATTACAAAAATGTGATTTATATAATAGATCATATCCTGATGACATTCCCAAAGCTATCCGTATAAGATATAGTACACCAGCAGCAAACTTTAACCCTTTCTTGGGGTCAGGCAACTTAATGCAGAGCCGAGTCTGGACCAAAAAGAACCCAAGGTCCAAAGTTGCAGTCCATAAAATGAAAATGACCGGCAGCATAGGCGGATTAGCAAAAGTGCAAAAAGACTTTTTATTCCCCCATTACACAGATAGCGACGTTTCGGCCCATGTGGCCTTCCTCATGACATTCCCAAAGCTATTGATCTCTTATCTTAAATATGAAAAAAGCCTTTAAAAAGTAATTGAAAGGATAAACATACCGGCGCAGAAAGTCATCAGAACATATTAAGTCATGTTAAACTTTGTAGCATCTGTGAAGGCCGATTTACACAGGACAAATGTCGTGCAAACGATGCCCGACACTCGTCCCTTTGTGTCCACGCTACTGTGGTGTTGGACGGGAGCTAGAAGCACTGGCTCGCTCACAGAGCGGCCAGCAGGGGGCAGGGCAGTGCAGGAGATTTCTCTCTTCGCTCTCCCCCGCTCCTCTCCATTGACTTAACATAGCGGCAGTTCAGTACTGAACGGCTGTTATTTACACTGAGCGATCAGCTTATCGCCCATCGTTTATGAAGCATAAACAAAGATCTGATTGTTCATCGTTCAGTGCATTTAGCAGCCATTCAGTACTGAACGGCCGCTATGTTAGGGCAATGGAAAGTGGCGGGGGAGAGCGAAGATAGAAATCTCCTGCATCCCCCTTGCTGTGAGCCAGCAATACTAGCTCCCGTGCAGCAGCACCAGAGCGAGTATTTGCAGGGCTGAATGTCGGGCATCGTTTGCCCAACATTCGTCCCGTCTTAAAGGGCCTTATCACAAAACAAAAAATGACTAATTATTATAAATTGGGATGAGCAACTGAACTAAATTACCTTTCTTGGCAGATAATAAACCTACATCTAGTGACCTTCAGGACATATCGGGGGTTGGCGCCGAGAGAAACATGGTAAATTTAAGTTTTTATTTGTTGTCAAACTTAAAAGGAATCTCAGTTTCTTTTTTTTAATAGATATATATTTTTATTTTTACTAACATCTTACTCAAATGTGTGACAATTAGAGATGAGCGAGCCTACTCGGTAAGGCAGTTACATGAGCGAGCATCGCTCTTCTCGAGTAACTGCTTAGTGATCTGAGCAGGCTTGGGTGGGCTGCGGGGGGCGGGGATGAGCAGAGCAGGAGGAAGAGTGAGAGAGATCTGTCTTTCTCTTCCCCCCGCTCCGCTCCCCCCCCGCAGCCCACCCGAGCCTGCTCGGATCACTAAGCAGTTACTCGAGAAGAGCGATGCTCGCTCATGTAACTGCCTTACCGAGTAGGCTCACTCATCTCTAGTGACAATCCATCTCTACACGTTTCAACATACACATCCATAAGGCATCAAAACCACACATATTAACGCACCATCCAGAGGCGTAACGTGAAGCTCCCGGGGCCCGATGCAAAACTTGTAACAGGGCCCCCAACTATAATGCTTTACTTATAGTACTGGGCTCCCTATATGGAGAAGAGAGGCCTTATGGGCCCCCAAAGGCTTCTGGGCCCGGGTGCAACCGCATCCCCTGCATCCTCTATAGTTACGCCCCTGGCACCATAATATGGCTATGCATGAGTCCTAAAATTGTCTTGATGTATCAAGGCTGATCATTAGGGCCCCCTCACACATATGTGCCCAAGAATATTTTTATGCTTTTGCAGAAATACTGCAAGTTTTCCCTGCATATTTAACCCCTTCAATCAATAGGGGTGAAATCTGAAATAAATCTGCAGCACAGTCTGGAATTGCTGCAGATTTACGGTTAGTTCTCACCCATAAAGTATTTGTACATACCGCCACATCTCAGCATAATGCATGTGTCAGGAACAGCTCTCAGGGCTTCCTCAGACAACCGTATGCGCAATTGTGCATGCTTTAGCACAACACATTTGCGCCACAAAGGAGGCAGATTTGCGTGCAAATCGGTGCGTAGTGCTGTACTCTTTGCACATACAGGACCTGTTTACATGCATGTGCAAAACACCCCCACCCTGATTAAATAAGCTATTTAACCTATTGAGGTTCGGATTTGGTCTGTTTTCACGGAATTGAGCACAATTTGCGCACCTCCCATAGAATCCTATGGGGCCCTTTGCTGCACAATGCGCAGAAAGATAGAGCAGGTCCTATTTTTTTGCGCGCGCATGAAATGGGTTCCATTTCCATCAATGGTTTCCACTCTCTGCGCATTGAGCGTTAATATTTTACGCACGCAAAAACGCTGCAAATATGGTTGTCTGAAGAAGCTCTTATGTTGTTCTCTGTGTCTTTAATAAATTGCTATTCGTTTTCTTGTAATAGTTAAAGTATCTCTCCAACATAACTCTCACGCAACTTCTCGCTGGGAGGTCTGGTTACCAAGGCAGCCGTACCAAGCGCAGCTAGTTTTATATGTGGTTCATATCAATTAGAACAGGACCTGAACCTAAAACGCGCCGGGTGTCATACGGTTGTCTCAGCAACACGACTGCCCAGCGTGGAATTAGGTCTCTGCACATAAAGTCTAAATTGGCAGGAGAGTAACACGGAAGGGACACTTAAACTGAATTGACAACGTGATTTTATATGCCTACGTGCCCACATGTGATCTGTGTTCAAAACACTAAAGTAACCTGCCGATGTGAAAATTAAATGACCCCCAGCGCTTCTTTATATAGCAGTCCAAAAGAGATGAAGAAACCATTGTAGAGTCTCGTGACAAGGAAACCGATTCTACAGCCTGTTATCAAACGGATGGCAGTAATTGGCTACGATCAAGAGGAAAGCATAAAAAAAGTAAGTTTTTCTGACTTGATTGTTCAGATTTTGTGATTTGTAATGCCATCCAGTGAAAACACTCTGTAGCCAAATGTGTTGACTAGAGAAGATGTTTCCAAATAGAGGATTGCTGCAGTATCTGTGCTGCTGAATGTTGCCGCCTACAGATCTGTCTTCCCCTAACTTGGCCCTTAACTTGAAATACCCCAAGATGTGTGGTGCAAGATGAAAAACAAAACATGTGTAAGTTCACCTGATGCCCCGATGGATGCCATCTGGCCGCCATCTGTCACCATAAGCTCCCATGTTAAAAAAAGAAAAGTATGTTTCAGATATACATTTTTTGTAGTAGGTGACCATGACAGATGGCGTGCGGAAAGCAAACTCTCTAATGAATGTCGTGAGACAATAGGATAAAGTATCCAACTTCTTTTATTTAGTGAATTAAAAGCCAACAAAAGATATGCGTTTTGGGGTGAACCCCTTCATCAGTCATGCTGGGAGAAACCAGTATATAGAAGGGCACTCATGCAGTGTGTATATTGCATATAATATAATAAAGAGAATTGTACAAACTTACTTAAATGACCAGATAATCCTGGGGGGAGACTTTAATGGCGTACAAGACGACTCATTGGACAGAACGGGACCTTCTACTCAACCTACCTCAACTACACATGCACTAATCACATTAATAGACCAGCTCCATGTGTGTGACTCTCGAACCCCACTAGTAGAGAATACACATGCTGCTCCAATGCCCATGACTCGTTTTCCCGTATCGATTTCTTCCTAATATCAAACAGAATCTTTGACTGTCACCATCAATCTATAATTCACCCGATATCCCTGAGCGACCACGCACCGATCGTAACAACATTACAAATGGTCCCTTCTCAAAGGCTGTCACGGCTATGGCGCTTCCCCTCATACTTATGGGAATCGAAAGACTTCAGAGAATACCTAAAGTTACACTGGAACAACTACGCAGACGATAACAGAGAACACATAGACAACATAGCATTATTCTGGCAAGCTTCGAAGGCAGTGATGAGAGGCCATATCATAGGTTATGTGTCCCACAAAAGGAAAAAATTCCAAACAGAATTTGAGGCCTTACACAACTCCCTTCTGGCAGCACAAAAGGAACACATAGATTCCCAAAATGACAACTCATATCAAATATTCCTCACAGCAAAACACCTACTGAACGCATTCGTACACACACACGCACACTGGCAAACACAACTGACAAAAAATAAAGTTTACAGGTGGGGCGAAAGGACAGGACATTTATTAGCAAACCTGGCCAAACAAAAACAGCTGCACAAACCAATATTAACTCTTAGACACACCAACGGAAACACCCTTACAACAAAGCAGGAAGAGGTGACTCAAATATTATACGAATACTTTGAAAACCTATACCGGGCAGAGCTTGCCAACATACAAGACATTCACAGTTTCCTAGAAACAATGAGTCTGCCGAGACTCTCAGATGAACAAAAACCATTACTAGACGCTGACATACGAGAGGAGGAGGTGCGGGGAGTAATCGCGACAGCAGCGGGGGGGAAATCGCCGGGGCCGGACGGATTTTCGACGGAATATTACAAAATACTAACAACGGACATAGTACCAGTGCTGACCCAACTTTACAACACAATATACATGAAAGACACCCAAATAGAGGACTTTGGAACCTCCAGAACAATCCTGCTCCCTAAACAAAACAAGGACCCGACAGACCCGCGATCATACAGACCGATTGCACTACTAAATTGCGACTACAAATTTCTGTCCAAAATACTAGCTGATAGACTCCAACTTATTCTCCTGTCCATACTTGATCCATCACAAAAGGGCTTCACGCAAGGGCATAGCGCTCTAAAAAACATCAGAGCAGCCATAGCGCCGAAAGTCGCAGCACTAAATTCCTGAGAACCCGACAATGATGCTTCTAAGTTTGGACGCCGAGAAAGCATTCGACAAAATGGCCTAGCCATTCTTAAACACACTACTGGGAAGGTGAGGGTTTGGACAGATCTTCATGAACTATATCTACACAACACAAACAAATGCTACCACAATCCTCACAGTTAATGGCTTTAACACCCCTCACATCGACCTATTTAGAGGGGCTCGGCATGGATGGCCTTTATCGCGATTACTCTTTAACATATCAATAGATCCGTTACTTAGATTCCTAATGCACACAACGCTCTTTATAGGGGCGTGTTGTGGAGAAGTAAAGATAAAGGTAGAAGCATTTGCAGATGACCTCTTACTTATAGTCAATAACCCTAGGGAAACACTAACACCCCTACTACAAGAAATCGAGAAAATCGGTAAACTCTCGGGCTACACCCTGAACCTGGACAAAACAGAAGCACTGCTACTCAGAGAACCGGCTAAACCCCCATGGGCAACCCAATACCCATTTAGGTGGGAAAAACACTCCATACAATACTTAGGAACTCAAATCACAAAAAATCCTTCCACACTCTACAACACAAATGTCAACCATACGTCAAAAAATTAGAAATGACTCTAAATGTATGAAAGAACTTCACGGTCTCCTTCTTGGGGAGAATTATTCTCCTAAAGATGATAGAATTCCCACGTCTGCTATACATCCTACACTCACTACCCATACTCTTAAAACTAAAAGACATAAGGAAAATCAAGTATTTATACAGAAACTTCGTTTGAGGGGGAGAGGGGGACAACCACGTATTGCTCTTAAAACCCTACACAAAGACAATGGCGGCGCTAATTTACCTAATATACGGGACTACAATTTAGCAGCACAAGCGCGAATCATTCATGACTGGATTTACTCAAAGTCATATTTCACAAATGAACCACTCGAATAGACAATGGCTAACCCAATACAACTACAAAACATACTTCACCTTCCATACTCAAAATTGCCAGGAAAAATGAAACACAACCCTCTGATACTAACAACCTGGAAAGCATGGAACAAATTACGTCGAGACAGTCAAACATCACCACACATATCCCCACATCTGTCATTAATAAACAACCCTAACTTTCAGGACGGAAACCCTCATAACATTTTTTTTTCGAATGGAGGTGACATGGGATAGAATCAATAGACAAACTACTACACAAAAGGGAAAGACGAATTCTATCCTATGAGGAAATAACACAAAAATACCCTGAGCTCCCGATTCCACTATTCTCATATCTGCAGGCTAGACAGTACATAACGGGACTCGTACCACAGCTCTGAGAGCTTGACTGGACACAGACAGGTGACACCTGGATCTCTAGGAAAACAGGAACACGAGGAATGACCTCCAAACTATACAGAGCAATAAGAAATATGAAGGAGCAAGAGGACACTGACCCCGGGGTTGGGAAATGGTCTCTGGACAATCCAGACCTCACACCTTCACTAATCAGGGAATCTCTGTCGTCAGCCCATAAATATCTGCCCTCGGATAGATTTCTGGAGATGAGGCTGCAGATTGTCCACAGGTCATACCTCACCCCAATCAAGGGATTTCACATGGGAATCTACACTACCCCAAACTGCTTCAAATGCCAGGAACCAAACACCAACTTATACCACAGTCTGTGGACATGCTCCTTAATACAAAATTTCTGGACACAAATACGCGAATACACCATATCACACTTGACAAACTTCTGCCCACAAGAACCAGCCTGGGCAATATTCGGGTACTTAGACCCCAAGACATACCACTGCGCTAGGGGAGTAAGAAAGCTACTACACTTCATAGCAGCAGCAGAATTAAAAGCCATTCTACAGACATGGGTACAACCAACAAGCCCCCCATTTAGACTGTTCCAGGAGAAACTAGCATTCCTGTTTCAAATGGACTGGGCAGAGACATCACTATTTAAGAAAAAAATGGTACAAGCTTTCTTTGAAACATGGGGAAGCTTTATTCAACTAAAGAGAGTAAAAGAAAAACTAAAAAACTGCTTCCACCACACCTACTGGTTCCAGGAACGAGTAGCGGTAAGGGATCTACCGGTATAGAGTGAATCATTGGTCGTGCCGTGGCCGTGCGGGGCCTCCACATTTTCTGAAGATCTCCAGCATGAAGGTCAACAGACCAAATACGCCAACATCAAAACGGGTCAAGAGTTTGGTTTAATGCATCTTTCCCTGCCTCCCCCCCTTCCTCACCCCCACCCCCTCGTTTTTTGTTTTTTTTTCTTCTCCTTTTTCAGCTACATGCCTTGAGCCTCGCTCCAACTGAATTTTTCTTTTGCTAATTCTCCTCCCTCTTTTTTTTTTCTCTTCTTCCCTCCCCCTGTTTCCCCAGTTATATAAAAATGTCATGGAAAATGCGAATCAGGATGACTCATGTATCCGACTTGATAAATCTACAAAACTATTGTAACGATAAAGTGTATCCTGATTTGACTAATAAAAACAAATTTAAAAAAAAAGAGAATTGTAATTAAAAAAAAGGAAAAACTAAAAGAAAAAAAAAAAAAAAAAAAAAAAATATATATATATATATATATATATATATATATATATATATATATATATATATATATATATATATATATATATATATATATATATAAAATAATAAATAACCATATTACATTGCATGATCAGACAGAGAAATGCAAAGTAATAGGTTTAAAAAATACTAAATTTCATCAAAGCAACTGTCAGAGGCATTCAGCTAAAGTAATATTCCAGGTATGTGTCTATGGACAGATATAATCCAATGAGGCAAAAGAAAAATAGAATATATAATATTCAGAATACATGAAAACTCATACAAGCAGAAGATAAAATGATGGTAAAATACGCACATGCATAAAACAAAAAATAAAACAAAATATTTCCAAACGGTGGATGGCAATAATTACAAAAAAAGTACCGTATATATCAGCGTATAAGGTGACGGGGCGTACAAGACGACCCCCCAACTGTCGCCTTATACGCCTGGAATACGGTGTAAAAAAAAAAGCAGTACTCACCTCCTGTGGCATTCTGCGACGCTGCTGCAGACTGTCGCTCCCTCCTCGTCCCCAACAGAGTATTGCTTTCTGGATGCGGGGCTTGAAATCCCCGCCTCCAGAAAGCTAATGCTGTGATTGGCTAACTCACGCTGCGTCAGCCAATCACAGCCATTCAATGACATCCGTCCATTGCAAATCCTCATCGCGCCACTGGTTAGAAAGCCTCACATTGATACAATGTTCCCACATCACTCTGCATGGGCGTAACATTCTTGACTCCTCCGCTCCCCACTGTGCATGCTCCTGCCCATTCGGCTGTTCCCCCCCCCCCCTTTTTATGAGCACACCCCTTCCCCCTTCACTTCCAGCCACTCAATCAGTATGCAAACACAAAGTTCCTGCCACATTCGCTCCTGATTGCTCACACTACAACCTGCCTATTCAGCTCCCATTTAAAATCCCTCACCCAGGCATCCCTGTTTACTTCCGCTTCTCTCCTGGTGTCACAGCCTCGGTCCTTTCCACTTCCGGTAAGTACCATTCCTTCTTTTTCATTTTTACCGCCCAGACTTCCTCAGTTAGTAATCCCACATAGGCCTTGCTCTGTAGTCTATTCATTGTTTTTTTCCTTCCTTTTCCTTTCTAGGTGTCAGTAGCACTTTTGGGTCCATACCTCTGCAGTTCCAAGAGTTATGGCAAGTTCAGTTTCCTATAAGGCGACAGTTGGGGGGTCGTCTTATACGCCTGGAATACGGTGTAAAAAAAAAAGCAGTACTCACCTCCCCCGGCGTTCTGCGGCACTGCTGCAGGCTGTCGCTCCCTCCTCGTCCCTGACAGAGCATTGCTTTCTGGATGCGGGGCTTGAAATCCCCACCTCCAGAAAGCTAATGCTGTGATTGGCTAACTCACGCGGCATCAGCCAATCACAGCCATTCAATGACATCGTTGAATGGCTGTAATTGGCTAACTCACGTGGCATCAGCCAATCACAGCCATTTAATGTTGAATGACCTACACAAATGCAACGAAATTTATGCCCGGCGAGGAATAAGGAGAGTCGAGACGTGCTTACACAAGCGGACACCAACATCTAACAAGCATAAACCAGACATGCATACAAACACCCACAGGGTAAATGGAGACATCAGATGGCCTCATACTTACCAATGTACTAAATAACCAAATAGATGGAAATATCTATAAGTAGGTACGAGGTACTGGTTTATATTTTTGGCCAAAACACGTAAGCTCACAAGCCCACATCTAGAGTCCTCATTGTCTTGTGAATCCCTACACTAACAAGACAACTACAGCACAGGAAAGGGGGGCACTGCCTACAAGCGGGAGATCGTCCTGATAAGGACCGCCTGATGTTGAGATGGTAATAAGCAGAAGCACCAGACAAACAATCCACACACCCAGCCAGCTCAATCATCCCACACTTGTGGGAGTGTACTCCTGGAAACCCATAGAACTGCAGGTCCCAGGAGCAGCACGTGACATTAACTTGTCCATATTGGAAGTAATGCGAGACAAGACCAAAATGATAACCACGAGTTTGGGGTTGGGAGGATAGGTGCAGTGGTTGGTTTGTGGGAGGACTGCTAGACAAGATGGAAGGGGGCTGAGGGCCAATAGGCATAGGAAACTGAACTTGCCATAACTCTTGGAACTGCAGAGGTATGGACCCAAAAGTGCCGCTGACACCTAGAAAGGAAAAGGAAGGAAAAAACCATTGAATAGACTACAGAGCAAGGCCTATGTGGGATTACTAACTGAGGAAGTCTGGGCGGTAAAAATGAAAAAGAAGGAATGGTACTTACCAGAAGTGGAAAGGACCGAGGCTGTGACACCAGGAGAGAAGCGGAAGAAAACAGGGATGCCTGGGTGAGGGATTTTAATAGGGAGCTGAATAGGCAGGTTGTAGTGTGAGCAATCAGGAGCGAATGTGGCAGGAACTTTGTGTTGGCATAGTGATTGAGTGGCTGGAAGTGAAGGGGGAAGGGGTGTGCTGATAAAAGGGGGGGAATAGTCGAATGGGCAGGAGCATGCACAGTGGGGAGCGGAGGAGTCAGGAATGTTGCACCCATGCAGAGTGATGTGGGAACATTGTATCAATGTGAGGCTTTCTAACCAGTGGCACGATGAGGATTTGCAATGGACGGAGCTAGGGGGTAAAAGGGAGGGGCAAAAAATGAAATTGGATATGGTGGAGTACTGGGGAAGCGATTGATACTGTGACAGCCAAGTATATTACAACCAGGGGTAAGGATGTGTGAAAAAAGCGCCAAACTAGTGGTGATGGACACATCTGGACTTAGGAGTGTTTGGGCATTATGTCTCCTAACGCTCAGCATATGTTCTCCTGACGTCAGGCAGAAGGGGCATAGCACCATTACTTGGTTTGTGGAGGTAGGTGTGTTGCCACCTACCATCTATGAAGAACAAATTACAGATGTAACCAGGGACACTAACAGCCAGAAGTGGTCTGCAATTTACGGCAATGCGGGTATCACAGCAATTATCTGTTTAAGAACTGCTTCTCCAGTCAAGTAACGACTTTTCACTCCAAGTAAACAGAAGTAGAAAAAATTGGGACAATTAACTTCTCAACTTTCGTATTTCTCAATAGATAAAAAGGTTTCTTGCAATGAGCGACAGGCCTTGCCGAATAACCTTGTAGCAAGAGATGAGGTAAGTCAGGGTGTCCGGCAAATTTTGCCACATTTTTAAAAGGGTTATCAAGCAAAGACATTCACTTTATTCATTTAAGCCATCATGGCAATCAGTCGATGGCCATGGATTTAGCCTCACACACTCCTGGCAAACAGCTGAGTTTGCAGGGGATCGCCCTCTATGATGTCCATGTACCCAAAAAGGGTATATGAATATTGAGTGTATGGACATTGTTCTTGCCATTCAATATATTGAAAGAGTAAGCCATTAAAAACTGTTGCTCCTCGCAAGGGCATATTAGTGAAATGGTTCTGATATAAGTTTTCATATTCTTTACATAGCAATATACAGGGAAGAATGCATATATGAGATCTGAAGGCTCCAACATTCAACAGCGACGGCAAATGAGTATGGACTCTAACAACGTGATTCCACTACAGCAGACTCAAACAAGCTTAGATCTTACTGACCGGAACATGGCACAAACTAAGGAGCAAGAGAAGCAGAAACTACAGGAGGATCTTCTTGATGTTCTATATCAATTAATTGATGAAGTTTTAGAAGGTACATTGTATATGAATTATCCTTACATATTTTACATGCATTACATACAGAGACTAATTTCAACATGCAAAGTTTTCCAACAGGAAACATGTAACATACGATACATATAGAACCAGCTGGGTTTACAATTTGTCTGATTGACATATTGAATTTTTCTGCATTCCACACCCTTAGGCCTCATGTCCACGGGCGGATTGGATTCCACATGCTGGACCCCGCAGTGGAACCTCATACTGGGGGTTCCCTACTTACCTGTATGCGTCTTCTGGGGGTCTTCATATTCTCCTCTGTAGATGTGTGCGAGCGTAGCACTGCACATGCGCAGTGGAGATTTTTTTTTTTTTAAATCTTCTGTTTTCCCGCGGAATCCGTGGCCCATCCACAATTCAGTCAGAGCGGACGACTGCCATTGACTTCATTGGAAGCTGTCCATGCGGGATCCGCAGCAAAATGGAACATGCTGCGATTTGTTTTCCAGACCACAAGGTCCACAAAACAAACCCAGTGCATATACTTCCTTCTGACGGAGGTATATGTTGAGAGTATTCCCAAAGTATACAGTCATATAATGGCATACATTGCTGATTGGGAAAAGTATACTTTTTAATGATTGCATTCCTCTTAATATAAAGGTGCAGCAGAGTACACTTTCCTATACAGGTATGCTGATAAATATCGGCCCATCTTATGCCAAAGCTGAGTGCATGCGGCCCTACGTATATGTTTGGCATGTGCATCAGGAACTTGCCCAATGCATGTAGTAAACGTGTTCACAGAACGAGATGTGAGCTTAGTCTTATAGCTGGCCATACACATTCAATTGGTGGGATTTGACGACTATTATAGGCAGGGGCGTAACTATAGAGGGTGCAGGGGATGCGGTTGCACCCGGGCCCAGGAGCCTTAGGGCTCTCTTCTTCATAAAGGGAGCTCAGTACTATGATTAAACATTATAGTTGGGGGCCCTGTTACAGGTTTTGCATTGGGGCCCAGGAGCTTCAAGTTATGTCTCTGTGCAGCATGGTTTAGGTATGGGTACAGGTACAGATAGAGGGGGGGGGGGGGCAGCTCACGTTTTGCATCAGGGCCCCTGAGCCTTAGTTACACCCCTGGCTAAAAAAAAAATGTTTCATGTGGTTCAGGAAATGAGTCATTTCTGGAAAGCTTATACCAAGGAGCTAGATCATGCATGTAAATTTGTTTTGCAGTTGTATGTTGCGCGGTTTAGGTATGGGTACAGGTTTGGGGGGGGCCCTGAGCTGAACTTTTGCACCTGGACCCTTGAGCCTTTAGTTACGCCCCTGAATATAGGGGTATACTGACTGTTCCCCAGTGGCTGATGTTGGAAGAAAGCAGAGTCGGGCTTTTGTTCTCAGGAGACATAACCGCCCGCCCTTCTCTACAATCAGAACACAAGCACGCTTAGCAGAGCCAAGGTGGGGAGAGGAACGGCTTTCAGCTGAACAGCTATCTATAGTGAATGGCCAGCGTTATTCTTATGTTGCTGGCAGCTTTAGTTCATATTTCACAGATATTACACAGAAGAAACCTGACAGGTAATTATTACATATTTCAGGTGGAAAATCAAGAGTTTGCTTCCTGCACCGGATTGGGTAAGCGCATCCTTCATTGTCTATGGGAACATCAGTGTATGGCACTGGTCGGTGGAAAAAAGAAGAATGCCCATTCTAAGCATGCAAATCTTATAAAAAGCATCATAAATGTCAAGGCCGGTTTACACAGACCGATGATTGGGAGTGAATATTTGTCTGAATGTTTATTCACCCAGTTATTACCCTGTAACGGGGGTCCCTTGATGGCCTTCAGGGCACTGGGCAGGAGCTCTAACTGGGGACCTGCAGTGAGCGGTTCCACCGAGATGACACCAGTAAGGCTTAATGCATGCCACAGGCCTTGATGGGGGAGCCTGGTACAGAGTCTTCTCCTAAACACACTATGGTTCCCTGGCTTCTTCCTCTTGGCACGCAGAGCGTGAACTTTTCTATACACACCACGCCGCACGTCATCACGTCCCCTCAAATGACCATGCCGACTAATCATAAAAAAGGCATAGAACGTATTATGTGACCACCAGGGGGTCAGGCTCATACCTTAAACAAAACTAACTTCTTATTAAAGTATAGAAGGAACCTTCTTCAGTCACATATGAATGTGCCAGCCAATGAATATTATCTGATGGTGCAAAAACCATCATTGTCAGCAGGAAACCTTCCTGTATAAACAGGGGAAAAGCTCTGAACTGCATTAACCTTTGTGGAGAGATTTCAAATGACTGCTGATATTGTTGATCAGCGCTTGTTATGTGCCTCGCATCAAGCGATGTAAAAGGAATACAAGGGACTGAGCAGCAGTAGCATCCATAGTTGAATTCCTAGCTATTGTTACAAGGCTTGTATAAAGAGTCTAACATTGACCTGCAGTAATGTTGCCTTCCAATAGGTGGCGCTGCAGGGGTATTGTTCCATCTCTCTTATTTGCATATTACCCAGAGAAGCATGAATGGCCTTATAAGTCTCCTTACTCACTGACCTTCTAGGTGCTCACCCTAAGGAGAAAAAATAGTGTTCCTGACAAACATCACAGGCCTCTCGCTCACTAGCCAAGCCAGAAACCTATTGCACACTGATGAAATAGCTGTCTGTGTATGGATTCTGGCTTACTTTTTCAATTCACAGTCATTGTTACAAGGCTTGTATAAAGAGTCTAACATTGATTTGCAGGAATGCTGCCTTCCAATAGGTGGCGCTGCAGGGGTATTGTTCCATCTCTCTTATTTGCATATTACCCAGAGAAGGATGAATAGCCTTATAAGTCTCCTCACTCACTGACCTTCTAGGTGCTCACCCTACGGAAAGAAAATAGTGTTCCTGACAAACATCACTGGCCTCTCGCTCGCTAGCCAAGCCAGAAACCTACTGCACACTGATGAAATAGCTGTCTGTGTATGGCTTCTGGCTTACTTTTTCAATTCACAGTCATTGTTACAAGGCTTGTATAAAGAGTCTAACATTGATTTGCAGGAATGCTGCCTTCCAATAGGTGGCGCTGCAGAGGTATTGTTCCATCTCCCTTATTTGCATATTACCCAGAAGAGCATGAATGGCCTTATAAGTCTCCTCACTCACTGACCTTCTAGGTGCTCTCCCAAAGGAGAAAAGATAGTGTTCCTGACCCTAGTTAAAGACAAACATGTATCTGCATAACTTAGTGTTTTGGCTCAGAAAAGCATTTTTTAAAGTATCAGTAAGTTAGAAAAAATATCAGTGTGTCTTACAAGTAACTGGGATTCTACTACAACTAAAGGCAGAGTAAGTTTTCAAAAAGTTCCAGAGGTTCACTAAAACAATTCACTGATGCAGTTGTAGATAAAGCCGAATAATGTTGGTACTTACTTATGTTCTGGGCGATGTCTGCCCTTATTGTACTCAACCAAGGTTAGTTTCACCTACGGAGTTCTCACTGAAGGTCTCCACTGCTGGATGTTCTGGAAGGACGAGGGGTTCCTGCAAACGAAAAAAGCAATATAATTTCGATGCTATCCTGGACCAGGGTGTGACAGCCGTCCCTTCGTAGGACAGGCTGTTCACATCAGTTCAGTCGTCTCCTATTAGGAGCCTTTCTTTTTGGTTGCCATTTTTGAATCCTTGGCATGCTGCTTTTGTTTTAATTATATTTGTACTGCAACTAAAACCTCCACCGCTCCTCCTCGCTATAGGAACCAAGCAAATCTAAGCCACTTCTTTGTAGCCAAGCTTCATTCTCTTTCGACACATACACAAAGTGAATTGTTTAGTGCCATGTTTCCACAAGACTATTTTTAAGAATCCAAATACTCACTCTCTCCTGTTTCCGGTGTGTTAACCTTTCTAAATAGCCATTTTGCTTTCCCCATCATTACGTCCCACAGGTTTCTCAGCTGGATAGCCATGACAATATTATTCCACTCAGTTCTCAGACTATTTTTCTACCTGATTCTATTCCATGCCTGCAGACTGATTATTCATAATTGGAAGTCTACCCCATCAAGACTGTCATTTTCTCAGTGGTTACATTTGGTTAATGATACACTCGCTAAATACAAGTTGATTTAGTAATAATGATCCAGATAAGTTTGACACAGTGTGATCCAAGAAGCTTAAGCTTCTCTAGTTGCCCGGGTCACCTCACCTCCAGCCGGCAAGGATCATCTTTTTCTTGTTATGATGCATCTATTCTCTGCATTCTTCTTCCTGCAGGTCAGTGTAGGTTACTTCACTAGTGACCTAACATTCACTGCCTAGGAAGGAGTGCCGATCTATTGACGAGACTGCACATGCGCACTATCTCACTGCGAGAGGACATATACTATTGCAGAGAAACAACGCGCATGCGCAGTCTCTGCAATAGCTCGGCACTTCCTGCTAAGCTGTGAACGCTGCGTCACTAGTGACTGGGTACATTGCCCTGCAGGAAGGAGACTGCAGAGAGTTGACGCAGAAGAAGAATCGGCGACTGGAGGTAAGGTGACCTGGGGAACCTGCCAGAGCCAGAAGATCATCGGCGGGACAGGATGCGGTAAGAAGACTGACAGGGGAGGAATAGGTAAGTATAGAATTTTTGTTTTCTAATGACAATCCCTTTAAGGAAAAAGAATGCAATGATATGGAAATCTCATCTAACCGTACTTCATTCACAATAGAGCAACACATCTCACAAAAGTTGGGACAGGAGTAATAAAACGATGGAAAAGTAAGTGGTGCTAATGAAAAGTCGCATGACTGTCTAAAAAAAAGAGTATGTTAGAGAGTCCCTCAGAAGCAAAGATGGCCAGAGGTTCACCAATCTGTGTGAAAAATTGTGTCAAAAAATTGTGGAATAATTTAAGAAAAATGTTTCTTGAGCTATCCCATCATCTGCAGTACATAATGTCATCAAAAGATTCAAATCTGGGGAAATTCATTTGCACAAGGAAGAAGGCCGATGGTCAATTTTTGTTGTTCAAAATCTACGGGCCCTCAGACGGCACTGCATTAAAGAAAGGCAAGTGAAAACAGGTAGAAACACCAGCGTCTTCTCTGGGCCAAAGCTAATTTAAAATGAACTGAGGCAAAATGGAAAATTGTTCTGTGATCAGATGAACCAAAATCTGAAATTCTTTTGGGAAACCACAGACTTCGTGTACTGTGGACTCAAGGGGAGCTGGATCATCCATCTCGTTATCAGCACACAGTTCAAAAGCCTGCATCTCTGATGGCAATGGGTTGCAATCTTGCTTTTGGCATGTTGCCTATAGCATGGGCAGTTGACAAATCTTGAAAGGCACTATCAATGCTGATAGTATATAGAGGCTTTAGAAGAACATATGCTCCCATCCAGACAACGGCTCTTTCAGGGAAGGCCTTGTAAATTTCAGCAAGACTATGCTAAACCACATACTCCAGCAATTGGTCTAACTTCCCAGACGTTTACAGAGTATTGTAGAAAGAAGAGGAGATGCTACACAATGGTAGACATGGCCCTGCCCAACTTTTGTGAGATGTGTTGCTGCCCTCAATTTCTAAATTAGTTAATTTATTGAAATTACATGGAAAAGTGTCTTCCTTTCACCTTCTGATATGTGTTCTATGTTCTATTGTGAATGAAATATGATTATTTGAGATTTCTAAATCATTACATTCTTTTTTTTTTCTTTACATTTATTTACATTTCACACCATGTCCCAACTTTTTTTGGAACTGGGGGTTGTATATAAAATGGCCACCAATTTCTCAGACCACCCTATGCAGTGTGCTTTGATAGTCTGAGACATTCCTTCCCCCCCCCCCCCTGCTTTTGGGGAAGATAGAGAAAGGGCATAGTGCTGACATCATCAGTTCCAGTCCATCCTGGAGTAGGGAGCAATATCTCAGCCTAAAAGAGAACACACTACGTTGGGTAATCTAAGAACCTGGTGGCCATTTTACATGCATGAAGAGGGGACTGGGAATGGGACAAACCACAGTAACTACATTGACAAAGGAAGCATTTAGTCTTGTTAACTATACTTTTAGCATGTACGAGTGAAGTGGAATTTTATTAGCAGTCACCATGGTAACTTGTAATCTGGTCCGTAAATTTGACTCATTATATTCTTATTGGTTTCAGAGTTGCTTTTTTAATATATGGTCTTAAACTGTAATTGCTGTCCGGTAATTTGCATTCATTAATAGCTAACTTATAGAGATGAGCGAGCATACTCGATAAGGCAAACTACTCGAGTGAGTAGTGCCTTATTCGAGTACCTGTCGGCTCGTCTCTAAAGATTCGGCTGCCGGCGCAGGTGAGAGGTGAGTTGCGGCGGTGAACAGAGGGGAGCGGGGGGAGAGAGGGAGAGAGAGATCTCCCCTCCGTTCCTCCCCACTCTCCACTGTCACACCCCGCCCCCTGCTGGCACCCGAATCTTTAGAGACGAGCAGGCAGGTACTCGAATAAGGCACTACTCGCTCGCTCATCTCTACTAACTTAATTTATTACTAAATGTTTCACAACTCCATTAATTACTTTTATTATGCTTTTTAAAGAGTTCTGAAGAGCGTGAGTAAATATATACTGAAGAGTATACCAAACATATATGCAGAAGAACAGATTGTTTGGTACTTGAATCAAGTTGCTGAACTACTAACATCTCAAGTACCTCCACTGCAGCTGACACCAGATGTCCTACAGACTAAGGCTCTAAAGATCTTAAACAATAAGGTCCAAGGTACATTGCACCAGGAATATAGGTTAACGAGTCTTACTATCCCCCCCAAAAATCACAAAGTCCTTAGATATTCAACTACTCTTAACTTCTTGATTATATCAATTAATGGTAAAGCTAACCAAAATGGCTTTGTCAGACTCTTGAGTACCCTATCTGTTTAGTTCTGCTTTGATATGGGAGGATTTATAATTACTTTGGGGGAGGAAGGGATTTGAAATGAATGTGAATTGATAATGAAAACTGAACTCCTACAGGACTGCTGACCAATTATTTTCTCAAGACCTTTTTTAAGAAGCAGATTCTGAACCATTTGAAGACATCCCATCGCGATTTACAAGACACAATGGCAAACAAAGCGACTATATATGTGAGTAACTCTACATACAGTATTAAACACAGATGTAAGTAAGGACAATGTTCACTACAACAGGTAGTTACAGCACTGATGCACAACTTTTTATACACTTTACTGTTAGGTTGCCTCATTCTTGTTCATATGAGATGTATCTAAATTTCTACCACAGACCAAGTTAATAGGTCCTGATAGAACTGTTGCCTGGATCAAGTTACAACAACCAGAAAGAAACTGCTGTTGTAACTTTCTGCAGAAATGATAGGGACAAAGAGGAATTCCAGACATCCTGTTCCTCTCTCAAAATCTCTACATTACTGCAGCTGGGATAAGGGCTCTGCCTGTGCTGCTCCTCTCAACATAACTCTGATAAAACACAAGACATGAAGGT
This sequence comes from Eleutherodactylus coqui, assembly GCA_035609135.1. NCBI lineage: Eukaryota > Metazoa > Chordata > Amphibia > Anura > Eleutherodactylidae > Eleutherodactylus > Eleutherodactylus coqui. The sequence continues at coordinate 110,545,539 of CM069414.1, read as the reverse complement.
CCATTTACACACACAGATATCTTTCAAAAGATTAAAAGATCAGTGATCGTTTTGCATAAAAGTACTAATAGACACTAATTGCTCTTTGTACTTATCAGCTTCATCTGCATACAAATGAGCTTCTGGGAGCTGTTACAGAGGTCTAAGCTCTGTAATTAGCTGTATTGTTCAGCCATGGGCTTCCCATGGAGAAATCAGCACCATGGACAGCAGACACAGTGTGCTGTCCTGCTAATCAGCTGTTTTGCCAGCTAGGGTGAGAACTGAGAACAGCTGTAACAATGTTATCAGCTTTTATCAGATCTCGGCTGGCAGAGCAGAGCATGCGGTCCTGCTTATCAGCTGTTCTGCTGAAGGACGATTTTCAAGGAAAACTGAAGACTGTTGTTTGGCAGAAAACTGAACGATGGGCTTATTTAGACACAAAGATTATTGTTCAAAAGATGACTTTTGAGTGAATTTTGAGCGATAGTCGTTGTGTCCAAATAGGGCTTTAAGCTTTGCTGTGCTAAAATGTTTGCTGTCCTCAGTTTCATATTTCTGCACTGTTTTTTCTCCATTTTCAGGGGCTGCTGGAGGACCTTACAAAAATCATTACTAACGAAGTCGGCATTTCAGTACATTGAACAGGACCATCCTACTACATAGCATTCCTTAAAGGGGTATCCAGGAGATTAGGCAACATTTTCAAAATTTCCCTGATGTTCCCACTTATTGCCATTATTCCAAATGTCCATCTAAATCATCAAACTGAACTCCAATGCTTTTTTTGCTGACCTGCACCACCGTTGCTTTCCAGCCAACTTCAGATTTCCGCATGGTTATTAAAAATGGCATCCGGGAGTGCAAAAACTACATTTCCCACAATGCCCCATAGCCAGTTACAGATGAGTGCGCTTTCACAACTGTACAAACTGTGTAATTACAGAGACTGAAGGCACTGAGCGTGCCTGACCAGTACAACAGCAGAGCCAACCGGTCAGAACCACTGGATACCAATGGAGAACGAAGCAGGAGGGGGGGCAGAAGTAAATCAATATCTCTGCAACTTTGTAAAACAAGTGATAACATTATACAGTGATGCCTCGTGTATCGTGGGGGTTACATTCCGGAGACCCCCGCGATATGTGAAAATCTGTGAAGTAGCAGCGTTATAATAACACAAATCAATCTGTTGGGTGAACTGCCAAAGTGAATGAATCATGCGCAGTTTACACGCAACAAGCAAACCAACAGCATGCTACGATCAGTGAGCCAATCAGCGCCCAGGATACAGAACACATTCCATCAGCCAATAATGTGCTGTGTATAATCTCGCATTGGCAAGTGCTAGTGGCGTACGGTATTTCCTGTATGTACCACAAAATTCTGTGATATAGCAAAAAACTCAGCGAAAACAGAATTATACATGTTCTAACTAAAATCTGCAATCACTGAACCGCGATATAGCGAGGGATCACTGTATTGCAAAATTACACGTTATTGTCTTAGGAAGCATATAACTTTCACTTTGAATTGCCAGAATACCCCCTTAAGTTATGACACACACTCAGGGAATACCTTAGGGTGGTTTCACATCTCCGTTGGAACCTCCGTCGTACATCCGGCTGCAAATACCGGAAGAAAAAGCTCTGCATGCAGCACTTTGTTTTCCATCCCAAAACCCGGCAGCTGGAGGGAAAGCGGACGGACCCCATTATATTTAATCAGGTCTGCCCAGCGCTGTTCAGTTCCATACAGAGACAGAACCACTCTCCTGCAGGGATTCCCCTTTCCTGCTCCCCGAATGGAGTAAGAAAGCGGAATCCCCAGAGCAAGTGTGAAAGCAGCCTTAACCCTTTCCAATCCACTGTCTGACGTCTAAAGACATTCTGATTGAAGGCTGTATAGCTTTCGATGTCGGAAGATGTCCGGCAGGGTATTCTTACTGTATATTACTGGCCGCTCTGTTGTCGGGGGGGCTCTCCAGCATGTCCAATACCGCAGTATTGGCTCTAGCCAGCAGGTGGCGCCATTGTATAATGGCAGAAAGAGAAAACCCCCTAGGAAACCTTGAATCCAAAATTGGATTGGAGGGTTAAACTTCTAAGGGTTCAGTAGAACTGTTTACATTTAACTCCTTAATGACATGGCCTATTTTGGCGTTGAGGACCAAGCGATTTTTGGTATTTTTCCATCTCCATTTTTCAAAAGCCATAACTTTTTTATTTTTCCGTCGACGCGGCCGTATAAGGGCTTGTTTTTTGCGTAGCGAGCTGTAGTTTTTATCAGTGCCACTTTTGGGTACATAGACTATATCGTAAAACTTTTATTATTTTTTTTATGATAACAGGAAAGAAAACGCATCAATTCTGACAGGTTTTTTTTTGGTTTTTTTTTACAGTGTTAATCATGCAGCATAAATGACACACTAAATTTTTTCTGCAGGTCGGTACGGTTACAACGATACCAAAATTGTTATATTTTGTTTAGGTTTTTACACTTTTTTGCAATAAAAAGCCTTTTTTTTGGAAATCTTTTTTTTTTCTCTATAGCTGCATTCAAAGTCCTGTAACATTTTTATTTTTTTATGTACGGAGCTCTCTGAGCGCTTATTTTTTTGTGAGACGAGCTGTAGTTTTTATTGGTACCATTTTGGGGAATGTACGGCTTTTTTGATCACTTTTATTGCATTTTTTGTGAGGCAAAATGCTAAAAATTAGCATTTTGCTTCTGTTTTTTAGCGGTTTTTTTTAGGCTTTTTGTCGTACAAAATAAAAAGCATGTTCAGCTTTTTGTACACGTCGTTACGGACGCGTCAATACCCAATATGTGGGTTTTTAATTTTTTTTACCTTTTTTTATGCTAATATTAGAAAAAGCATAAAAAAGGGGTTTTTTTACATTTTTTTTACATTTTTCTTTTCTTTTTTTACACTATTTGAGCGCCTCTGAGGGACTTGCAGCACTGTACCTATAATCGCTGTCATAAGGCATGGCAGAGCTACTGCCCTGCAATGCCTTATCGCTTATACAGCGATAATAGGCATAGGCAATACGATGGCATCGTGAGAGCTGGCCAGAGACACAGAGGGAGCACGCTCCCTCTGTGAACTCTTTCCCTGCCGCGATCTACTTAGATCGCGGCAGGGAAGGGGTTAACAGCGGGGGGGGCATCTCTGATGCCCCCCCCCGCTGTTGCAGCGGGACGCCGGCTGTGACTGACAGCCGGCTCCCGCTGCGGGATAGCGCGAGGTCAGCCATGATCTCGCGCTATCTTGATGACGTACCGGTACGTCAAGGAGCGGGAATGGGTTAATGCTTACAAATATTAATATGATAAGGCATTCTTTTTGATTGTAGGGAAAACGTGCAATATGCCACACAGTATACTTGGGAAATGTTTTTACCACAGACAGGACAAATTCTGTTCAAGGGATAGCTGTTTATTTTTTACTAATTTTATCAGTGTAAAGAAATAAAGTTGTTATATTAGCACAGTAGTCTATGTTCTGTTTTTATCAGTTTAAAATCGCTAAAGCTGAATACACTGACGGCTTATATGCCTCAACACATGTCAATAGTGGAGCCTGCAGAAACCGCTTACTGGAACCAGCAGCAGGATCATTATGCATTTGTGTGTTCTCTCTACAGCATCTCCCTCCTCCCTAACCTCTTCTCTCCATAGACTTTTATGAACAGCAACTATAACTTGGGAATCACTGGTATGAGGGTTGCTGAACTTAATTCTGACAGATGATGTCAGGGGAATGAATGATCAGGGCTGCTTAATTTTAACCCCCGATCCTTTTGTTCCCCGGGTGATAAGTAACTGTCAGGATTGTATAGTACAGCTCATCTGTATACTCTGATTCCGATCCTGTATAACAATAGGGCTTTATTGGGTTATAGTGCATTTGTGCGCAATATACAAAGGGATGTGCAAAATACTGTGCCAAACCACAGGGAAAAGAACACATCTGGACCTCATTAGGTTAGATAGCCTTTTAAATCGTAGCAGGGTGTATCCCGCACCAATGTGAGCATACCCTGTAAGTGCAAAAAGTACTATAAAGTGCGCTGATACGTGTGCAAAAGTGCCTCGTTCACGGCACAAATGCATTGCTCTGAGGTGTGAAGGAGCCCTAAGGCCTCATGTCCACGGGGAAAATCAGGCCCGCAGACATGAGGGCTCAAAATAACAATTACTCACCTCTCCACACGCTCCGGATCTTCCCTTCTTTGCGGCTTGATCTTCTCTCCGTCGCGGCTGGATCTTCTTTCTTCGGCTCGGCGGATGTGCTCGGCACGTCAGCTGCGTGCCGCGCGCATGCGCCGGGCACATCCACCGGCCCAAAGAAAGAAGATCCGGCCGCGATGCAGAGAAGATCAAGCCGCGAAGAAGGGAAGATCCGGAGCGTCCGGAGCAGGTGAGTTTAATTCTGGTGCAGGTCTCCCGTGGATACGGACGTCTTCCATAGGCTTCAATATAAGCCTGCGGGATCCGTCCCCGCGGGAGACCCGCACTAAAATAGAGCATGTCCGGATTTTTTCCTGCACGCGGGACCCGCGCCTGCAGGGAAAAATGACATCTGCAGGTATTTAACTACCTGCGGGTGTCTAATACATCCCTATGGGGCACGGATCCGCGTGCAGGAAAAACGCTGCTGATTGTAAATGGTAATTTGCCCGTGGACATGAGGCCTTAAGCTGCTGTCAGAACTGTATGGCTGCAGCCTACCTTGCTAAACGCACAAACACTCGGCCTTGTATTGAGGGGAAACCGCTGTAGGCTGACCACTCATTGGGTTGACAGCTGTCGGAGGTGTGTGGGCACCTTATGAGGCATCGTGCTCAACAGTGTCCTTCATTTCAGCAGTTAGAGGACCTCTAGTGATGCTAGTGAAACTTTTTTTATATGTGTTTGTATGTATTTTTGGATATTAGTGACCATTGGTCAGACAAGTTACCCTTTGTACTAGTAAATTTAACATATGAACTCTGAGTGATAAGAGCTTGCAAGAGAACGGCAGAGCAAACAGGTCACAGAGGCCAGTCTGAACTAGCTGATTTCTTACCAAAGGGCTTAAACAGACAAACGTGATTTCATCAGGTTTTGCAGCCATGAAAATCACGGCCAGAAAACGTGACGAACCGAAACCATTCATTTCAATGGTTTCCTTTTGACTAGCGGGATTCTCGCGCGATATTAATACACAAGTCAAAAAACATAGGAAAGGGTCTAACTTCCTGCTTTTTTTTTTTTTTAAATGGTAAAGAAAAATAATTTTGACTTGTTCATGCGTAAATACGCAAGCGTATTCGCACAAGCGCTTGTCTGTTTAAGGGCTCCGTCACACTGGCGAGTGCAATATCGCGTTGTGAATCATGGCCCGATATCACACTTGCCAACGTGTGAAAGTCCCGTGGATACAAGGCGTTTTCATGTGAAGACAGCCTCGCATCACTTTAGGGATGCATCGATCCTCCGGCATGGAAGCAGAGCCACGGCAGAGAATCGCAGAGTTCTTCCATTGCTTTCAACAGGGCTGGTGCTGCTGCCGCTGTCCCCATTGGAGGAAACGGGAGGTCTCGTAGATGGATAGAACATGCCGTGATTTGTTTCCCCATGACATCGCATCGAGGTGCCATGTAGGAAACATCGCTTATCTTTATGAACCCATTCAAAAGAATGGGGTTCATATTTGTGCGAAATTTCTGCGTCTCGCAATGCACAAATCTTGCACGATTTTCACGCCAGTGTGAAGGTAGCCTAAGGCCTAACACGGAGTAACATCCCATATCAATGGACAATAATTGCTCATAGTGTTGATTTGCATACCAGATTTCTTGCTGCTAGACCCTGGCCCACCAGGACAAAAGGAAACAAAAAGCAAGTCAGAATGTGTGTATTATTCTGATTCTCTCTGTCTTCTATGAGTATACAGGGCCTACCAGATGTGAATATTTTTTGCAGATTTACATACAAAGAAGGCAAGTTGGATTCTAGAAAATTTAAAGCAATCCTCTGGTTTCGGGACAAAATTTTGGCCTAGGACAGATGAGGGAGGAAGGTATTATTCCTGCAATTGTTCTTCTCTGCCGCCTCCCTAATCTGCCAGTTCTAAGATCTGTTTTTGGCTATCCCAGATGGCTACAGCAATTTTCTAATTGCCTAATGCACACTGTGCACTGCTCTCTGATTGGCCAATTGGATCAGCCCTGGCCAATCAGAGAGCAGATAAAGTGAAATGATAGTCTAACACAACCAATGCGCTGTGGGACAGGTCATCAATAGATGAACTGATTCCCAGTACCATTGTCACTACGGACAGCGCAGTAAGCAGATCTCACTAGCCATAGCGCAGCAGCCAAGCTTGGATTTCCAGGCACACCTCCCATTGAATTCAGCTGTGCTGGGGAGAAGATGGCTAGAAGCTTGGAGAAGTGTTTAACCCCTTAACGACCAGCCCATAGTGTTTTTACGTCCTCCCGAAGTGGGCTTTATTCTCTGAGGACGTAAAAACATGCTTCCTGCAGAGAATAAAGCCCCTCGGGCTGTGGACGTGACAGCTCCATGCTGTCGGTGTCCGCAGGTAGCTGACAGCATGGAGCTGTCATCCCGGGCTGTTCGGACCCCCCCCCCCCCCCCCCGGCATTGTGATCGGCGCTATGCAATGGATAGCGCCGATCGCAAAAAAGTAAATAAAACTGCAATAAAAGTTAAAGATTCAGCTGCTCTGATGGATCGGATCCATCGGAGCAGCTGAAATTACTCACCGAGGTCCGCGGCACGGCTCCCCGCTGTCCCGATGCTTCGGGCCCTGTAGCCGTCCTTCTGCGCATGCGCGCCAGGCGGCATTATGTCAGAAGGCCCGGCGGCGCGTGAAATTTAAAATCTCCTGGCTCCCGACTCCTGTAGGTAGCCGGGAGGCAGGAGATGTCAGCGGGGACCGCGGTGAGCGGTCCTCGGTACCGCGATTGTCGTTATCCAATGGATAACGACGATCGCGGAAAAGTGAAAAAAAGTGTAAAAAAAAGAAAAGTTTTACCTCCCCTCATGGATCGGATCCATGAGGAGAGGTGAAAATACTCACCTCAGGTCCGCCGATGTCCTCCGGCTGGTGTCGGGACCCCCCACTGGCTTCTGCGATGTGCCGATGTGGCGCGCATGCGCAGAAGCCGGCGAGCCCGGCAAATTCAAAATCTTCCAGCACCCGGCTGTCACAGATAGCCGAGTGCAGGGAAATATGACTGGGGACCGCTGTATGTGATTTCCAGTCATATGATCACCGTTATCCATCAGATAACGGTGATCATATAAAGTTAAAAAGTAAAAAAAAAGTTTAAAAAGTTAAAGTTTCATCTCCCCTTACGGATCGTATCCGTAAGGGGGGATGAAATTACCTACCCAAGGTCCCAGATTTGTTCCCTGGTGGGATGTTGATCGGTGGACCTTACCCCAGCTTCGGCGCATGCGCCCGTCAGCATGATGGCGGACGCATGCGCAAAAGTAAAAGATTGCCCAAGAAATGTAAAATCTCCCTGCTGCTGGCTACCAAAGGTAGCCAAGAGACTGGAGATGTCACGGGGAGCCGTGGTATGCGGTTACTGGTCACGTGATTGCCGTTATACAATGCATAATGGCGATCATGTAAAAGTTCTTTAAAAAGTGGAAGTTTCATCTCCCCTCACCGATGCGATCGGTGGGGGGAGATGAACCATCTTCTCGGAGGCTTCCGCATTTGAATCCAGATGCGATTATCCTCCATGGATCCTGCCAGCTACTGGGTATGTGCCCTCCGGCAAAATGCTGGACACATTCGCAGGAGCCGGGGAGCCTAGGAAATTTTAAATCTCCTTGCTCCCAGCGACCAACGGTCGCTGAGTGCTTGGAGCAGTGACCGGTGGCCTCGCTGAGCGGTCCCCGGTCACGTGATAAAGTAGCGAACTAACATTAGGCCGGTCACATATGACCGGAGAGGAATTACGGGTTCTGCATGCGCTTGATCAGCGCTAATCCACGGATCAATCGCATGCATTGGATCACACAATTCCCCCCAATTAGTGGGTCGGAATTACGGAATCCACTCGGAGAAACAGAACACGGCATGCTATATTTTACCGCGGATATCCGCGACCTAGAGCCCATTGTGCTCTATGCAGTACATTACGCGGCCGTACGCAGGGCTCATAGCTGGAATCCGCTGCGCGCCTCCGCAAGCAGATTCCGCCTACGGCTACGTATTCAGACCGCTACCTGTAATCCGTAATTTACAAGAAGCCCCGGGAACACTCGCCTTCATGCAGTTCCAGGAGCAGCTTGTTGAGCGCCTTCTGTGTGAGACTGCCGCACCGCAGCAAAATTACAAAGCTTCACAGAGCGCCACTTTTTACACCCCATACCCGCCTCTGAGGTTACGAAATACCCCACAAAATACATGAGAGCAGGGGGGGATACCCGGTTTTCTTGCCCCATGTGCCCATCCCAAGCAGCCTCCGTAATTACCCCTGTCTTCGGACATAAAACGCAGTTTATATTATTACCTTTATCTAATATTTAGGGAATGCCAAAAAAATTGGGATGGCGGGGGGGGGGGGGATTATTTTTAGGAAGTCAATTTTTTTTCTGTATAAGTGGGCAATGGGGCCTGGAATTTATTCAGTTCTGCCCCGAAATCCAGCGGGCATTCCCTCCACTATGGGCCTAGCCATGTGTCCTGTAAGTAGATTAGGGCCACAATGGGTATGTTTCTGAACACGGGACAAATTGGGGTATCCATTTTGGGGTGAAAGTCTTCATTCCTATGTACACTTTAAAAAAAAAACAGTTTTTAAATTGACAAAATTGACAAACAAATGAAAATCGTAATTTTTTCCTTTTGCTTTACTTACATTCATTCAAATACTTTAGGGTCAAAATATGCAGTACACCCCTAGATGAATTTGTTAAGGGGTTTAGTTTTCAAAATGGGGTCATTTGTGGGGGTTCTCTATCGTTTTGGCCACTCAATGGCTCTACAAGTGGGCAATGGGGCCTGGAATTTATTCCGTTGTACCCTGAAATCCAATGGGTGCTCCTTCCATTATAGGCCTAGCTATGTTTCCTTTAAGTAGATTAGGGCCACAATGGGTATGTTTCTGAACACGGGACAAATGGGGGTATCCATTTTGGGGTGAACGTCTTCATTCCTATGTACACTGTCCAAAAAAAATAGTTTTTAAATTGACACAATTGCCAAAAAAATGAAAATCATAATTTTTTCCTTCTGCTTGGCTTAGATTCATTCAAAAACTGTGAAGTCAAAAAAGTCATCATACCCCTAGATAAATTTGTTAGGGGGTCTACTTTTCAAAATGGGGTCACTTGTGGGAGTTTTCCTTCGTTTTGGTGACTCAATGGCTCTACAAGTGGGCAATGGGGACTAAATCTCCTTCAAGCAAAATTTCTGTTCCGAAAGCCACCGGTTGCTCCTTTCATTTTGGGCCCCATTGTGCATATAGACGTAATACTAGGGCCACAATGGGTATGTTTCTGAGCACAGGACAAACAGGGGTATTCATTTTGGGGTGCAAGTCTTCATTTATATATGTGCGGTACAAAAAAAACTGCTTTTGAAATGACAGAATTACCAAAAAAATGAAAATCGTATTTTTTTTCCTTCGGCTTGGCTTAGATTTATTCAAAAACTGTGAAGTCAAAAAAGTCATCGTATCCCTAGATAAATTCGTTAAGGGGTCTACTTTTCAAAATGGGGTCACTTGTGGGCGTTCTCCATCGTTTTGGTCACTCAAGGGCTCTACAAGTGGGCAATGGGGACTAAATCTCCTTCAAGCAAAATTTCTGTTCCGAAAGCCACCGGTTGCTCCTTTCATTTTGGGCCCCATTGTGCATCCAGACATATGATTAGGGCCACAATGGGTATGTTTCTGAGCACGGGAGAAACAGAGGTATCCATTTTGGGGTGCAAGTCTTCATTCATAAATGTGCTGTACAAAAAAACTGCTTTTAAAATGACAGAATTACCAAATAAATGAAAATCGTAATTTTTCCCTTTGGCTTGGCTTAGATTCATTCAAAAACTGTGAAGTCAAAAAAGTCATCGTACCCCTAGATAAATTCGTTAAGGGGTCTACTTTTCAAAATGGAGTCACTTGTGGGCGTTCTCCATCGTTTTAGTCACTCTATGTTTCTGAGCACGGGACAAACAGGGGTATCCATTCTGGGGTGCAAATCCTAATTTTCATGTGTACTATAGAAAAAAGTCCTGTCTTTAAAATGACATATTTGCAAAAATATGAAATTTTAGTTTTTCTCTTCTAAATTGCATTGACTCCTGAAAAAAAACTGTGGGGTTAAAATACTCATGACACCCCTCAGTGAATACGTTAAAGGGTGTAGTTTTTAAAATGGGGTCACTTGTGGGGGTATCTATCATTTTGACTCCTATGAGCCTTTCCAATCTTGGATTGGTGTAGGAAAACAAAGTGTTCCTCAAAATGCTGAAAAGTAATGTTACATTTGTACGTCTCCTAAATGGTTAAAAAAGAAACGAAAGTTTTTCCAATGTGCGCCCAAAATAAAGTAAACGGATGGAAATATAAATCTTAGCAAAAATTACAATCTCTACAGAAGAGACTGTGGGAACCAGAAGGGGGGAGGGGTATGACTGTATGTTAAAACCCTTCTTAATGCTGAGGCTATGAGAAGATACAGGTGTAGGAGATGAACACGTGGAATCTCTGTGGGTAGAAAAACATGGAGGGGAAAAATAACAAAATCCTGATAGGGGTTTTCTATAAGCCACCAAAAATAACAAAAAAAAACTGTAAACTTATTATTAAGACGAATACAAAAGGTGTCAAACTGCAATGAAGTAACTATTATGGGAGACTTTAATTATCTGGATATACTATGGGTAGACGAAACCTGTGAATCTCAGGGCGATAAGTTCTTGAAAACAATTAAAGATAACTACCTTACCCAACTTGAGGGAGGGCCAACTAGAGGGAGGGCCAATCTGCACTTATTATTAACTAACAAACCAAACCGAATAATGGGGGTACAGGTTGAAGGTCACTTGGGAAAGAGTAACCACAATATAATTAATTTCCAACTGTCATTCAATAAGAAGCCTTATCAGGGAGCGACAAAAAAACTAAACTTCAGTAAAGCAAAATTTAATCAGCTCAGAACTACTATCGGTTACATTAATTGGCACAACGTCCTCAAAAATAATAGTACAGGCGACACATGGTGGAAGTTTAAAAACATCCTAATTACCTCATGTGAACAGTTCATACCCTTCAAAAATAAAAGAACTACAAGTAGAAGGAAACCAATGGGGCTCAACAAGACTAAGGGGGGCAATAAACGAAAAAAAGAAAGTGTTTAAATTGTTAAAACAAGAAGGCAGTGAAGAAGCACAAAAAACATATGGGGAAAAAACGAGAGACTGATTGTCGAAGAGAGCAAAAATAACCCCAAACTATTTTTCAATTATAAAAACGGTAAAAGAATTTGCACTGAGAGCACTGGCTCTTTAACAAATAATGCAAAAGAAATCATAGAAGATGATGGGGAGGAAGGCAAATCTATTAAATAGTTTTTTTCTCAAGTGTATTCACGAAGGAAAAAGAAATGCTACACAAGATGCAGGGGGATAAAACGAACCCCCCCCCCCCCCCCTTCCAAAATATCACCTGCCTAACGCATGAGGAAGTGCAGAGTAGGTCAAAAAGGATTAAAATCAACAAATTACCGGGCCCAGATGGAATACACCCAAGGTTTCTAAGGGAACTAAATGACGTGATAGACAGTCTGCTATTTCTTATATTTATGGACTCCATTGAAACCAGGGTTGTACCACTTGATTGGCGTACTGGCAATGTGGTTCCAATATACAAAAAGGGGTCTAAAATAGAGCTGGTAACTACAGCCCAGTAAGTCTCACTTCAATAATTGGAAAAATATTTTTGAGATTTGCCATCCTGGAATACCTCATGGAAAACAATTGTATAACTGCTTATCAGCATGGGTTCATGAGGAGTCAATCATGTCAAACCAATTTGATTAGCTTCTACAATGAAGTGAGTTCTAGGCTGGACCTGAGAGAGTCTATTGATCTCGTATATCTGGATTTTTCTAAAGCATTTGATATTGTGTCGCATAATAGGTTAAATATAAAATGAGACAGCTTGGTCTAGGCGAAAACGTGTGTAGCAGGGTAAAGAAATGGTTCAGAGATGGAAAGCAGAGGGTGGTAGCTAATGGTTCATACTCTGATTGGGCTACCGTTGCTAGCGGGGTGCCACAGGGTACAGTACTAGGCCCCATTTTGTTCAATGTATTTATCAATGACCTGATAGAAGAACTGTACAGTAAAATATCAATATTTGCAGATGATGTGAAATTATGCAAGATTAATACAAAGGAGGACAATGTACGGCTACAAAAAGACCTAGATAAGCTGGGGGCTTGGGTAAAAGAATGATAAATTCTTTGATAAATGTAAGGTTATGCACATGGGCAGGAGAAATGGATGTCACCAATATACACTAAATTGGTTACTGCTAGGGAAAAGTTAGATGGAAAGAGACCTGGGGACAGTAGTGGACTGTAGACTGTAAAAACATGCATCCTGCAGGGATTAAAGCCAAGTTGGCTATGGACATGACAGCTCCATGCTGCCAGTCCCCGGAGGTAGCTGACAACATGGAGCTGTCATTGGGGACAGCGGGAGCCTCCCCCGGCAATGTATTTCGTTGCATTAAAGTGCAAAAAAGTTTTTAAAAAGTCAAAGATTCAGCTGCCCTCATGGATTGGATCCATGGGGGCAGCTGAGATTACTCACCCTGGTCCTCCGTGCTGTCCCACGGTGATCTGGTCCTCTATGACCTGACACTGGCCTTCTGCGCATGCATGCCAGGCGTCATTACGTCAGCCGCATGCGCAGAAGGCTGGGAGCCCAGGCAAATCTGAAATCTCCTGGCTCCTGAATGTAGTCGGGATGCAGGAGATGTCACCGGGGACTGCGGTGAGCAGTCTCCGGACCCGTGAGCGCCGTTATCCACAGGATAAGAGCGATCACAGAAAAGTGAAAAATAAGTTATAAGAGTTAAAGTTTCATCTCCCTTCATGGATTGGATCCACGAGGGGAGGTGACAATACTCACCCCTGTCCTCCGTGATGTCCTGCAGAGATCAGGACCTGCCGTGGGCTTCTGCGCATGCGCCGATGTGGCACACATGCGCAGAACGCCAGAGAGCCCAGCAAATTTAAAATTCCCCTGCACCTGGCAGTCAAAGATAGTCGAGTCGCAGGGAGAAGTCACCGAGGACCGCTGTATGCTGTTCCGGTCACATGATCACTGTTATCCACCGCATAACAGTGATCATGGAAGTTAAAAAGCGTAAAAACAGTTTAAAAAGTTAAAGTTTCGTCTTCCCTTACGCATCTGTGAGGGCAGATGAAATTACTTAACTAAGGTTCCCGGATTTGTCCCCCAATGGGATCTTTATCCACAGATCTTACCCAGGCTTCTGCACATGTGCCCATCAGCGTAATGGCGGACGCATGCGCAAAAGTCAAAGATTGCCTGGGAAATGTAAAATCTCCCTGCTCCTGGCTACCAAAGGTAGACGAGAGCCTGGAGATGTCACGGGGGCCTGTGGTATGCGGTTCCTGGTCACATGATCATGATTATCCAATAGATAATGGCGATCACGTAAAAGTTTTTTAAAAAGTTGAAGTTATATCTCACCTGAAATCCAATAGGCGTTCCCTCCATTGTAGGCCTAGCCATGTGTCCTGTAAGTAGATTAGGGCCACAACAGGTATGTTTCTGAACACAGGACAAACAGGGGTATCCATTTTGGGGTGAATGTCTTCATTCATATGTATGCTGTATGAAAAAAGCAGTTTTTAAAATGAATCAATTGGCAAAAAAATGAAAATCATATTTTTTCCTTTTGCTATGGTTAGATTCATTTAAAAACTGTGGGGCCAAAATACACAATACACCCCTAGATAAATTCGTTAGGGGGTCTAGTTTTCAAAATGGGGTAATTTGTGGTGGTTCTCCATCGTTTTGGCAGCTGAAGGGCTCTAAAAGTGGGCAATGGGGCCTAAAACACCTTCAAGCGAAATTTCTGTTCTGAAAGCCACCAGTTGCTCCTTTCATTTTGGGCCCCGTTGTACATACAGATAGAAGATTAGGGCCACAACAGGTATGTTTCTGAACACGGGACAAACAGGGATATCCATTTTGGGGTGCAAGTCTTCATTCATGTGTGTGCTATACAAAAAAAACTGTTTTTAAAATGACACAATTGCCGAAAAAATGAAAATCGTAATTTTTTCATTCTGCTTTGCTTACATTTATTCAAAAACTGTGGGGTCAAAATAAGCAGTACACCCCTAGATGAATTCGTTAGGGGGTCTAGTTTTCAAAATGGGGCCATTTGTGTGGCTTCTCTGTCATTTTGGCCACTCAAGGGCTCTACAAGTGGGCAATAGGGCCTAAATAACATTCAAGCAAAATGTCTGTTCTGAAAGCCACTGGCTGCTCCTTTCGGTTTAAGCCCTGTTGTGCATACAGACATAATATTAGGGCCACAATGGGTATGTTTTTGAACACAGGACAAACAGGGGTATACATTTTGGGGTGCAAGTCTTCATTCATATATGTACTGTACACAAAAAAAAATTTAAATGACACAATTGCCAAAAAAATGAAAATCGTAATTTTTTCCTTCTGCTTTGCTTAGATTCATTCACAAACTGTGGGCCCAAAATATGCAGAACACCCCTAGATGAACTTATTAATGGGTCTAGGAAAGATATTAGATCCGGATCTGAATGGTGACTCCGGCCCACATTGTAGCATTCAGGAGTAGTACTTATAGACGCACATTACTACAATATTGGAGAAAGTTTAGGGTGATTTTAATTTTTGGTATGAGACTGACTTATGATTTTATTCAATCGTTGTGTCTTTTCATATTACGAAATATACATATGAGAAGAACCAAAGATTGAATAAAATCATAAGTCAGTCTCATACGAAAAATTAATCACCCTAACCTTTCTCCGACATTGTAGTAATGTGCGTCTATAAGCACTACTCCTGAATGCTACAATGTGGGCGTAAGTCACCATTTAGATCCGGATCTAATATCTTTCCGGAAAGTTAGTGGTGGATTAGGTAGTTAAGTTTTATATACAATCTTCTAATCAGTACAGTGAAAATTCTAGTTTTTAAAATGCGGTCATTTGTGGGGGTATCTGTCATTCTGACACCTATGAGCCTTTGCAAGCTTGGTTTCGTGTAGGCAAACAAAATGTTCCTCAAAATGTTGATAATTAATGTTAAATTTGTGCATCTCCTAAATGGTTGAAAAAAAAACTAAAGTTTTTCAAATGTGCATCCAGAATAAAGTAATCAGATGGAAATATATATCTTATTAAAAATTTGTACAGTATGTTTGCACATATTTGAGATATTACGTAAAAGATATGAGATTAGCGCTCCAATTTGGGGTGGAGAAAATGGCGATAAATCGAGAAAGAATCAGATAGAACTCACCCCTGACGTAACCGGACCCTATGGGAAAGGTCACGGTTCGTCTAATGGTCCTGGATAGCAGATGGTATCAAAGGTTGGTCCTGAGTAGGTGATGTCATCGGTGAATCCAAATTACTGGTCAGAGGGACATCCCAATAAGGGAAAGCATCACAAGGTGACTGTAGGTAAAAAAGTTATACCAGAGGCAACAGGAAGTAGTGTAGAATAGACAAAAAAAACCCCAGTGCTCCAGTAAGCAGATAAGCGGAATAAAGCAAGAAGAAGGACTTACTTAGCAGGGGTGCCAATGAAAATGACACCCCTAAGATCCTGGTCGGCTTGTAGAAATGTAATTGTGTCCGTGTAGTAACAAAGAGACAACATTTATTCAGGGTACACAACGCATTTCGGCTATGCAATAGCCTTTATCGAGCCTGATAAAGTGATATGGACAGTAGGAAATGTGTAAAAGCCATAAAATAAGTCCCAGCTACATAAAAAAAGTAAAAGAATACATCACCTAACAGGCGCTGTCAGCTCCCCGTGCGACTCCCCTGAAGCTCCAACAGACATGCTTGAAGTTTTCCTACAGCGCTTCCTGGTTTGGAGGTTCAAAATTCCCGCCTCTAGGAAGCGCTGGCTGTGATTGGTTCTCAAGCGCCACGGCTCAGCCAATCATAGGCAGTGCTCAATGAACCAATCACAGCCATTCAATGAAGGCCATATTGAGATGTAGACCATGTTGGTATAACCTGGGTATCCTGTGTATATAATTATATGTACAGCTGGAATAAGTTATACATCTCCTGTATATTGTGATATGGACCATGCTGATATAACCTGGGTATCCTCTGTATATAATTATATGTACAGCTGGAATAAGTTATACATCTCCTGTATATTGTGATATGGACCATGCTGGTTTTACCTGGGTATTTCCTGTATATGATTGCAAGCTTCGCACGCAATAAAAAAGAACATCAAAAACCTGCATTAGGCTTCAAAATAACTGCATGCATTGTTTAAATCCACATGCGGTTTTTAGTTGTGTATGTGGTTTTTGAATACCGCATGCAGTTGTTTTATGTGTTTTTAATTGTGTTTCAAAAATGCAACAAAAATCATGAACACAGCCAGAAGGGCTCCAAACAAATTTTCACGTGGTCCAGGATATGAGTCATGTTTAGAAAGCTTATGCCAAGGGGCCAGGTCATGTATGTAAATTTGTTTTGCAGCTGTATGCATTGCGGTTAAGGTATGGGTACGATAGCAGAGGCAGATAGCTCCGACTCCTATGTAGTGGTCGGTCCTGGTAATTGCAGGCGCAGTTCTGGGATAGGTTAACAATAGAAATAGTCTGGAAAAAACACTTTTTGGTCACTAGTTACCATATTTTCCCCTCCTATGCTATAATCGCCCTCCCTTCCCTGCGGTCATTATGCTGTGGATGTGTTGTGCAATTTCTAAAGGTACAAGTATGAAGAGTCATATTAGTGTACGGCTGAGAAAATGCCTACAGAAACATAAGACTTAGCATTTAGAAATATGAGACATACAAATATATGCAAACTGAGGTGAACAAGAAGATAACATCAAAAATGCAAAGATTTTTGCTTCAAGGGTAATTCTTGTTTTCTTCATATGAGGGTTCGACTAGCTGTGAGTGAGTGCGTGATTAAACAGAAATGGCTATCTGCACAAAGACATTTTCTAAAACGCCTTAATTTCCAGACCGCTGCAATAAACCGGCAACACTTAAGATTGGTAATTTAATTCCAACAGATTTCTGCATTGTTATTATGTATGTCTGGTCACTGTTACAACTAATACAATAACGCAGAATACGAGGGGGTACTCAGAAGAAACAGGACTCGTCTTCTGCTGGCAAGATGTTACTTGTTTGTATGAATGTTTTCTTTCCCACTGCTCAAAGCACTTGTAAAAAAAAGTCACATGGAGCGAGATCGGGTGAGGTAAAGGTATCGTGCTGTTTTTCGTCAAAAATTGCTTAACGCTCAACAATGTGTGGGCAAACAGGTAAGTGGTTCTTCCATCATGACAACGCACCTGCCCACACAGTGTAGTGGCCCAGAGTTAACGGGGCCCCTCCATAAGTGTGAATGCATTTGTCTTGTGCCTATGTGTTGTCAGTGTCTTCTATGCTGCATGAATACAATATGTATTGCATAGCTGCAGCACTGAATGGGTTAACTGTCCGATATGTGAGATTTCTGGAAAATGTATCATGTTGTATGTCATGTGATCGTGCTTCGTATATATGTTTGTGCAAGGTGTCTGGAAGAGAGATGATCTGTTCCGGGCTTGCAAGAGAGAGGAGAGTGCTGTTCTGCGAGTGAGCCACACAGACACCATCTGCTCTGTGTGGTTCAGAATGGAAAAGGCTGAAAGGTATCCACCAGCCTGCCCTGGGCCTGCTTTACCCAGGAGTTACCAGTGTTACCCCTAAAGCAGTGAGAGAGCAAGAGAGAGAGGAGCCGCCATGCAGCGTAAAGTGCCTGTCTTCCAAATGTGAGTGCTGACCGGTAGAGGGCTTTAGAGGGTGAAGGAGATTGGCCAGGAACAGAACCCCGCAGATAATGTGAACTGTGGACTCGTCTGTCATCTCGTGAATCCTCCCTGTCACACCACTGTGTTTTGCACCAGTTTTCCTACTGGCATATTGGACTGTTGGACTGTTGAATAGAGATGAGCGAGTATACTCGCTAAGGCACATTACTTGAGCGAGTAGTGCCTTAGCCGAGTATCTCCCCGCTCATCTCTAAAGATTCGAGGGCCGGTGCGGGGAGGAACGGAGGGGAGATCTCTCTCTCCCTCTCTCCCCCCCGCTTCCCGCCGCAAGTCACCTGTCACCCGCGCCGGCCCTTGAATCTTTAGAGATGAGCGGGGAGATACTCGGCTAAGGCACTACTCGCTCGAGTAATGTGCCTTAGCGAGTAGACTCGCTCATCTCTACTGATGAACCATTATGTTCAAGTAAAGGAGCGCTGCCGAGTGTTCCCAGTTTTGCTTTAAATGTTTCCCTGCGTGTGGACTACTTATTTTTCTACCATCTCGATTCACCGCAGAAGAAGGAATGGTGGTATCACAAGTGACCAAGGAACCTTCAAGTAATCCACATCTTGGGTTACCCCCGTGAAACTCGGATGGATCCTGTGCTACCTCCAGGGGAGGAGATAGTAGAGCCCCGTGACAAGGCCTCAATCTACCCCGCTACCTCCTCGGCTATGGCCCGCTCCTCAGACACTGCAACAGCATTAAGTGTTTCGCAATTTTTGATGAAAAACGGCACAACACCCTTGCCTCACCTTCTATATTCACCCAATTTTGCTCCATGCAACTTTTTTTATGAGTACTTTGGTAATCATAAAATAGGCGAAAAACTGAACAACTTGTTGAAAAAGAAAACCACTGGAGCTAAACACAACCTTCCCCAACAACATTGGCTGGCATACCGCCTCAGAAGGGTTTCTGCAGACATTCACGGAGCAACAAAAGTACTAGTAACACCTCACCCGACAAAAGATGTTTCTTCTGGGTAGCCCTCATGTAACCAATATGTTCACAAACTATATAATCATATATATATAAGTTCGCCACTCGCCATAGCCAGACAGATACTAAGGCCCACTGCACTCAAGAATCCCATAACCGAGCTGGGTAAAGGTGGTGAGGAGAGTTGTATGGTGACGTAGAACTGAAGAAGGTATGGGAATTGTGGCCATCATGTGGACACTAAAATATGGCTTCGTTATAGCCTTCTGAAACCGGGCTAAATTAGGAAACGGAGAAGTCATCCAATTCTATAATACTGCATATTCTACAAGGTTTAAGAGTTTAGACTCTTGTGACAAAATCAAAGCACTTGTCTTAGGTTGACGAGCTTCAAATAAGCTGCTTACGAATAGTAATCATCAAACTTCCATAGAACTCCGAATTGTTGAAGCGGTCAGCAGTCTCACCAGGACATAAGTGGTCCTTCAGCCTTTTTATAGATGTGAGAAGTGGATATAAACCTTCCCCAAGGGTTACGGGGTGGAGATGTCATCATTTAAAAGCACATATGCCAAAAAGATCATGGCAGAGAACTCTTCTTGCTGTATTAGGGTGTCGGAAAGTAATGCCTCCCCCCATATTCCCAGAAATCAGTACTGAGGGGGCGAATCAGATGTACACAATCAAAACATTACCGGGGCTCAAGAATGTGGGAACTACAGCTGCGATTGGTTACAACTAGAGATGAGCGAGCGTACTCGTTTAGGGCGATTTCGCAATCAAGCATCGCTTTTTTCGAGTAACTGACTACTCGGGCGAAAAGATTCGGGGGGCGGCGTGGTGGAGCGGGGGGCAGCAGTGGGGAACAGGGGGGAGCTCTCTCTTCCCCCCCACTCCCCTCTGCAAACTCCCGCTCACCCCCGGCGCCCCCCAAATCTTTTCGCCCGAGTAGTCAGCTACTCGAAAAAAGCGGTGCTCGATTGCGAAATCGCCCTAAACGAGTATGTTCGTTCATCTCTAGTTACAACATGTCCAGATTCAGATGTGTGTAGGCACAATTACGCTTGCCGGCACGGAGCATAGTTGCGCCTGAACGAGGGGAAGTTCTTCCCCTTCGCCAGCTTTTCAAACTCCGCGCCAGAGCGCAGAAGTTTGAAAAAGACTGGGGGAAGACGGGTGCCGTATTCAGTACGTGCGCGGAAGATAGGTCAGCTCCTTACTTTTCTCGGACGTACAGTTAACGGGGGTGAAGACGAAACCACTGCAATCCCATAGAGATCCGTGGTTTCGGTTTGTCCCGTTATACCGCTCTGATTATCACGGCCGCAAAAGTGAAGAAAGCCACGCTCTACATCCGCCTCAGGATGTCACTGCTGCTGCAGCCAAGAGAGAAGGCAGCAGGGGAGCAAATAAACGTGATCATAGCCGGTTTCACGCGGCCGGAAATCTTGCGTGAGTTTGGTGCGTTGCGAGATTCACGAAACTTGTGTGAATATGAACTTCATTCTTCTGAATGGAGTCATACACTTCAGTGATGTTTTCCCTCACAGCGATGCGGCGGGGGAGAAGAATCGCTGCATGTTCTATTTTTTTGCATTCCTCGGAACGCATGACCCATTGAGTTCAGTGGGACCGTAGATACATCGCATACCGTGAGATGTGCATGCGAGTGCGACGGGAGGTTTCCCATTGAAATCAATGGGAAAGACTTGTGATCCGCTATCGCGCGTAACGCTCGCACCATAGGAGCGGAATTTCAGAAGGGATGCGGGGCAATTTTGGCTGAAAATCCCCTCGTAGGTTGACGAGCGCGGTATCGGGCCTCATTTATCAAAAGCTGGCGGCCTCAAGACTCCCATTTATTACATGGACTTCCTCTGATCTGAATGGCTGCCATACAGGGGCGTAACTATAGAGGGTGCAGGGGATGTGGTTGCACCCGGGCCCAGGAGCCTTAGGGGGCCCATAAGGCCTCTCTTCTCCATATAGGGAGCCCAGTACTATGAATAAAGCATTATAGTCGGGGGCCCCTTTACAGGTTTTGCATTGGTGCCCAGAAGCTTCAAGTTATGCCTCTGTGCAGCATGGTTTAGGTATGGGTATGGGTACAGATACAGATAGAGGGGGGGCCCCAGCTCACGTTTTGCATCAGGGTCCCTGAGCCTTTACTTACGCCCCTGCTGCCATGTGACGCCCTTTTACACGGCCGTTTCTCGTTTGAACGAGCGCACGAGTAAGTGACATCAGCGCTAGTTGTTCGCACTCGTGCAGAATTTTTAGACAGGCGGATCACCGCTGAGAATCGCTCACTTCTCGCTCAGCGCTTCACATTCTATGTTCCACACCGAGCGGGGAGCGTTTACACGTAGCGAGAAGTCAGCGAACCAGCGGTGGTTTTTATACAGGCTGAACCTGGGCGACAAACGAAATGCGAACAGAAACTGCGTGATGGCTTCGCGTTCTTACGTAACAATTATCACGCACCTTGAACGAATTTTGCGCGACATTTGTTCCTTGGGAATGGGCCATAACAAGTGCATTCCTTGTGTTGTGGCCGCTGCGGGGAAAGTAACATCTGGTTGGCAATGGCTTCCCCCGGCAAGGGCAGCCGTGTCCGACCCTCACTGACTGCCACCGCAGCGCCAAACGTTCTCCACTCCGCACATATCGCACTTGTTAGGGCAGCCTCACGCTTGCGATCGCGATATCGCTGTTTTGTTTTTTTTATCGCGAATGTCAATGGGACTTTTTAATGTTACAAAATGCATCGCACAAAAATCGCAAAGCGCAAACTTGCGATTTTTGTGCGATGTGCCTTTAACATTAGAAAGTCCTATTGACAAAAAAAAAACAGCGATATCGCGATCGCTAGTGTGAAGGCGCCCTTAGGGCTCTTTCCCACGGACGGATTTCTGCCGCAATCCGCTGCGTTGCCCGCAGCTATTAGGTTCTATTGAATCTAATAGCTCAATGCTTATGGTGCGGAATTCCAGCGCAGAATTCCGCAACGTGAAATCACCCGTCCTCACCCGCCGCATGTTCTATTTGCCGCGGGTGTACGCGCGGTCGGCTTCCATTGCAGTCAATGGAAGCCGTCCGTCACGCTATCTTCCGCTGTTGCACAGCGGAAGATAGCGTGAAACCGCTTCCCCGCCTACTGCCAGCCGCGTTATATGACGCGGCCGGCGTGTCATGTGACGCTGTGGGCGTGTCATATGACGCGGCCGGCGTGTCACTTGCTCTATTGCGCATGCGCGCCGAAGCGTCCTGTGGGACGTAAGACGCCGGATCTGGAGGTAAGTATTGGGGTCTCTGGGGGGGCGCCATGACGGGCTCTGCCGCAGAATTCCATGGCGGAGCCCATCACGGCCGTGGGAAGCCGGCCTTAGGCTGTATTCACATGAGCGCAAAACCCGCACTAGTTTTCTGCGATGCGAGATGCACAAAACTCAGCGAATATGAACGCCATTCTTTTGAATGTGGCCCCACACATGACCGATGCTTGCGATAAAAAATCACCACACGTCCGATTTTTTTCGTGTTCCTCGGAACGCATCGCCCATTGTCTTCAATGGGACAGTCGAAAACATGGCAAGCCGGGCGTTGTTCCTGCGAGTGCCATGTGATGGGATGAAATCAATGGGAAACCCTTGCCGATCCTCGGACGCGCATGAAACAAGCGCCGGAGGATCGGAACTTTACAAAAAAAGTGATGTG
Source organism: Eleutherodactylus coqui (assembly GCA_035609135.1). NCBI lineage: Eukaryota > Metazoa > Chordata > Amphibia > Anura > Eleutherodactylidae > Eleutherodactylus > Eleutherodactylus coqui. The sequence continues at coordinate 110,522,765 of CM069414.1, read as the reverse complement.
AGGTGTTTATGCATGAAAAACGTCTGGCATCCGCAGGTAAAACGCACGTTAACAGGCGCAATATTGGGCGGGCTTTATTTTCCCAATATCGCACTCGGCCGTGTGAATGAAGCCTCTTGGCAAAAAGCGGATCAGCGTGCGTCACCGCCCTGACTTCCAACAATCGGCTGTAACATCTGGTAGTAACGGTGGCCATACTTATATAAGATGTTAAAAAAATACTGTCCTGTCTGCCAGCGGCTGCGCCATCATGTACCTGCAGCTCGGGCGGCCTTACCAGCAACCTGTCCGTAGCAACCAATCAGATCCCAGCTCTCATTTTTCATAAGCCCTTTGGACAATGAAAGCTGCAACCTGATTGGTCAGTCCAGGACACTGCTCCACTTTTCCCTTAAATGGGTATTAATTGCAGAGTCCTATTCAGCAGACTCCTCCCAGCACCGCCCATATAATATTACAGCTTTATTGTCTGACTTCTCGAGTTTTTTCTTTTGTTTGTTTTTTTTATCAACCAGAAAGCTCTAGACAACGGCCATGTCTTCCCTGAGACAAACCGTCAATCATTCTCGATGGGCGGTACCGAATGACGTCATATTGGTGGAGCAGCTGTTTACCTGACGACACAATATGGAACGTACCAAAATGTAATAGGGGAAATAATAGTTGTTCGGCCGGTATCGCGTTATTTTTTGACGACGTGTGTAAGTCTTAATCTTTTTTTACGTTAGGCTAAAAAACATATTTTTACTGGGTTAATATACACATATATCTGCCGAAGCTTTGGAACATGCTCAGAAGCCAATAATGTAAAACCAACCACCCCTATAAAAAATGGTTCGCTCCAAAGCGCAGGACTTGTTTTTCTTTCTGTCGCTGTGCACTCCTATATCCCTCCGCCAGGGTCGGCAGCTCCCGGAAGAGGTTAGGCTCCTGCCGCCGGCCTTGCTGCGCTTTCTTCGTGTCTCTCGGTGTCGCTGGACGCGGTATTCCGGGGCGGCTGTTCGGCGGAGACATCCGGTGATTCCTCTTCCCGGTATTTTCCGAACCTTGTTTTATTTATTTCCGGAAGCTTCGGCAAATGTCAACTCCAGCGAGACGGCGCCTCATGAGAGACTTTAAAAGGTAAGTGGGAGACTGCAAGATGGCGTCTCCCTGTAGGAGTGAGGCGGATGTAACCCGGGCTGCTTGTTGTCCCGCAGGCTGCAGGAGGATCCCCCCGCAGGAGTGAGCGGCGCCCCCTCGGAGAACAACATCATGGTGTGGAATGCTGTAATATTCGGGTAAGGATGTGCTGCCGCCCTGCTGGTGACCCCGAGTACTGCGGCTGTCCGCCAGGCGGTCCCTGCAGCTCTTCAGTATGTCGATCCTGGCGGATCGTAGCGGTTGGGCGCTTTCACATCTGCGTTGGGGTTCCGGTTTCCCCTTCCGTCCAGTGAGAAAGGGGAACGCAAGCGGACAGACCCCGCTGACTATAATGGGGTCCGCCTGCTTTCCACTCAGCTTTGGAGCGATTGGTGTTCAGTGTAAAGGCACACCCCGGCTGAACGATGAGCAACAACTTGTTCTCCTGTCGTTCGGTGTTTAGCGCCTGCGTACAGAAAAAAAACGTAGCGCTTCCTGTGACTGGAGGACGGAACGATCCGCGGCCGGCTCCGCCTTCATTCATGGCGCGATGATCGTTCCTGCGCCAAAGTATCGGAGCGATCATCCCTGGGACGTCCGGTTGGGGTTCTGCGCCTCGCAGGTCATCCTGTGTAACAGGCCGGGTGTTTGCGTTCGCACTGCGGAAAATGGCGTGCGTAGTACGCTACGGGGGATGGGTGCTCGCTCAGAACGTGCGGAAAGCGATTGCGATTCCTACAAGCGAATGCAAAATCGCAGTGTGCCGCGGGATCTGCGCGGTCGCCTTCCATCGATGTCAGTAGAAGCCGACCGTCCGCGCTGGAAAAAAATCTGTATTGCGCCCGCCGGGCGGCGAGAAGTAGACCAGCCGGGACTGAGGCGGCCGGCGCACTAGCGTTGGATGTGACTGCCCAGCCGTGTTGGGGGGGGGGGGGGGGAGGGGAAAGCTAGACCTTCCGGTACAGCCTCGCTGACCCCCAGCGGTCACCGGAACGGCAAAAACACCGGAAAATGTCACTTTTTTTTTTTTTTTTTTTTTTTTTTAAAGTTGTAGATTTTGAATGTCCGTCTCTGTTCTAGAACAGGAGATGCCTTTAGTGCATCTTTAACCCCGCGGTAACAGAACTGGTTTTGAGAGCCAGTAAATCCTTTCCCCTTTTGTGTTCCGGCGGTAATGACTTATTTTTCCCGTCGCTGTACGGCCCGCCGCACACGGGTGGGAACTCCGAGGCGGGATTTCCCGCAGAATTTTGGCCCCGTGGAAGCTGCCGTAGGGTTGTGTTAGTAAACGCCATCCTTGGCAGACGGCCGCGATTTGTCCGCGTTAAAACACACGTGGAAAACAAATCGCCACATGCGGAGGCCCGCGCAGAAATGTCACTCCCCGCGCCCCGACTCTGCGCATGGGTCGGCAGCTGGTGCATCAGAGACCTGGAGCTGTGGGAGAAGGGGAGACCCGCGCTGGTCCCTGCAGGGGCGAGGGTCGGGTCTCACTGCAAGAATTCTCACAGCGGGTTCCGACCCGGCCGTCTGCAGGTGGGCTAAGGCCTCATGTCAACGGGGAAAAGTTTATTTTAAAACCGCAGCGTTTTTCCCGCACGCGGATCCGCGCCCCATAGGGATGCATTGGACACCCGCAGGTAGTTAAATACCTGCGGATGTCATTTTTCCTGTCAGGCGCGGATCTGCGTGCGGGAAAAAACATGGACATGCTCCATTTTTATGCGGGTCTCCCGTACCAGAATTAAACTCGCCTGCTCCGGATGATGTGGTTCTTCCTTCCTTCGCGGCCGGATCTTCTTTCCTCGGCCCGGCGGCGTGCATGCGCCCGGCACATGCGGTGAGCCGAAGAAAGAAGATCCGCATCGTCCGGAGCAGGTGAGTTTATTCTGATTTTTAGCCTCATGTCCGCGGGGCAGGAGGGACCCGCTGCGGATTGTACATGGAGAACCTGCGGGGGGCCTGATTTTCCCCGTGGACATGAGGCCTTGCTGTGTGACATCCTGTATTCTGCGGGACGAGGTCTAGTTTTTATTGAAACCTGTTTTCAGGGGCAAATGACGTATTAAATAATTTGTTTGTTTTTTTTTTGCTGGGGGGGGGTAATGGAAAAGAAAAGCAGTCCACTTTTTAGTGCCTTAGTTTCCTGGTGTTCGCAGTGCGGTATCCGTGTTCCGTCGGGCCGCCGTCACCCCTGTTTTGGGCCGTTCAGGGTTTCCGTCTGATCCGCTTTTGGAGGAGAGAAACTGAAATGGCGGATGTTTTTTTTTCCCTGTTGATCTCTGCAGCGAGGGAGGAAACGGGCGGCTTCTTATTTTTTCAAACCCCTTTACAGGCGGTGGAACGGGTGCCTTTTTTTCTCTTTTTTTTTCCCAGTTTTTGTATTTTACTTTCTCTCCTCCAAAAAAAAAAAAAAAAGCAGAGAGATGGAACCCCTGAAGTGACCCCAACGCCGGTGATAGAATTACTACTGCCTCACATTTAGAGAGGATTTACCAGTTTTGCGCTACGTAGACGCTTTGTTTCTCTCAAACTTTGTGTGGCAGCGCATTCCATGACAGCCGGACCGGCCTGTTTTTTGTGGGACGACTTGTGGTTTTTATTGGTACCATTTTGAGGTATTTTTTATTTTTAGCGCAGGCCGGATCAGAGCGCCGCTGTTTTGGGTTGGTTTTTATTATTTTTAATTGAACTTCTCATGCTTGCTAAATGAAAAAAAAACCCGTAGCACTCAGTGAAGTGGTGATGGCAATTATGTGGGGTTTTTTTGTTTTTTGTTTTCCCCTTTTCAATATCTAAGGGCTAATGCCCGTGGCCAGATTTCTGCCGGAAGTCCACGGCGTTCTGCCGCAGCTATCGGGCTCTGTGGAACCTAATAGCTCAATGTTGACGCTTTGGAATTCTACCGTGGAATCCCACAGTATGAAAGAAACCGCGGCACGTTCTAACTGACGCGGAAAAAACGCGAGGCCGGCTTCCGTTATAGTCATTGGAAGCCGGCAGTCATGCTATACCCCTGCTGTGAGCACAGTGAAAGTATCACATGACTACACGTCCCTGCCCACCGCCAGCCGCATCGTCACGCTGTACTGCGCATGCACGCTGGCTCGGCAGGCGGGACGCACACAGTGGATCTGGAAAGGGGTGAGTATGGGGCTTCTGTGGGGGGCGCCGGGACAGAAGGGAAACTTTTTTTTTTTTTCCGTGTTTTAAAAAATCAAAAAAAAACAAAAAAAAAAAACCCCAACAAACCCACCTTTTGATGTGATGTCCAACAATGACTGCAGCATCTGCGGGTGTTAGACAATGTAGAGGAGTGATTTAGATGACCAAGTCCTTCTTGTTGCACTTTTCTGGGTAAAATATGTGACAGTCAGCAAATCTACACTGATTGATAGTGGGGCTGATAACGTCAGCAAAGACTTGTCCCCCTCCTTAGACCAGGGAGAATCACGGGTCTTCTCTGCCCCCTCCGGGCACACCGAATTCTGCAGCAAATACCGCCCACAGACATGCTATGAAAAAGCGCTTTTTCCTGCACATGAGCGGAAATCACGATTTTTCTGCTCGCAGGGGAACATTCGCAGCATATTTTAAGTGAAATCTATGCGGACGTCTTCCATTGAAGCCGTCCAACCCGCGGCCCTTCTAGAATTGACGTTGCAGAAAGGTCGCGGGAAAAGCAGAGTAAAAAAAAAAGAAGAGATGACAGGTATGTGCGGATGCCGGCTGTTTACTGGGTCGGATTCAGCTGGGAGCTCCAATATGCAGAATCCGACCTGCCCGTGTACAGGCGGCCTCAAGCAGCAGTCGTTCTCCATGACTTGTTCAGCGAATTTGAACGACCTGGTGATGACGTCACTCGTTCACACAATCGGCCAGAAAACCCCGAGTCTGATGCCTGCTTGCTGACGGGCTCTTCTGGAGTCAGTTGGTAGATGGAGTTACCGGCCCACCGTTACCAGATTACATCCGGCAGTCCTGGTGACGGCACGCTGAGTGCGCTGCGTTGTCTGCAATGCTGTTGCGGGATATTCTGTCCCGTGTGAAAGGTCCCTAATAGTACATTATTATTACGCCATGGTGGTGGGTGATGTGCGGAGAATATTTTCTCTGGCACTTGTTTCTAGGCAACAGCCTGAATGTATTCAGCACCGCCAAGCAGATGACACACAAAAAAGGCTCCCAAATACAGAACCATATGAAACTTGGATCATTCATTATGTTTAGTTGGCAGCGTGCCCCGACTGTGCCCATCCCACCCCCAAGAAAAACTTTAGATGGGTTTTCCAGAAAAAAAACAGTTAAGGCAAATGGCATGTAATCCATCGATATGAGAGCAGCATTACTTATATTGGCGTCTAGTGCTGATATATTAGTAGATATCCAGGCTGCTTTTAGTAGGTGCCATGACGTACATCCACAATATACCCTTATGAATGGGAGAAGTCTGGGGGCTTGAAGGCTCACAAGGTAATCATTCATCAGACGCCCCTCTGGGCCTGAACAAACAAAGATGGCGGCCCTGCTTCTCTGACCACTTGATGGCACGGTGTAGCATGCATCAGTTGTACGCTTTGGTGGACCAGCGGTGCCCCCATAAGCAGTGCAGGTCCGTTAGATCAGCATGGGGTGTTTTAGGCCGGCTTCACGCAGTCATAAGCGTGTGTGCTTAGTGCAACTTTTTTGCGCTATGATCCTTTTTTGCGCGCGTATCGGCGTGTTTTACTGTACCTTTAAGCCCACAAGGCGCACGTCTGCATGCGGTGAACAAGACGCACTGATTTGAAATGGCTAATTGGTTCCAGATGTATTCTTTCTCCAGCAGAATGAAGCATTTCTTCACAAATCTCCTTGCGCGCCCCTCATCGACCTCTACGGGGGCTTTTGGTGCACAGAAAGATGGAGCGTGTTCGGTTCCTTTTTTTTTTTGCACACACAAAATCCGTGCATGGGAGTGAACCCCGGGTCTATGGGTTCTATTCGCACGCAGATCCGTCCGTGTCAGGACCCCTTGGGGTTACTTTAAACATGGAAATGCAACGGAATTTCCCCAGTACAAAACTGCAGCATTTCCACATTCAAAACAGGAGTCAGAATCCGCTGACGGCGCGAAGGCTTGTTAGGTGAGGGGCATGCAGGCGTTTTTTGCCTCTGTTTTGGATTTGGGAGGGCTGCGGGGTTTTCTACTGTGTAAGCGTGCCTTCAGGGAGGCTTCACGCAAGCATATGCGCAAATATGCTCACCTCAGTGCGGCGTATTTGTGCAGTGAACGAGGTTGGATGACATAGATTTGCGTGCGTATCGGCGTGTAGTACTGTACGGTTTACGCACGTAGCGCTGTTCTTACACGTGAGGGCCAGATGTGCTAGCTTTTTGCAGAATTGCACAGTGTGTTGTGTGTTTGGACGCACGCTGAGTGCCTATTTGCACTCCTCCTGTAGACTTCTATGGGGCGTTTGGTGGGAAATGCGCTCAAAAATGGAGCATGCCGAAAAGGATAATGAGAACGAAACCATTGAAAGTAATAGGCTCTGCTCTCTGCATATTGCTTGCGCAAATACGTCCATGTGAAGAGGCCCTTGTACCGATGCATATTGGTGTACCAGGTGGAAGTGGCACGGCCATCTTTGTTTGTCCAGGCCGGAGGGATGCTTTAAGTTCATCCTATTTTTTTTTTTTTTTTTGTTAGACTGGACCCTCTCCGTTCCGGAGCGATTTTCTTTTTCAAACCTTTTAGGCTGCGGTCACTCGCACACAGATCACAGTGGGACTGCGCGGAAATACCGCAAGATTTCCGCGGCAGAAATGCTGCTTCAAAACCTGTGCCTTCCGGTGTCTGTTTTGAAGCGCCTTCACTGCCTGTATTCCGCTGGGGCCTTCTCTCCTCATAGAGAGGCCACCGCGGAAACAGCGATACAATTGACATGCCGCGGCTTTGAAATCCGCACGGCATGTTGGCTTCAGTGCGGTTTGGCGGCAACTGCTTCTCCGCAGCGGGTGGAAATCTATATTTTTAAATACTAAAATTCAACATTTTTCACACTGACCGCAGAGCGTCATACTAGTCTGTCCCTTCCTGATCTGTAGAGAAAGCTTTGCAGCAGTCATCTCACTGACATCACAGGCAGGATTACACTGAGGTGACACCTGTATGTAGATAACCCCCATTCACAATAGGTGATCAGCTGTGACTGCCTCCTCCCCCTCCCTGCGCAACGACTTCTGCTTCGGTCATAGAGCATGTCTAGAACAGTCTCCCATACACATCAATGGGTCCCCTCCTGTCTGCTGTGTGAATGGCCCATGAAGCTGCTGTAAAGCAAATCACTAAATGCTGTTTGTATCTCAGGAAAAATGGCCGTCCCCACAGTCCTGGACAGACAGAATAAAACATTCTACACTCAGAAAATAAAAATACTAGAAAAAATGAAAATGTTTCACTTTGGTTTACGTTCATAAAAATGTTGATCTAGTCCCTTTAACCCCTGAACGGTTGCCCATGTGTCTTTTGATGGCAGCCGTTAAGGGGCTTTATTCTAAAGCGCTGCATTAGAAGCCTGGCGCGGGTCTCCCATGCCCGGGGAGTGGGTGCTCTGCTGTCGGATGACAGCCGGGTACTTGCTGTAACATCAGGGACCAGAGGAACCTCCTTGGCGGTGTTTAACCCTTTACATGTCACGGTCAGTGCAACTGCTGTATATAAAAGGCTGACGGAGGGAGGGGGCTGTGATTGCGGGGCACCAATGGGTTGCTAGGGCACCTGGAGGGTGACTATAACCTTTAGGTCTGCCAGCTATGGTGGCCTCTGGCTGAGCTCATAGGCTGTCTAATACTCTTCTATATTGATATATAGTAGTGTTAGAAGAATGAGAAGAGATGCTATTAGAGATGAGCGAGTATACTCGCTAAGGCGAACTACTTGAGCGAGTAGTACCTTAGCCGAGTATCTCCCCGCTCGGGTCTAAAGATTCGGCTGCCGGCGCGGGTGACAGGTGAGTGGCGATGGTGAACAGGGGGAGAGGGATCTCCCCTCCGTTCCTCCCCGCCCACGGCCAGCACCCGAATCTTTAGACGAGCGGGGAGATACTCGGCTAAGGCACTACTTGCTCGAGTAATGTGCCTTAGCGAGTATGCTCGCTCATCTCTAGATGCTATTAATAAAGTCCCCTAGTGGGACGAAAATAAAGTGAGGAGGAAAAAAAAAATTTAAAACTGCAGCTTTCCTTGTTTACTATGTAATAAATAAAAAAATAAATAAGATCTAATTTTTCTTCTTCTTCTCTACAGACCAGAAGGAACGCCATTTGAAGATGGTAAGTGAACGCAGCGCTAACGATTGTCTCCACTTGTATATCTGTATAAAGCTTTAGATGTTAGGGCTCGGTGATGCAATTTACTGCCCCCCAATTCAGTTTTTATGTTGAATCATTAAATTCAATTGTTTTATTAAATGGGGGGCGCAGTGCCGCATAAAGCAGAACCCCCGCTGCCCCGCCGCAGTAGGGTGAGGACGCTGTCGGCCAACTACTGACTGTTGGAGGACATGCTTGGCCCTGTGACTGGGTTTAGTCTTCACCATCCATCGCGGATCTGCTGAAACTCTCCTCTGCCACCGCTCTACAGGTGGCGGCTCCTAGCGTCTGCAGCTAGGTCGGCCTCCCGCGGTTGTCATCGCTCTGTAGCTACCTACAAGGATGGCTGCTGTAGTGGGAATACTTCATGCTGTGTCTCCCATGGGGAGAGGTGAGGAGGTAGAGGGACTCTAGACTGATGTACAATGGCTGGATAGTCTGCTGGGTCACGAGGTTAATCCGGGCAGTACAGGTCAGCACGTTAACCCCTTACATTCTAACATCTGATGCTCCAAGGAAGGGTGTCAGTTTGTTAACCTTTTAGTGGCTGCAGTGATGGGTTGTGAGTATTTTACACCTGGTATTAACCCATTACAGCTTATGTTCAATTTTCATTTGGTCATAGGAACAGCACTTCAAGCAACCTTTTTTTTTTCTTACTGTTAACCCTTTATTACTTGTCTTTAATCCTAGCATAGAAAAAACATGGGCTGAGGGAAATCCTACAAAATGTCTTCATGTTTAAAAAAAAAAAAAAAAAAAAAATATATATATATATATATATATATATATATATATATATATATATATATATATATATATATATATATATATATATATATATATATATATATATATAATAATCACTGCTAGATATGTCCACACTTGTAATATCTTGCAGTATAGAAACATTGGCCATTATCCTACAAGGTGAGCAAAACATTTGAAAACTATGCCAGAACTGCGATTTTTTTCATTTAGTCGCCTCCAAAGACGAAACACACCGTATATACTCGACTATTAGCCGAACCGAGTATAAGCCGAAACAATAAGTGTCCCCACAAAAAACTGGGAAAACTTATTGACTCGAGTATAAGCAGAGCTATACTAGAGTATATACTAGGTAAAAAAAGACTCCATACTCTCCTCCTAGTCGGCGTCTGTGTCTGTGCGACAAGCTGCTTGAATCCTCCCTGCAGTTATCCCCCGCCGTCCTCTGCTTGGCTCTGTCAGTGCTGTGTAAGTAAGCGCTGTGATTGGATTGAGCGCCAACCAATCACAGCTAGCGCCCGATCCAATCACAGCGCTTACTTACACAGCACTGACGGCGGGGGATTTGAAAGCCGAGGAGGGAGAATTCTAAAGCAGCTGGATTGGCTGTGAATAATCGAGCACCGGCTGTGATTGGCCGGCGCTCAATCCAATCACAGCTCCTACTTACACGGCGCTGACGGCAGGGGATGACAGAGCCGAGCAAAGAGGACGGCAGGGGATAACAATGGAGAGAATTCAAGCAGCCTGCCGCACCGCTGCTTGAGACAGACGCCAGCTGGAAGGGGGGAGTATGGAGGTTTTTTTTTTGTTTGTTTTTTTTTTTTTTTTTAAGCCTTCCCAGACTCGAGTATTAGCCGAGGGGGACTTTTTCAGCACCAAAAAATGTGCTGAAAAACTAGGCTTATACTCGAGTAAATAGAGTAGTCAAAAAGTCACGACAAAATGGTATCAATGGAAACTACAACTCCTGCTACATTAAAATAAAAAGAAACTCGCGCAGCGGTGGCAGAAGTCTTATGGATTTTGAAATGCAGCAATGCAAATACAATATATATTTTCTTTTACTGTTTTTGTTGTGGAAAAGTAGTGAAATGAGAAATTCTAAGTGTATGGTGTTCAGCAGAATACCGACCAGTCATTTATACTCTAGTGAATGCTTTAAAAAAAAAAGACATTTTGTTATGGGAGGGGAAAAAAACTATGTATCCCAAGGTGGTGCCATCCAAAAGTAGAATTGGTCTTACAAAAACACGGCCCATATGGCTATCTTATCAGTTTATTTGGCATAAATTGAGATTTCAGCGTTTGCCGAAATCGCACAGTCCCTGTATGTATGTATAATGTATGCGCTATCTAGTGCTTCAGAGGGTTTTAGACTGGTTTCGGTTCTCTAGGACCGATCGTTCTCAACATATTCGCAAAAAAATGGAATGTGAATACTGAAGGGATTGTACAGTTGAAGAACCTGGCTTCAGTAGGACTGCCTATATTAAAATTGAAGTATACTTCCCTCTCCGGGAGCGTTGCGGCCCCACTGTGGCCCTCGTGAGGGTTCTAACTGATGTTGCAGGAAATCTGGTCCCCTGACGTCTTGTAACTCCTGTCATGGCAATCATGGAGACCACAGCGGGGCTGCAGCACTGGATCCCAGTGCATGTGGAGGGGTTGCTAGAATTCACTTTTTATTTTAGACCAGGGCATCCTATTGAAGCGGAGTTGTCCAGTAACCCGGCAGCCCCTTTAATTACAGTCTCTTTGGGACATCAGATTTCTGCGCACAACAGCCCAGCTATCCTTTCTTTACTCGCTGTGAGCGGACTCTATTACATTGCTTCATATCCATGGCAAATGAAGTTTTTAACAGTTCCATGAAGTGGCCGTGTCTGGGGCCAGGTAACTCTGCTAGTGCCTGTGTATTATACACCAGCGTACCCGTCTTATTCTCCAGAGCTCCACTGGTTCTTCCTATCTGTAGTATTCTACATAGAACATCCATAATGATGGCTGACTGCAGACCTTGTCACCAATCTGGTCAAGAAACTACTATAGACTTTCCTTATTATGGGTTGATGGTTACAGGATTGTCAGCGTTTTCGACTATAGTTAGAATGAGTCCGTCCCTAATGCATTGTGGGTAATGGCCCGTACGTTCAGTTCTTGTGGAGGATCTTCTGCGCTGTAACACCGCGATCTGTTCTGCTCTTCACTTAGCCAGCGTTTAAGGATTTTGTCTCATTAAACATTGATGGCGTTTCTGACCATTGTGACCCCTTCCAATTACGTGAAAGCAGCGGCGGCCGCACTAGGAACGTTCTGCGCCTCCTTCCCTCGGCTGTGCTTTCTCCAAGTGATGTGCGGATGGCCCCCAACTACATAAGGGCTGTTTAACATCTCCGGGAAAAAGACAGCGTGGCACTAAGCAGCGTCTTTATGGACCTTGCATTGTGAAAAACGCTGGAAAAGGGAAAGGCGCTCCCTCCCCTGGCATAGGAAATGGCGGATTCTGTTTCAGAATTGCCCAAAAATAGAATGTGCAGAGATTTAGTTTTATTTAGAATCGCTCGGTCAATAAACACAATGTGTTCTTTTGATGCACGCTATCTGACCATATGGCAGTCTGTCAGATATCACGTGTGAGCGCACCCTCGGACATCCCCTTTGTAATGGGGCACATTTGTCCACCTTTCATCAGATGTAGGTGTACATTCTGGCATGGGTTAATAGAATGGGTTGTTGATCACAGCGATCCTTCAGAGCAGGTGGAGAAACGAAAGGAGTGATGTGCCCGCTGACTATGATCATGTGCTGCGGGGTCATACAGGGGGCCACTAATTGGGTTGTATGCAGGCGGTGTGGGTAGAAGTGCCCGCCATCTAACACCCCCGGCCGATCACTGTAGCACCGTCTGATTGCAGCCTTGGATTGGACGACTACTTCTTGTCGCTCCCCCAGCAGGTTATGTTCTCTCTAGTAATGACTACAGCTTGGGTATGTCAGGCATTTATGTAGCCACGTAGAGGAACCGGTCAGGCGGTGTACAAATAGTTCTGTCATGTGTAATTATAAGTAATTGTAAGCTGCTGATCTGGAAGGAAGTGTTTAAGGAAGGCTTCACAAATGCCCTAAGTCTGAGCTCCTAGTAGTGGGATGGTGCTGGCAGCCATGGAATGGCTGTGAGTAATAGTGTGCGCACCTAGGATGCCGGCTGGAGATGCTAAGTAAATGAGTGGTTGTATGTGTCATGTCAGCAGAAGGGCTATTGGGATATGTCACCACTTGTATCTGATGGCATCTTCAGGGAATCTGTTTCCTCCTGTAATGGATGAAGTTGCTTCCATAGTGGATGGCGGTTACCATTATAGCTGCATATATGCTCTAAAGTGGCTGTGGGGATTTAAAGCTTGTCTAACTTTTCAAATGACTTTTTTTAGAATAAGCTGCTGTGTATACATGAGGAAGGACACTATCTGGCCTTTATTACTTGTATCCTGCATGGTTTTCCTCTCTGCAGGGTGTATATCTGATTCTCACTTCTCTTGCAGGAGCCTAGCTGCCTGCTGTGTTGTGTACACTATGTGCAAAGAACAAACATCATGTAGTACTGAGCAGTGGAGATGTAAATAAATAGCAAATCACTAACAGGCCTTAAGGCCACAGTCATACGGGGCGGATTCCCGACAGAAATGCCGCGGTTTGGCCGCAGCGAAAACCCGTGACATTTCCGCCGGGGTCATTCCGTGTCAGTTCAACCAACGCTCCCGGTCGACCATCTCAGATTTCAATGAAACTTTGCATAAAGGTAGACCCTGACCCTAAACTAAGATAGCCAGAATATTAGGCTTCAAAGTGCTTTGGTTCACGAGCTACAGGTCTTAATCTAGGGGGTTGTCATGTGATTACAGCGCGCAACCTGAAAAAAGTGGCGATTTCAATCCATTGCCAAGCCAGTTCTAATGACTCTAGAGCAATGAAACTTCACACACTAGGAGAACTTTTGGTGCTGAATCCAGCTAAGCTACTCAGACTGCCACTCTTATCATCATTCTGCCACCATTGCATGTCAAAGTAGCTGAAAAATTCTATTGCGCAAAATAAAACTCATATTTTAAGCAGTAATAACTCATAATCAATGCAATCCAACTCAGCTATGAATTTATCAATGTGTACTCCACAGAAATGTTTCTCATTATTCACATTATGGACCCAAAAGGATGCATAGCTCTTAAGATACAATGAGTCAAAAATGGCAAAAAACACTTTTTTGCAAATTTTTCCCTTTTTCAAAGGCGAAAATCGGAATGTACTCCATTTTTATTTCTTTTCATTTTGGTTCTTTTTGGAAGAGAATTTTTTGCTCTACAAGATTCGATGTTTTTCATTTTGTTCCCAGACCTTCTAGATGGGAAAATACCAATGCCTGTGAAGGTCCTATGCACTCGCGGAGGTCAAATAATAAAATAAGTGTAAGTTTTGCATGGATGTATAATTAGTTTAGAAATCATGAGAAGGTAAATTATTTTTGGAATGAGACAACTTTTTGTGCTCAAGAAACCTATGTGATCAAAAATTGCATGGCGAGTTCAGGTGAGCCACAAGCTTTGGCCTAAGATGGTCAGAATATCATTGAGTGTTGCATAATGATTGTGGTATATTACAGTGATCACTGGGCTTATTTAGCACTCTATCCATATTGGATACTAAGATTATCGAAAGCTAGCATTTGTGTAATAAATAACTAGTTATGTGATCAAAAATTGCATGGCGAATTCAGAACTAGTTATTTATTACACAAATGCTAGCCTTAGATAATCTTAGTATCCAATATGGATAGAGTGCTAAATAAGCCCAGTGATCACTGTAATATACCACAATTATTATGCAACACTCAATGATATTCTGACCATCTTAGGCCGAAGCTTGTGGCTCACCTGAACTCACCATGCAATTTTTGATCACATAGGTTTCTTGAGCACAAAAAGTTGTCTCATTCCAAAAATAATTTACCTTCTCATGATTTCTAAACTAATTATACATCCATGCAAAACTTACACTTATTTTATTATTTGACCTCCGCCAGTGCATAGGACCTTCACAGGCATTGATATTTTCCCATCTAGAAGGTCTGGGAACAAAATGAAAAACATCGAATCTTGTAGAGCAAAAAATTCTCTTCCAAATAGAACAAAAATGAAAAAAAAAAAAATGGAGTACATTCCGATTTTCGCCTTTGAAAAAGGGAAAAATTTGCAAAAAAGTGTTTTTTGCCATTTTTGACTCATTGTATCTTAAGAGCTATGCATCCTTTTGGGTCCATAATGGGAATAATGAGAAACATTTCTATGGAGTACACATTGATAAATTCAGAGCTGAGTTGGATTGCATTGAATATGAGTTATTACTGCTTAAAATATGAGTTTTATTTTGCGCGATAGAATTTTTCAGCTACTTTGACATGCAATGGTGGCAGAATGATGATAAGAGTGGCAGTCTGAGTAGCTTAGCTGGATTCAGCACCAAAAGTTCTCCTTGTGTGTGAAGTTTCATTGCTCTAGAGTCATTGGAACTGGCTTGGCAATGGATTGAAATCGCCACTTTTTTCAGGTTGCGCGCTGTAATCACATGAAAACCCCCTAGAGTAAGACCTGTAGCTCGTGAACCACAGCACTTTGAAGCCTAATATTTTGGCTATCTTAGTTTAGGGTCAGGGTCTATCTTTGTGCAAAGTTTCATTGAAATCTGAGATGGTCGACCGGGAGCGTTGGTTGAACTGACACGGAATGACCCCCCGGGAGAAGCGCCGCTGCAAAACCCACGGCGGCTTTGAAGCGGCCCGGCCGCTCTGCTCTTCCGCTGCGGCTGGCGTTCCTATAGAGGAGAGCGTGGCCACAGCAGAAAAAAAAAATGAACATGCTGCGGCCGGCAAATCCGTGCTGCAGCAGCGGCTTCTGCCGTCTTAGCCGCAGCGGATTTCCCGTCCCGTGTGGATGAGATTTATGAGATTGGCTGGTTAATCCCGGGATTAGCGGCCGCATGTGGATTTGCAGCGGCGAAATTCCGCACGGAATTTCCGCGGCAAACCGCCCGGTGTGAACCCAGCCTAAGAGTGTATGTATATTATAATTATATTCAACGAGCAGGATGCCTCGACGCTCCCATACTTCCAATTCTGCAGACTCAAGAATAGGAAGTATTTTATTTTTTTTCCTTCATTGATGACAAATGTTTCCGTGTGATTGCACATGCGTGAGAAACGGGTTATCACATGTTTTTCTTTGCTGTACAATTCCTAGTTTTTTTTTCTATGTGCATTCCCATTTATTTCCCATGAATACACACGTTGACTTTAAGGGGTCCGAGCTGTCAGTTTCAAACTGTTTAAATTTGTCCATGTAAATAAGCCCTAACAGAAAGCATCACTTGACAACAGGCAGTGGACAGCAAGTTGGGGCGAAGGGAGACCCCTAGTGGTCAGCACTTTAGAGGAATTTTTCAGCCCCAAAAAATGTCATTTCAGGTGAATGGCAAAAGCGTGATTTCCTTTATCACACTGTCCACATCAGCAACAGTAGTTTGAGAGGTTAGTGATCATTAAGGCTGGGTTCACATTGGGGGGATTCCAGGCGGAAGTCTCGTGGTTTGGCCACAGCGAAAAACTGAGATTTCCACCGGGAATCCGCTGCTTCAAAACCCGCTGCACTTAGCCGCAGGTTTTAAAGCGGCCTAGACGCGGGCTCTTCTGCTGCGGCTGGCGCTCCCATAGAGGAAAGAAGAAAAAAATGAGCATGCTGCGGCTGGTAAATCCACAGCGCCGGCTTCTGTCAGCTTTGCTGCGGTGGATTTGCCGTCCCGTGTGGGCGAGGTTTCTGAGAAATCTTGTCCACGTGGCTGGCTTATCCCGGGATTAGCGGCCGCCGGCAGATTTGTCACGACAGAATTCTGGATGGAATTTCCGCGGCAAATCCGCCCAGTGTGAAGCCAGCACTAGTGTTCATTACAAGCAGGACCCTCCGCCAGGATTTCTCCGACTATTTGGCTTTGTCTGGGTGTGTAGCCTGCCGCCCCGTCCTCGCAGGAAGGTGTCGGTCATGTAAAGATTAATGAGCACATCTGACCGCTTCTGTAATAGATGGAGAAAACGGGTCTCACAAGGTTGTCTGGAGGGTTCTAGCTGCCTCGGTAGCCTTGTCCAGGGCTGATATGTATAGACGTCGTCGTTAGAAGCTCGTTCTAACGATCGTTTCTGTTTTTATAGGAACATTTAAACTCACAATAGAATTCACAGAAGAATATCCAAATAAACCACCTACAGTTCGCTTTGTATCAAAGATGTTTCACCCGAATGGTAAGTATCCCACTGGGGTTATCTCTTCAGCTTGATACATTTGGGTTTCTGAAGCTGACCATGTATACACAGAATGCTTAAACTGCCCCAGTGTGACACTGACCACCGGGGTGCGCTATACCCTAGATGACCTCAGTCATTCCGGCCTACAGATGTTGGTACATGGTACTAAGCCACCATGGTGCGGATTTCATAAGGCCAGCTGTGTACTTTGTTACTACTTTGAATGAAAGGAGACTAGTCCATTTTCAGGATACGGTTAATATAATTTTTACACTTGTACAGTGGATCTAAAGTCCACACACAGCTGATACAAGGCCATGTTTAGATCCACCCAGCTGATACAAGGCCATGTTTCTGTCATGTCAGATTTATTTCCACCTTCAATTTGACCCGTTTGTAGAAATCCATTAGAATACGTGAATCATTAAGGCCGTCTGTCCACCGCCTTCAGCCGACCGCACAGATTTATGAACGGTCCCAAATATCAGACCAATTTTGGCACAAAACCTTCAGGCCTCGACTAAAACGCTGAAGATGAAAAGGAATATATTCAAGCTTGCATTAACCCTTTCTTATGTTTTACAACTTTTAAACTCCTATTTGTTTGCCGTATATGGCAAAAATGAAATATTGGGTGCGGGGCGGGGGGGGGGGGGGGGGGGGGGGGTCTACATGACCAAAAGAAAATTACACCAGAAAACTAACATATGGTCATAAAAGGTCATGAAATGCAACAGGAGGATGTTTTTCAATGGAATTGTACAGATAATGGGTCACATTAAAGGAGTAAATATGAAGTTCATGTCTGTCAAAGGTGTGTTTTTGTTTTTTTGTTTTTCATGAAAATCAAGCAATTTAACAGCAGCGTGTAGCCTTTTTATATCCACTCTATTTAGCAGCTTGGAACTTGCTGTCCCCTTCACACACTTTCTGTAGCCATACCGCTCACAATATGGTGTCCCAGATGTGACGCGCTTATATAAATCTTCTTTTTCTCCCCCACTCAGTATATGCTGATGGCAGTATATGTCTGGACATTCTTCAGAATCGTTGGAGTCCAACATATGATGTATCTTCAATTTTAACCTCTATACAGGTGGGTACGACTGACCTAGGTGGGGGGTTCGTATTCGTGCTGCGGCACAACGTAACCTTTCGCTTTCTCTCTCCTCTTTTGTAGTCGCTGCTGGATGAACCCAATCCAAACAGTCCGGCAAACAGCCAGGCAGCTCAACTGTACCAAGAAAACAAGCGCGAATATGAGAAAAGGGTTTCCGCAATAGTGGAACAGAGTTGGCGCGACTGTTGACACTGGCTCTTGTATATGAACACTCTGATCAAGAGGAAAAATATATATATATGAAGTGTTTGAGTGATCTTCCTCTTGCTAGAATCTTTACATTTACATCAACTGCAAAAATGGCTGTTGTGCTGTCACTGACTTCCTTAGCCCCAGCTGATGCTTTTCTCCCTTCCCCTCGGACACCTGAGAGCATTCGTGTTGAAAACAAATGTACCATATGTGGGTTACTTGCAAAAAAAGGTTACTCTTCTGACCCGGTCATTTACTGTTGTAGCTTCCACAAGAGCCTCAACCACCATCGTTGTCTCTGCTGAGTAAGGACTGTCTGACGGACAAGGACATTGGGCTAGTAACACTGCTCATGTGCAGACTCAAGCTGTTTTGGGTTTTTTTCCCCCTTTTTTTGGTTTTTATCTTGCTTTATATTTTAAATGACCACCTTGACATCCTGGTTTTGCAGGTGCTGCAAAACATTGTTCTTAATTTAATTCTTTGTTCCTCAGTTTTATTCCCCCCTCCTCTATTGGCCACTTTGTATCGCAGAAAGAACAGGCTTGTTTCTAATTGGTGAAATTTAAATTTTTTTTCCACCCCCTTACAAAAACTTCCACTATCCTATACTTGCCAGAGGAGCATTTGCTTTCTTGTAGCTCTTGCACAAGGGCATTGGTGCTGCCATAGTCCTTACAAGGACTTGCCATCTAAAATCTCCAAAATTCAAAGAGGTTTTTCAGAACTCGTTAAATAAAGTAAAATGAGCTTAATATGAAAAAACCTTGAATGCTCTCCTATCCCGGTGGTTCCTTGTCCAGTGCTGCCGCCCCAGCGGAAGCGGCAGGCGGTCATTGTGCACGTGACCACTTGAGACACAGGCTTCAGAGGAGATTCTTCCAAGGCCGCTGAAGCCTGTGACCGGCTGAGCAGTCATGTGCACAATGAAGGGCACATGACCGGCCGCTGTTTCTCTTGGGGCTGCAGCACTGGACAAGGAGCTGTCGGGATAGGTGAGTTTGTTATATAAGACTAAAATTAAAAAGTCTTACCCCCTACCACCCAAATAGGTCCTGGGAAAACTTAATTTTTTTAAGGGGGCGATTTATCAGATTAGTGCAAGGGAAAAGGTGGAGGTTTTGCCCATAGTAGCCAATTGGGTAGGTGCTTTTATTTTCCAAAAAACCTGAAAAATGAGAGCTAGAATCCTAAACAACTTCTAGTGTTGGTTAATCTCTGATGTGTTTGTTTTTTTTTTTTTTTTTTTGCAAATTGGTTTTTATGCCCTATAGTAAGTATTCCCAAGGTGAAGTCATGTAAAGTGCATATAATACATGTTGCACTTGTGAGAAATACTTAATTGCTTCAAACTTTAAAGGGTTTGTCTCACCAAAATATTCCTTCTATGGATGGGGAATAAAATAGCTGATCTGTGTGGGTCTGACCACGGGGACCCCCACAGAGCAGGAGAACATGGGTCATGAAGGTCTCTGATTCAACTGAGTGGTGGTCACACATTCATACTACCTCTCGTCATTTCGATGGGAC
Organism: Eleutherodactylus coqui; assembly: GCA_035609135.1. Classification (NCBI taxonomy): domain Eukaryota; kingdom Metazoa; phylum Chordata; class Amphibia; order Anura; family Eleutherodactylidae; genus Eleutherodactylus; species Eleutherodactylus coqui. Next base: position 110,503,327 of record CM069414.1, on the reverse strand, counting down.
TGCCAGAGATGGCCAAGCACTTGTTTTGTGGAACAACCCCTTTAAGTTCTGTTTTTCCTTAATATGTCATTAGAGGGTGCTCCTATGTGAGCCCTACACCATGACAGCACAGTGAGTAGATTCACAGATTGTTGTGGAGTTCAGAATGTACACATGAAAAACGTTTTTCAGTTTTTTGTTTTTTTTCCATTTTGTTTTCTAATGGTAATATATGTTCAGTTCTACTAAAAGAGCGAACTCTGAATTTTGACTTTCTACAAGTAACCCATGTAAGATTGTACATCCTAAACTTGTAAATAAAAGGAAAAAACGTACCTCCGGTTTATCTACTCTGAGAAATGGATTGTGCAGGCCTCCGCGCTCTACTTGCGGTTACGGAGTATGCCGGCACAGTGACACACGTTGGTGGAAGCAGAAGGCAGTCGTGTAGTTTCAATCTGGTTTTACTAAACTCATTGCAAAAAAGACATCTTCAAAGCGGAATGATAAAACTGACTGGAGGAGAACCGGATGTATTCAAGGAGCTCTTACACCTAGAAGTTAACTGCTTGCCAACTTTTTTTCTATTGTATGTGAAGGTTTCTATGTGTTCACAGTTGTGTAAATTGACTTTTTGCAAAGAAATGTCTGTTCAAAACGTTCAATTACCCTTCATTGGAGGCAGTTATTGATGAAGCAAGCACCTGGTACCAGTGGAGACGTAAAAGCAATGCTTTTAAAGCAACTGTCCAGAGCAGTTACTTTTCTACTATATTAGTGGGATGGTGGGCTCCACCTGGTACCCCAGATCCCTCGGCAAACCCCACTCAATGCCATAGTTTCCTTGCCTTACTGGTGTCCGGCATCAGACAGTACATCAGTGTCCTGACAGTGCCACTGCATCAAGCCACCTACACAGCCCCAGAGGAATGGTGCATGATTACGTCCTTGGGGCAAAAAGAGAGCATTACTACTTTGTAAGGGGTACCAATAGTGGGCACTATTAAAATAGTGGCGCTATTACCATGTGGGCTCTAAGCAGGACTATTACTGTGGAGGGCACTGAGATCACTATTACAAAGTATGGCACTTAACTATGCGGTGCACTGTTGCCATCCAGGATATAATTTTGGGCTCTAAATATGTTTTCAGGGATGAGGCCTGTGTGGTACTAGTTTTTTGGGGTGATTATAGTTGACCCAAATTCTAAAGTACAGTATTTGGGCGTACCATACCGCACAGCAGGTCCAATGGATGCATATGAGACAGCAAGGTGCAGAGAATTGGGGGGCTACTACAGGTAGGATAGTGGAGTGCTGGAAAAGAGCCAGGCAGTCGTCAGATGTAAGCATGGTGGTCTGAGCCAGATGGAAAAGATGAGGCTGGTGAATGACTCCTGTCAGACGTTACCTGTGAGTCACTGGATTTTACTGTATTGCATTCAGAGCTTGTGTAGAACCTGGTGTCTCCTTTATGGTCACTGAATTGTGGTAATGTTGGTTTTGTATAACTGCTGTGCTTGGGATGCTCTTGTACAGTTGTAAACATGAGTTATTGCGGTTAGGGAAGCTGTCTGGATGTTTTTGTACACCCACCGCTTCTTTCTCCACCCCTCGCTACACTTCTGCAAACTTGACAACTATTGAAAGCCGGCTGAAGATGTGAGAAATATTAATGGATCGGTCGTCGCCCATTATTATACCACCTTCTGTTACACAAAACTTGATCTATCCTATTGTTCTGTAATCTAGTATGTAAGACACGACCATCCAGTGCAGCCCTATGAGTCTGCTCTATTGCTCCAGAGGAAGGTAAAACCCCATGAAGTAGAAGATGATTTTCCTCACTTTACCGGCAAATAGAATTTCCTTCCAGAATCCAAATCCGGTAATCTGCATAATTCCTGGATCACCGACGCTTCTTATGTAATCTGACTAACATGTAATATTGTTACATTCAAAAGCTTCCAAACCCCTCTTGAATTATGCAAGTCTGCCGTCAGCACGTCCTCAAGAAGTAGTACTAGCCACTTAAAAGGTAGAAAGGGTAGTAGGGCTGCACCCAAACAAGTTGGTTTAATAAATGCAAATCCATTGCTCATCATTGGTCTACCTCCGCCCCCCCACCCATTCCTCTCAATTATGTTAAAGGAGTACACTCTTACCGAATATCATCACCATTGACATTTGACCCTATACTGCCGTAATAAAATGTGTATAATTTTTTTTTTTGCTCCATCCCCATCTTCTGAGACACCACGACTCCTCCCTTTGCTGCTGTCTGCATGAGGGCTGGTATCTTGTGGGGCAAATTGTATTCTTTTTCTTTGTACAACTTACGTTTGTGCCGTTAGTAATGTGAGATACACAGAATTACAACCCACTACTTGCAACGGGTGTATTCATATGTGCAATTTTTCTTTTGCAGTATGTCCTGTTTTTGTGCATCTTGCATAAGAATAACTTTTTTCAAGATGTGGTCTCCGACAGCACTTGGACGTTGTGTCCGTTTGGTGCAACCTTTTCATCAAAGATTCTCATGCCACTCGCTATCGGCAATATAAATATGGCCTTAGTTGGCATGTACACAACACACTGACCACTGTCTTCCACATTGCTGCAATCCTGGTGATTCCAAGTTTAAAGTCATAATATGTGTGTGAATGGTATGTGCCATTGCGCCATTCATACTGAATTGACTCCATTTGTTACCCCATGCATTTTTCCCCATCGCCTTCCCCAACAGCATTTTCCTCCACCTGGCTCAGTGTTGCTGGGCTCTTTTTTTTTTTCTATTCAAAGAGCAATAAACCTCTCCCTTTTTCTCACCTAACCCCAACCTTCCCCCTCCCAATCCTGTCAATTAGCCATGTAAGGATGGGACCAGCTGGGTGACTAGTGTAATCTAACTAGCCACTCCAAGCTGTAGTCGTGTAGCTTGAACTATAAATCTGGAGGTAGCCTCATTGCCATGCATGTAGCTGGCACGCATAGGTGTCTAGTAATAAGGGTCTGAGATCAAGTCTCTTATGCTGTTGAAAGATGCAGTTAAACAGGGCAGGAAACCGGTAAACTCGACATTAACCCACACTCTGGACATTACTACTCTTCTATTTGTACTTGCCTCAACTGCTGTTCTCATGTCTAGCCCCAACACACTCCATCCACATCAGCCCTCCCTCCTCTTCTCTCCCACGCACTCTTAACCTTCCTCTGATGCCTCCATTTCCCCCCCCCCCCCCAACAACACCTTAGCCACCCTCACAAATCCCCCCACCCATGCTACCCTACTACTCCAAGCTGTGGGGGGGGGGGGGGGGCGTATTCCGCAACCGTGGCTCACCCCGTACTGCTCTCTACCGAAATACCCCATCCCCAATCAAATGCACCCTATGGAACGCCCAGTCTGAGTGCAACAAACTCCTAATAATCCATGACCTCTTCACCACCAAGCACTTTAACCTGCTCGCCCTCACCAAAACGTGGATACAGCAATCCAATTCTACCTCCCCACTGCATTATCCTATGATGGCCTGCAGTTTTCCCACACCCACAGATCAGACGATAAGTGTCGTCCTCTCCTCGACGAACTGTACATCCAGGTCATTTCTTTTGGCTCTCTCGCTCCCCTTCCAGTCATTTGAAGTCCACACTCTACGACTTTTCCACTGTCTCTGTGCATTGCAGTTATCTACCAGCCTCAAGACAGTCCTCCCTGTCCCCTCTCTCTCTCCTGCCCTAACCTGGCTGCCGAACACTACACCACCCTCAGATGTGCCCTGGATAGAGCGTCCCAAACGCTCTGCCGAATGGCTTCGGAGAAAATCAAAGCAGCTCACAGACTTCCTCTACTTCAAATTCATGCTTAAAAGTTTCTGACCTCTCCTTTACCCCCCCATATCCATTCTCTGGCCCGGACATGCCGCCTGCACCTCAGAAATATTGCTAAAATCCAGCTGTTCTTCATCACAGGGACGCTAAAGACACTTGTTGTTGCCCCTATCTACTCCTGACTCGACTACTGCAACTCGCTGTTCATTGGCCTTCCCTGCACCAGACTCTCCCATCTCAAATCCATATTAAAGCAGCAGCTAGGCTCATTTTTCTATCCCGATGTTTCTCAGATGCCTCTGCACAGATGCCAATCATTACATTGACTGCCCATCAACTGCAGAACTAAATTTAAACTCGCCCACAAAGTTCTCCATGGCCCTACACCACCATAGAATGGTAGAGTTGGAAGGGACTTCCAGGGTCATCGGGTCCAACCCCCTGCTCAGTGCAGGATTCACTAAATCATCCCAGACAAATGTCTGTCCAGCCTTTGTTTGAACACTTCCATTGAAGGAGAACTTGCCAACTTCCATGGTAACCTGTTCCACTAATTGATCACCCTCACCGTCAAAGTTTTTTTTCTAATATCTTATTTGTGTCTCCTCCCTTTCAGTTTCATCCCATTGCTTCTAGTCGTTTCTTGTGCAAATGAGAAAAGGGCTGATCCCTCTACACTGTGACAGCCCTTCAGATATTTGTAGACCGCTATTAAGTCTCCTCTCAGCCTTCATTTTTGCAAGCTAAACATTCCAAGATCCTTTAACCGTTCCTCATAGCACATGATTTGCAGACCGCTCACCATCTTGGTAACTCTTCTCTAAACTTGCTCCAGTTTGTCTCTTTTTTTTCTTTTTTTTTTTAAAGTGGGGGACCCAGAACTAGACAGAGTATTCTAGATGAGGTCTGACTAAGGAAGAGTTGAGGGGGATAATGACCTCACGTGATCCAGACTCTATGCTTCTCTTAATACATCCCAGAATTGTTTGCCTTTTTTGATGCATCACATTGTTGACTCATGTTCAGTCTATGATCTATTAGTATACCCAAGTCTTTTTCACATGTGCTGCTTAGTTCAATTCCACCCATTCTTTGTGTGCTTTTTTTCCCCCACCATTTTTCTTCCCCTATATGTAGGACTTTGCATTTCTCCTTGTTAAATACCATTCTGTTAGTCGCTGCCCACTGTGCAAGCTTTTCTAGATGTTTTTGAATACACTTTCTCTCTTCCCAAGTGTTAGCTATCCCTCCTAGCTTTGTGTCGTTGGCAAATTTGATCAGTTTCCCATAAATTCCCTCCTCCAGATCATTTATAAAAATGTTGAACATCAGTGGGCCTGGGACAGAGCCTTGTGGTACTGCACTTGATACATTCTTCCACTTGGCTGTGCAGCCATTTATGACCACTCTTTGAGTACAACCACTCAGCCAGTTGTGAATCCACCTAAGGGCGCCCACCCACTGGCGTTTGCGATTTTTTTGTGCGTGAAAAACGCAGCGTTTTCCATTAATTTCCATTGACTTTCATGGGTGCATTAGGAGAAAAATAAGGACACATATGCAACTGACAGTTCCTATGTTAAAAATCGCAACGCAACGCAAAAAAAAACCGCCAGTGGACAGGAGTACATTCAATTCTAATTGCTCTTGAGAAAAAACGCAAAACGCAAAGAAAAAAAAATCGCCAGTGGGTGGGCGCCCTAACAGTTGCCTTGTCAATCCCATATTTTGTCATTTTTTTCAAAAAAGTATGGTATGAGATACTTTGTCAAATGCTTTACTAAAGTCAGTAATGGAGTAATTAACCAGAGCCAGCATGGATTTGTAACAAAGAAGTCATACCAGACAAATCCACCACATTTTCCTGATCAACCCAGTTGGTGATTCTGTCATAGAAGGAAATTAGATTAGTCTGGCATGACTTGTTTGTTACAAATCCATGCTGGCTCTGGTTAGTTACTCCATTTTTATCTAAGTATTTGCATACATGCTGTTAATTTGTTCAAAGAAGTCAGGCTCACAGGCCTGTAGTTTTCTGGATCCAGCTTCTTCCCTTTTTTTTTTTTTAAAGATAGGGACACCACTAGACATTTTCCAATCTTCTGGGACTTCTGTTCTCCAGGAATTTTCGAAGATTATGGTAAGTAATTCAGCAATTACCTCTGCTGCTTCCTTTAGTATCCCAGGATGTAATTCATCTGGACCTTGAGCCTTGAATTCATTTAAGTTAGCTAAGTGTTCTCTTAACATATCTCTGCTTACAGATAGCCCGAATTCTTTTATTCCTCAATAGCACAGGGAAGATAAGCGGATGTTTCATCTACTTTCTACTTTGAGAGAAAACAGATGCGAAATAGGAATTTAAAAAAGTTTGGCCTTCTCAACATCATTCTTAACCAATTCACCATTTTCATCTTCTAAGCATCCAAACATCTTTGATTTTTTTCTTCTGCTTTTGACATACCCCCACAATTCTTTTTTTATTGCTTTTGGCCTCTGTTGCAAGCCTCAATTCAGGATTAGCTTTTCTGACACTTAGTTTTAGCTTTTCTGCCCTATAGTTTCTGCAGACCCCATTATATTCTTCTTTAGATATCCCCCCCTCTTTCCATTTGATACACATTTTTCTTCCTTTTTAACATGTGTGTAAGTTCTGTGTTCATCCATCCTGGTCTCTTTAAATGCTTCCCATTTTTCCTTCTTTTAGGGATTAACTATTGTGTTTTGAGAATCTCATTTCACAATATTTCCCAACCTTCTTGGACATTTCTGTCCTTAAGAACATCCAGCCATTGGATTCTTCCTATCCTCTTTCTAAGTCCATTAAAATCTGCCTTTCTGAAATCCAACCTTGAGGTCTGAGTTTTCTCAGGTCTTCCCTTTTCATCCTAAGGTCCCAGCCACCCTGACGTCCTTAACCATTCCCTCCCTGTTGCCTTGTTCTCTTCTACCTTTTGGAAAATAAAGTTGTCAGCAAGAGTGGATAAGAATTTGTTGGACCCATTACTTTTACCTGAGATTCCCACCAAATGTCTGGATAGGTAAAATCTCCCATAATCACTGTGTTGTGCTTTTTTGAGATCTTGGCCATCTGATTGGAGATGAGCGAGCACCCAAAGGCTCGGGTCCTCGTTATTCGAGTCGAGCTTTTCATTAAATTCGAGAGCTCTACTCTAGTAACGAACCCCATTGACTACAATGGGAAACGAGCATTTTTGTATGTGGGCTGCCGGGTCCCGAGCATTTTTTTTAAGTCTCTCCCTGCCAGCCAAAAAAGTTGCCGTTGACACGCGCGCTGCGGGGAGGGGCCAAAACAGGCACGTCACAGTGGGGAGAAGCCAAAAACTGAGGCGGGGTTGAACACTGTGTGATGCTCGTTCGAGTATGATAATACTCGAACAAGCATCTCTTCAGTGTACGTTTGCTCAACTCTACATCCGATGTAGAAGGAGTTCATCAATACCACCTTCTTGTCCATGTGGCCTATAGTAAATGCCTACAATAGTGTCCTTTCTGTTGTTCTCTCCTTGTATTCTTACCCAAACAGTTTCTACAGAACTCCCATGGTCTGATGCTTGAATCTCTGTGGAGATTAAGGTTTTCCTAACATACAACATAACACCACCTCCACTTTTTAGGTCTGTTTCTTATAAATAAGTTGTATCCTTCAAGCCTTGTATTCCAATCATGTGTATCATTCCACCAAGTTTCTGTGATGCCTATGACATCATATTTCTCTTCCTGTGTTAGGAGCTGCAATTCTCCTTGTTTGTTTCCCATGCTCTGTGCATTTGTGTAAAAACATTTTAGTTTGTGATCGGTGTCTCTTGCTCCTCTACTTGCCTTCTGAATTTTTTGTCTTTGTTCTTTCTTTCCACTTCTAATAGCAAGGTTCTCAAATGTATTAATTAGCTGTATATTTTTACCTGGTCTTTCACTTCCCTTCCCATATTGTTCTAGTTTAAAGCTCTCCTAATGAGTGAAGCAAATATATGCTTACCTGTTTTTGTAAGGTGCAACCCGACTCTAGCAAGCAGTCCATCATATAAGTAATTCACTCCATGGTCTAGGCATCCAAATCTTTGCTGACAGCACCATTGACGTAGCCAGCTGTTCATATCTAGAATCCTGTTCCATCTTCTAATTCCATGGCCATCCACTGGAAGGATAGATGAGAAGACTACACCTGTGTTCTAGTTCCTTCACTTTCTTTCCAAGGTCTTTAAAGTCTCTGCAGGTAGTTGCAAGGTCCTTTTTTTGCAACTTTGTAATTTGTCCCTACATGTATTAGTAGGAATGGGTGGTGTTCTGTAGGACTGAAGAGTCTTGACAGCCTATCAGACACATCTTTGATTTGTGCACCTGGAAGACAGCACACCTCTGCAGACAGCAGCATCTGTTCCTCTCAATAGGGAATCCGTCACAACTACCACTCTCCTCTTCTTCACTGTGCGCTTACTATAGTTCTTCGTGGGTAAAGTCTTTTCTTGCTGTACCTCTTTCTCCTCTGCTCTGACCTTTTTGGGTAGAGTCATTTCTTGCTGTACATCTTTCTCTTCTGTTCTTTGTAGGTAGAGTCATTTCTTGCTGTACCTTTCTCCTTCTGCTCAGGAACCAGTACCAGGCCCCCCCTGTGGGAGAACTTGGTACTGGTATGGTTGCTGGCTGACTCCTGATCCCTCTGCTTCTTTCGGTCACATGCTTCTATTCCTTTGCTTCTGCAGGCACACTGGACATTTTTTTTTCTTTCAACATTTTGAAGACTTTCTTCTGCTCTGTCAAGAAAATCCTCACCTTCCTTAATAAGTATCAATGTAGCTATTCTCTCCTGAAGACTACGCACCTTTTCCTCCAGTAGAGACATAAGCTTGCATTTCTGGCAGGTGAAGTTTGGCTTTTCCTCTGGTAGGTCTGTATACATATAGCATACGTTGCAGCTCACTCTATGGCTCCTCTTCTTTTCCATGTTGTTAGTTAATGTCCAGTTAAAGTCAAGAATTGTAGTGAAGATACATAACCTATGAGATAGTACTAAGTGTACAACTTCTAACGGCACGCGGTCTGGCAATGCCCTCCAAGCAGCTAGACCCGGCTAATCCCAGCAGTCTTCCCATTTACAGTGATTCTTGGCTCTTCCCAGAATGCGCAGAGAATATGCAAATTATCCTCTTGCAGCTCCAATCTCTGGTGTGGGGGCTGGGTGGTGTACAGATAGGAGGGAAGTGCCATCGCTTCCCTCCTGTCCGTACACCACCAAGCCCGCATACTCCGATCCGCTAACACTCTCAGACTAAACACCCCTCTAATACAAACCTCACATACTCACCTCCAGGACTTCACAAGAACAGCACCGATCCTCTGGTACACTCTACTCCAAGGCATCTGGACAATCCCTGGTGCACGAAATTTCAGACACACCTTAAAAACACACCTCTTCAGGGAGGCATTTCAAATCTCCTGACCTAGTCCCCCCCCATGGCTCTCCACATCTACCCTTGCCCCTCCTTACCGCATCCACCCGGTTTTCTTCCTAATAACTGATTTCCACATGTAATTCACATTCTGCCCATTCTCTCGCTCCCCCCCCCCCCCATGCCTCATCTCCCCTTCCACATTTTGCAACTCCTGTATTACCCCCAGTCCATTTGTTTCAAACTGATTGTATAATCACATGTAATTGTTGTATTGTCTGTGTTCCCCTGTGCTTAAAAGTGCTGCGGAATAAGTTGGCGCTATATAAAGTTTATTATTACTTTTGCACACAAAAAAAAAAAAAAACATCTTCTTCTTAAAAAACCTTGTGCAACTCAGCCGACACAATAAAGATATTATGGTCTTTTGTCATGGCTTGCTGAAGCTGCTGCAAAGAAGGGGAAAAAAGTTGCCTTACTGCGAATTTGGGAAACCACAGCTTAAAAAATAAAAAACTCAAAAAACTGAGAATCCAACAAAAAATAGTGATCCAAAAAAATGGTAATAAAACTAAAGGTCACTGTGCAAAAAGCAAGTCCTCACACAACCAGATCTATGCAAAAATTTTAAAAATTAAAAAAAAAAAAGAAAAGAGGAGCACACAAAGCAAATTATTGTTTTTAAAACATTTAACAAACTATATAAATGTTTATACTGAGGTAATTGTACTAACTCCCAGAATAAGGCTAACGTTTTTGCTGCATCTTGAATGTCGTAAAAGCAAACAAAATATTGTGCAGTTGTGTCCCCTCCCCCCCCCCCCCCCCCCACTTAGACACGAGTCTCCTGCAAGTGTAAAAATCACATCCGCAAAATGTGACAAAACGAAATAATTGATTTCCCTGGTTTCATTTTCACTAGCGTGATTCTAGCACAATGCTACTACTCGCGAGAAAATATAGGCCCTGCCCTATCTTATCGCACATAGTTTGTACAAGAGTTAGAAAAGACAAGGCAGGACTTATCTTTGTTTTTTTTTTTTACTGTGCACAATTGTGTGAAATATCAGTAAAAAAAAAAATATATATAAAAAAAATTAAAAATTTCCACTCGTTCATGCAAAAATATGCTCCATTGCTGCGCGCGTATTTGTGCATGCGCTCATGTGTTTAACACCCAAATATGGTAAGCTATACAAATGTGGCAGTATTGGGGCTCATGTCAGCGATCGTGGTTTTACCATGCATCACGTATGCATGATACACGGTGAATGGACTTTCATTGATCCATGCACACCGTCGTGTGGACACTGCATATCCATACGCAAGAGAAATAAATCGCAGTATGCTCTCTCCTTGTGTATCTCACGCAGCCCTTCTGCGTACTACAGGCAGTTTCCATATGCCCGATTCAGAGCAGGGAATTAAAAATAAAAATAAAAAAAATCAGACTGCGCATGTGATTCACGGGCATGCACAGTGCTATATTCGGCCCATACACGGTCTCTGCTGACCCTCTGCACAGCGTATGGGCTGAAATGTGTAAAACACTGCGGGAGACCCACAGCGGTTTACGCTTATAGCCGTAGGCATAAACTCCAACACATAAAACAGTTTTTTCCTAACTTCTGAGAATACACTCTAAACATACCTCCACCTTCTTATGCGCTTCGTATTTCGGATGGCATGATTGGCAGTTCCAAGTCAGATTTATCCACGAGTTAATAGTCATTGTGTGTAAATGTGCGCCCATCGTGCACTTACTGTGCACTTTTCGACCATCACTGAATTGAGGTCCACATCAAATCCTCGTCCCGCAAGACAGTAAGACTGACCGCACGCTGTGTTCTTTGTGGGCAGCGCCGATAATATTCTTGAACAGCTGTTAACAGGCACTGGAGAACAATAGAAATGTATTTCGAGAACAGACCACACGCTGTTCTCTAAATACATGCAATTGAAGAACTAAAGGGCTGATTGAGCCCATTCGGACTTATGAAAATTATCACTCAAGACTGTCAGTTTCTGACAAATTTTGAACGATCATCTGTGTGTTTACGGCCCCCTGTCCACGGGCGTTGCAAAGTCCCGCAGCGAATCTCCACCACAGAAGCTGCCGCCTGGGAGCAGAAGCCGGCAGATGAATCTCTGCCGGTCAGCCTCTCTGACAGAATTCATGTAAATGAGAAGTTGAGCAGTAGCCCCTCAGCTTTCACATCTCATTTCTCTAAGGAGGTCCGTACCAATATTTGTCCGACAGCCATTCCTCACATGTGTTCTCAATAGAGAGAAGGCAATACATCGCTGTCAGATTACCTCATCAAGACACGTTATAACCCAACATGCCCGACCTTTCTTTCCTTCCCACTATCTGTCTACTGGAAAAAGTCATGACTCCCCCAACACATGGTAATCCGATTTCTCAATTATCGACAGGTTGAGCCGACGTTCATCTAATGTATTTGATCACCTTAAATGGGTTGTCCATTTGTAGACTGTAGCTAAATCATTAACAGTAAATTGACGGGGATCCGTTGCCAGGAACCCCCACCAATCGGCTGTTCACTGGGCCTGTGTGCACTAAGCTGATTTCTACAGGAAGCAGACAGCTCTATTCTTACTGCGGTGGCTATGTTTGGTATTGCAACCCTGAAATTAAATGGGAACTTGACCTGAAATACCAAGTCCGGCCAATGCAGTAAGAATAGAGCTGTCTGCTTCCTGTAGAAATCAGCTCATTGTATAAACACACCAACTCCCACTATCATTATTAACCCCTTCCCTCCTCATGACTTAAGGGTACGTCATGGGATTGGGGTACTTCCCGCTAAATGACGTACCCTTACGTCATAGGGATAGCGCGAGATCATGACTGATCTCGCTCTATCCTGCAGCGGGAGCTGGCTGTCAGGGCTGCCTTCCCTGCCGCGATCTATGTAGTGGAATATGTTGGCGCTATATACAAATAAAGTTTATTATTATTAGTTTATTATTGCTGGGCTCTCGCGCTATAATCGCAGAGCTCGGCCTGTTGCCATGGCAACAGGACGCCCGATACCGGCGTCCTGTGTTGCCAGAGCCGATGATCGCTGTATAAGTGATAAGGCATGGCAGGACAGAACTCCTCCCATGCCTTATCACTGCAATCATCAGTGCTATGATGTAAGTCCCCCAGAGAGGCATAGGTGGTGTAAAAAAATAAAAAAAAATGTAAAAAAAACCGTAAAAAAACCCTTTTTAAATACTTTCTCATATTAGCATAAAAAAGGTAAAAAAAAAAATTTAAATGGCACGTATTTGGTATCGGCGCGTTCGTAACGACGTGTACAATAAATCTGAATCTTTAGAGACAAGCGGGGAGATACTCGGTTAAGGCACTACTCGCTCGAGTGATGTGCCTTAGCGAGTATACTCGCTCATCTCTAGTCATTGTTCATACCTGCATGGTTTATTTCCAACAGTACCACTTAAATTTGCTCTCGGCCTTGAGGTTACCACAAAAAAACGGATGCAATGTTGAAAAATATAATTAAACCATACATATTCACCATCTGACGTCGCCTTTTTATTAGAGGAAATAGTACGACAAAACATGTAACGTAAGAGAATAAAACCTGTATCTGCATATCTGTTTTATTGCAACGCAGGGCTCCGTACTACGGGGGCTTCTAGGTGGGAAGGGGTCTGCACTAAGGTGTCCAATGCATTCTTATTTGTATCGGGGAAAGAAAAAACAAACTTCGGTCTCCATCTGATACTGAAGGCGTATGGAGGTACAGTACAACGCTGCAGTTGTATGGAGCGATACAGTCGTGGTCTGAAGTGTGTGCATACAAAATACCCACTGAACCGTCGTGCCTAGAAAAGTCTTTTTTTTTATAACATAAATGTAAAAAGTGACCCAAGAAAATGGTAACAGTATTTATTTCCAAACCAATAATGAGAGATGAAAAAAAGATGGCATTTCACGCATCCCTCCAGCATCGGGACGCAATTCTATTCTGGACCCGGAGGGAGAGGGTGTATATTACCGGCAGTTGACCTTAATAAATGTTCCTCCGATCCACTGGCTTCAGGCCCTGTTTTCAGCATTTCAAGATGGCCACTACAATTTTCAAACTAGCTAATGCACACTGCTGCCTGATTGGACAGGCCTGCTCAATGCTAACCAATCAGAGAGCAGATATAGTACATAAGTAGTATAAGGACCTTTTTAAAATGAATGATTATTCAAATATTCGTTGAATCGGGTGAAAATGAATGATAATCAATCAGTGGAAACACAATCAACGATTGAATGATGAAGGATAAAATTTGTTCGCTTCTATTTCTTAACAAATATTGTACGTCGATTGCCAGTCGTTGCGTGTTAAAGGCAATCATTCGCAAACCATTCCTAGGCGATAGATTAAACGAGCTAGGATGACAAGAAAATTAATTGAAAGCAAACGAATCATTCATTTGTTCCAGCAGTTAACTGCTCCATGTAAAAGGACCCTTACACTACCAAAACGCACTGTAGGAATTAAGTAGTCGGAAAATTGCATCGGCCATTTTGAACAGGAGTTGCAACCGGTAGATCAGTAGGCCGATGCAGAAGATCAACTCTGGGTAATTTAGCCACTCCGCTCCAGGACCAATTCAGAATGTTATTCTGAACCTCGGGGCGTTGCTTTAACATTGGTATGAAGCCTTGTTCAGATTACCACCCCATGTTAGAAGTTTTGCAATTTAAAAAAAATTAGATCTCAACTAAAAACCTGGAACTTGGCAAAACATCTTTTCACAAAATATTACCAAACACAATAAGAAATTACTAAACATAAAAACCCAATGCACGATAGTAAATACTGAGAACAGAAGTGTTCAAGACTGGCGATCACTTATTCTTTATATTAAGTCTTGCATTTCCAATTAAAAGTATACCCCCTGCCTAGGTTTCGAGCCGTAAAGTAGGGTAAAACCAACATTTATTTCTTCTTTACATGAGTGGACAATGTAAAACAGTGCTGTAAAGCAGTGTTCCCCACCTCCAGTCCTCAGGGACCGCCAACAGGTCATGTTTTCAGGATCTCCTCAGTCTTGCACAGGTGATGTAATTATTGTCGGTCCTCAGACATTGCCACAGGTGTTCTTACCATAGGATTACCTGAAAACATGACCTGTTGGTGGTCCCTAAGAATTGGAGTTGGGGACCTCTGCTGTAAATGAATGAATATCACCCTAAAGAGACACCAGCCGTTCGCTACTCATTGGGCAGTTGTAGAGTGTAAGAGCCAACCTGACCTTCCTGTCGTAACTGGTGGAGGAGATCTTTCCTATTCATTTTTCTGCTTACTACCAGAAACCTTTGAGTACCTGATCCGTAGGATTTACTCTTAAGTCCAAATTTCTGAGCCATTTGATGTATATGTTTTCTTTCTTCGTTGCTCAGTTCCCTAGAGAATGTTAAGTCTTCCTGACTGTTAGAGAAAGCATAGTTTTTGATAATTTTTGCAACGTCCGTCTTAGTGATCTTTTGGTTCACTGTCGTTAAGCCGAGGCCTTCCCGACTGAACTGCTCCTTTACGGCAATTGGTTCTGCAATTCCTTCACCTTCCTTGCCCAAGCCGCCACCCGTCCATCCCATCTTCCTTAGAAGTTGGTTTCCGATATTGTCCTCTTTGATTTGTTGTTTGTATGCCTCTGCATTTGACACACCTCGGATCTGATTTCGAGAAATGGCATCTTCTGCAGGGCCCTTCTTCAGATTGTTAATGATCACTGGTTGGGTCTTCTTTAAGGCCATCAAAGCGGCCTCTGCAGCATCACGCTTTACGGTTTTCTTAGCCCCAATGGCTTCTGCTATGAGTTGTTGCTCGATGAATACTTTACATTTCCGGTCAACGGCGGACAAATTCTCGAACACGTATTCTATGGACACCTTGTTAAATTGAGCGGTGGCATTCAGAGTGCAAACAGCATTTGCATCGCTCTCACAAATCACAATATCTTTTAATGAGGTTTCGGCACTTTTGCCGGTGGGTCTGGCCTGTCTAGATTTCTGCTGGTTAGGCTGCAAACTTTTCAAGAGCCCGACGGCCTCTCTGGCTGCAGCATGTTTGCTGTTTCTCTTATTTCCAAGTGCTCCAGCTATAAAATGGTCTTGCACATATACACTGCATTGCCATACGTTCTTGGGCATCCTGTCATACTTGTATTCAACTGTCATTTTGTTATAAGTGGCCGAATTGCTCAAAATGCCTATCGCATCGCCCGCATTTTCAAGGAGAATAAATTCTGACCATGGCTTGGCTGATGCATATTTTGAGGTCTCAAAACTCTGCTGGCCGGCTGGGGCACTTTCATTGACATGTCCGTCTTCTTGTTTCAGAGCTGGTGGGAATTCGGCCTGTGGCGAATCACTGGAGCACACTACCAGGTCTTCACGATAACCATTGCCAAACCTTCGCGTCACAGTTAACACTCTCAACATGGGCTTTGCCAGGAGCTGTATGGCCAGCTCGGCCGCTTGGTCTCTAGCCCCATTTTTGGTCCGTGAATACCCTGTAGCTAAGTAAACATCTTGGCATCGCACTTCGCAAGCAAAGCCATCTTGGGGAATTTTTAGTCTTGGGAGATTGCTCGAAGGCATTTCCTTAACGGGAGCATAAATATATTCTGGATTTGTTTTACATGCCTGAACAGATTGGGTTAACATGCGGGTGTAGTTAATTTGTGTGCTACCAATGAACATTTGATGTTCCATGTGTTGTTTCACAATAGTAGACAGTTTGTCGATAAAAGTGGGCTTATCCAATGTTTGTATTTTACGGCCAAAGTCACTAGATGCGATGTCCTTTCCAAATTTACCCGGTTTCTTTGGTGGTTTTACAAAACCAATCCCTTTTCTTCCCTGCCGGTTGATGTCCTTCCACATATCTAGCACGTTTGAACGGAAATCTTTGGACACATTTGAACAATGAGATTCGAACTTGGCGGAGTAATCCTGCTCCATTTTGGTCATGAAGTTACTGCAATCACTTCTACTTTGCTCTTCGAAATTCGCATCATATACATAAGGGCTGGAATTCAACTCCATCTCTGAGGACTTTTCTGCCTCCGAGTGGTCATTGACCACTAATAATGTATTGTAAGTCTGAGGCAGGTTGGTTTTTTCTTGACTACTTGTTTTTTCAGTTACTTGAAACTGCTTGTCTTCCTCTATTGTGCTTACTACAAAATGTACGGGTTCGAACCGTGGCCGTGGGCCGAACTTCTTCTTTTGAGGTTCTCCTGCTGCTGCAAGTGAAAAATATAAAACATTTTATAGCTTTTGAAATGTTTTCACTATTTAAAAAAAGGACATTATTGCATTGGAAGATCACTGTACCAAACTACATAAACACGGACAATATAATACCGTTTTTGGTAAAAGTATTTTTGGCACAAAATACGAAAAAAAGCAGAACTCTTACAACTTAAAAGGGGAAGTCCAGCGACATTCGTCTTTTTCAAGAACCTGCTCAGCCTGCAGTAGTAACAGAAGTCAACTACCTTTCCTGCTCCCCAGTGGTCTTCATTGGTCACCGGCTGATGCGAGCGGCTGAATGGCGTCATCAGGCATGCGGCCCTAGTGTCAGTTTAGTCACCCAGAGCCGGTGGAATGAGGGCAGGGAACGGGAGTATGACCTCTTATGTGATTACTGCAAAAGGAGCAAGTTTTTGAAGAAAAAAAAAACGCCCCTGATGTGGAGACATTCTCACAGCCGCCGTTCACGTGTCGCATGTGTGCTGTGACCTCAGAGACCGGCGCATGCACAGTTGGAAGGGATGGATCGACCAACAGATGTACAGTCTTGAAGGAGACCGCACACACGTGAGACTTTGTCAGCGGCTGTGATGACGTGAGAACGTCTCCAAGTCTCTTGCAGAGATGCAAAGACTGTTCCAACCACCCTACCACGAACGGTTCAAGCTGTCCACCGGACTCGATCGCCCATAATTTGTATAAGGCATTGAAAAATAGGTATTGTTGATGCAGTATGATCAGCAATGTAAGTGTTTATCTGATCAGCAGCTCCGCTGTGACAGGGATATCTGGCGGTCACGTGATCACTGGGTTGCATAGTGGAAGAAACACTTCCGCCTACACTCTTTAGTACATAGCAATCATTGAGTGCTATGTAGCCCGGAAAGGAGAAGGCAGAAGCGGTAAAAACCATTTCTACTCTAGGTCCTCAACTGTGTCAGGCAGCCGAGTACCGGACCTGCTTCTGCTTGATTGCAGGAGCTTTAAACCCACACCATACTGCTATCGGCCGGGATTGAAGCCCAGGACCAAGCACTGTAAATTTACCGCATTTGGTCCTTAAGGGGTTAACAATCAGGAGGTGTAGAAGAGTTCATGTTAACCTGTGACTTCTGCAATCCAAATTGTTTTGTAGTAATGACAGATCTTTTCAGCAACAGTAATCTGTGACCGACATGAACCGATCAACATTTTTGCAAGTCGATCAGTGCTCGTTCATCTCCATTTACATGGAGCGATCGTAGGACTGTATGTGCCCAAATGACACTCATACTGGGCCTTTCCTTTCACCTCTACTGATAAGCCCCATCTTCCATGTCTGTATAAATAGATAGGAGAGAGGTTTCTAAAAGTACAAGACTATTTCAGAAAATCACGATCAATACCGCATTCATTTGTTTCCTTGTATACATCGTTTAGGCGTCACCTAATGGCCGATTCCGCTCTTATTTCCTCCTGCCAACATTGATGAATCACAACTTGACATTTACAACTATAGCAAATTAATAATTCATTAACTATTTATAGCTGGCTCAGACATGACGTCTGGCGGCTGATCTGCTCCAACGGCTTCTTCCATTTTGGAATTTATCTTTTGCCGTTTATTGGATGAAACCTTCGCTCGCTCTACGATTTCTGGGGGATTTTTCTCGGCTCTCCTTGAGGAACCGCAACGTCTTTTTTTTTTTTTTTTTTTTTTTTTACAATGTAATTTTTTTGAATAAGATTGTGGCTCAATAAAGATGTAAAGGGGGCAATAAACAGCTAAAAGAAAACAAAAACAAGAAGGCAGCGAAGAAGCACTAAAAACGTAAAAGGGAAAAAATAAAATTATGTGAAAATCAGATAAAAGCAGCAAAGATGGAGATAGAAAGACTTATTGCCAAAGAGAGTAAAACTAACCGTAAACTGTTCTTCAACTATATAAATAGTAAAAAGAGAAATACCGAAAGGGTCGGCCCTTCAATAAATAGTGTAGGAGACATTGTACAGGGCAATAAGGAAAAAACTAATCTATTACATTTCATTTTCCTCTGTGAATACACTGGAGAAAAAGCTATGTCAGATGAGATACAGAGTGATAAAGTAAACTCCACTAAATGTCACTAGTGTAACCCGGGGATGGCATAGAACCTGGGGATGCCAATAAGATCATGGGGTGCATCAAAAGAGCTCTAGGGGGACATGATGAGAACATTGTTCTTCCTCTTTACAAGTCACTGGTCAGATCACACATGGAATATTGTGGACAGTTTTGGGCACCGGTACTCAAGAAGGACATATCAGAGCTTGAGCGGGTACAAACGCGGGCAACTAGGTTAATAAATGGAATTGACGGACTACAATACCCAGAGAGGTTATCAAAATTGGGGTTAGTTTAGAAAAAAATAGACGTCTGAGGGGCGACCTAATAACTATGTGTAAATATATCAGGGGACAATACAGGGATCTCTCCCATCATCTGTTTATACCAGGACTGTGACTGTAACAAGGGGGCATCCTCTGTGTCTAGAGGAAAGATTTCTACGCTAACATAGGTTTCTACGCTAACATAGGGGGTTCTTTACTGTAAGAGCAGTTAGACTATGGAACTCTCTGCCTCGGGATGTGGGGATGGGGAGCTAACTAGAAAAGTACAAGAGGGGCCTGGACACCATTCTTGAGCGATACAATATTACATCTTATAGTCACTGATTACTTCTGAAGGATTGTTGATCCGGGGATTATTCCGATTGCCAGATTTGAGTCAGGAAGGATATTTTCCCTTAAATGGGGCGGCCCCATTCAACAGAACAGAAGAGCGGACAGCGCAAGCGCGTCTAATCGAGGGGGAAGGCGGCTTCGGTCGGCACCATGGAGATGGGGACGCCAACACCGGAGGGGGTAAGTGAATAACTTCTGTATGGCCAATATTTAATGCATGATGTATATTACAAAGTGCATTAATATGGCCATACAGAAGTGCTTAACCCCACTGTCTTTCACGGGACAACCCCTTTAACATTGGAGGGGGGGGGGGGGAGCAGCCTGAACTGGATGAACATGTGTCTTTTTTCAGCCTTACATACCATGTTAATGTAGAGAACAAGTGATTTTCAGCATTTTGCTATATGTTTAATCAGCCTCTTCTGTAGATTTTTAGTAGAAAACCTCCTATTTCGGCTATGGAGCTAATCTCCTAGCTGCAAGGGAAGTCCATCTTCAACTAGCTGCATAGCGGAGTATAAAAGCTCTTTTCTTCACTGTGCCTGCACTCCAATCCGCAGTGCAGACTCAGCAAGTTTCAAACAACACTATTAATAATGGCTGCTTTTATTGATACACATAGGAGGGGGAACCCAAAAGAAACGGGGATCTTCTTCTGGTGTGTTGGGTGCTACCTGTACCGGCTTCTGTTAGGTGACTATCAGCGGAACCCTTCTGAGGCGGTATAACAATTGGCATTGTTGGGGACGGTTGTGTTCGGCTTCAGTGATTTTTTTCTTTTCAACACGTTGTTTTTCGCCTATTTTAGGTTTCCTTTTCCACTGCTCAAAGTACTCCTAAAATAGTCGCACGGAGCGAGATCGGGTGAATACAGAGGGTAAAGCAAGGAGGCCATGCCGTATTTCGTGAAGAGTTGCTCAGTGCCGAGAGCTAAGCTCTCTTCAAGTACTCAGCGCACTGCGGGAAATCTTATTAAGCCCGGCGCAGGAAATGCCAGGGTCAGGAAGTTTCCCCATGGTGCCTCATAACTCGTTACAACCTGTTCACAAACAATGGGGTTTATTTACTAATACTGTCTAAAAGTAGGTGCAAGCTTAGGCCGGGCTCAGACTGCCATCATTTTCGGCGTACTGCGCACATGAAACACACGTGTAGCACACAGCAAGTATGCAATGAACAGTGCGTGCTTGCTGCGGGCCGCTAATCCCATGACCTAGCTTGGCGTGTATACCCGTGTAATATGTGCCAAGATAGAACATGCTGCAATGTATCTTGCGCGCAATATGTGTGAGCAATTGAATCAGCAATGCCCCACTCTAAGGGTTCCTGCACACGGATGGATTTGATTTGCAGAATCCGGGGCTGGCGGCTGCCCTCGGATTCTGCAGCAAATACCGCCCATACCCTCCTATGGAGACCCGCCGCTTCCTGCACACAAGTGGAGTTTTCCGCTCATGGCAGAAAAATTGCAGCATGCACCATTCTGTGCGGTTTTCCACACCGACGGCTTCCATTGACGTCAATGGAAGTTGTTCGTTCCGCGGCCCTTCCGTAGTGAGGGTCCGTTCGAACGCAATATCTACTATGTATTGTTTTAAAAAAAACTTTTTTGTCTGACATTTTATCCATTTAACCCCTTAACGCAATAGGACGTACATTTACGTCCTGCAGCGTCAGGGTATGTTTGAAGGGAGATTGCGCTCCATACACCGCGGGCATCTGTTTTTTACAGCTGACACCCGCCGTCTGTTAACCTTTTAAATGCCCCGGACGATTTTTGGGGGGTCCCGTACGGCCAGAAATGCGCTTTTTTGGTCTCTGAGAAAAAAAAAATGAAATAAAAGCGATCAAAAAGTCGTATGCATTTTAAAATGGTGCCAACGCAAACAGGACGCCCCGCAAAAAATGTTCGCTCGCACAATTATGTCAACAGAAATTTTTTTTAAAAAGCCTTGCCTGTTATAATATAGGGGCAGAAAATAATTTAAAAAATGAAATCTCTTTGAAAAAAATAAAAATAGTACAGCGAAAAAAAAGTTTGGTGTCGTGGTAATTGTATAGAATAAAGTTATCAGGTCATTTTTGTTGCAGTTTGTGCGCCGTAGAAACAAGATGCACTGAAAGATGGCGGAGTTTGGGGTTTTTTTTCCTTCATTTTACTCAACTTAGAATTTAAAAGTTTTTCAGTACATTATATGGTACAGTAAATCGCACCATTGAAAACTACAACTCGTCCCGCAAACAACAACAAGCCCTCATACAGCGACATCGATGGATAAATAAAGGAACTATGATTTTTTGTTTAAAAGGGAGGAGCAAAAACTGAAAATGGGAAGAAAAAAAAGGGGCTGTGTCCTTAAGGGGTTAAAAAGAGTTTTGTGGGGAAAATGTGTATTTTTTTTATACTAGATTATTACCAAAACTTTATTGAATTTTTTTTTTTTTTTTTAAATACACTTTGTTTGTTTTTTTAACCTCAAGGGGAGTTGAAGACGCGTCAGCTTGGATAGTACACTGCATTACTCATGCATTCTATTATGTCTATGACGGCAGCCTATTGGACTGTGGGAGGCGGGGCCGAATAGGCTGAGTTACATGGCAGACATGGAGGCCTTTGTCAGGCCTCTAGCTGCCATAGGAACCCAATGGTACCTTGCAATCACAGTGTGGGGCACCAATGGGTGACAGTTGGAGCCCCCTCTCCCCGTCATCTGCTTACGTGCTGCAGTTGCTATTGATTGTAGCAGGTAAGGGGTTAAACTACCAGGATCTGAGGTTTGTCCTCTCCTGGCTGTTAGAGCAGGATCCTGGCTGTCAGTTGTCAGCCAAGTCACCACCTTACATGCAGGTTTAAAGCCCATTAGTGAGGTCAGTAAAGAGGTGCCTCTAAGGGGTTGTATTTGCCGCACGTCTCCTTGTTCTGGTTTTCTTGCCTCCGTGTTTTAGGGACTCAAACGGAATCGAAAACGCCTGAACTTGGTGTCTTTATGGTCCGCATGCCAAGAGTTCTTCAGTCTGTTTACCAATAAAGCATGAGGTTTTACATTTTACCTTCGGTGTTCACCCATTGTTGTGGCGCAGTGCAGTAGACCGCTCCGTACTCAGCTATGCAGCTAGCTGAAGATGGATTTCCCGAGCTGCATGGCAGGTTCTCTACTAAGAATGTACAGAATTGGCCGATTCAACGTATTGCAGAATAGCTTATAATTCCCTAGAATAGCACTAGATTTAAGAAAAGTAAATAAAATGACGATGACACCTTAAAGGGGTTGTCCCGCGAAAGCAAGTGGGGTTATACACTTCTGTATGGCCATATTAATGCACTTTGTAATGTACATCGTGCATTAATTATGAGCCATACAGAAGTTATTCCCTTACCTGTTCCGTTGCTGGCGTCCTCGTTTCCATGGTGCCGTCTAATTTCAGCGTCTAATCGCCCGATTAGACGCGCTTGTGCAGTCCGGTCTTCTCCCTGGTGAATGGGGCCGCTCGTGCCGGAGAGCTGGTCCTCGTAGCTCCGCCCCGTCACGTATGCCGATTCCAGCCAATCGGGAGACTGGAATCGGCAATGGACCGCACAGAGCCCACGGTGCACCATGGGAGAAGACCCGCGGTGCATCGTGGGTGAAGATCCCGGCGGCCATCTTAGTAAGGTAAGTAAGAAGTCGCCGCACCGCGGGGATTCGGGTAAGTACTAAGCGGGGTTTTTTTTAACACATGCATTGGGTTTGTCTCGCGCCGAACGGGGGGGCTATTGAATAAAAAAAAAACCCGTTTCGGCGCAGGACAACCCCTTTAAGTGTTTGAAACAAACAGACACAGCAGCAATAGTCATCACTGGAGACCCACCGGCATCGGTAGTAGCAGGTCTTTTCGTTGCCTTGGCCCCGGGCACGAGCTCGTATGATGGCATCTCACCAATGTCAATTCCATCGGCCATCTGGTGGACTTTTTGCGTTAACTGCTCACCATACCTGATAAGAGCGAAAATACAAAAAACACAAAGTCAGTGTATTTAACTACACACAGGGGGAGGGGCTTGTTATTTGTATAGCGCCAACTTATTCTGCAGCGCTTTCAGGTTATTTATTTATTACCCCCACCAAGCTGGGCTCTCATTTTACCAACCTTGAAAGGATGGAAGGCTGAGTCAACCTTGAGCCGGCTACCTGAACCACGCAGGGATTGAACCCACAACCTTCAGGTCGTGAGCGAGAGCTTAGGACTGCATTCTGTGCCACACGTTCCTGTATACATTGCTACTTGACTCCAGGCTGGCCATACACTTAAGGCCCATTTACACGGGACGAATGTGGGGCAAACGATGTGCTACACTCGTTCCCGCACACTCACTCGTGTTGTTGCACAGGAGCGAGTATCGCTGGCTCCCTGACAGAGCGGCCAGCAGGGGGCCGGGGCGGCTGGAGGAGATTTCTCTCCTTGCCCTCCCCCGCCCCTGTACATGGGTGATTTGTCATAGCGTGATCCGCAGCGATCAATCTCACGCATGCCATGCTTTCTAAAGGGCAACTATACAAGCATGAGTGCGGGCTGTGCCCGGGAGGTTTTGGCGCAGCTGGCATGGGGCAGCACACAGGTACGCCGGCCTATTATGGGGCTGTGCGCTGCCCGTGGTTCGCACACAGTCCTGAATACAGTAGTAAGCACCGAGCCTCAGGCCGGCCGGACACGACAGGAGCAGCCCACCGCGGAATCGGGCCCTGACCGCGGCCGGCGACCCCCCATACCGGTACGGCGGGTGCTCATCATCGGACAGGCGCACTACAGATTACTTAATCTGTGTTTTTCCCGCGCCGACGCTCGGCGATGACGCCCGCAACGTCAACTGCGAACGGGCGGCGGGTCGGACGGCTTCCATTGACGTCAATGGAAGGAGTCCGCCCGGAATCCATACTAGAATAAAACAGGCCGCCATTTAATTTCCGCGAGCGGATATTGCAATGTAATAAGAGTTCTACAACGCACTATATACCCCCGGTGTGTAATATATACAAGCCGCCCCGTTAACAGCCCTCATACGACTAGGTCAGCGACATATGTCATGTAATGATGAAAATCACATCAGGCACAATAGGCGGTCACTGAGGGGTTAAAGGGTTATCCAGAGCTTTAAAAAAAACATGGCTGCCATACTGCAAACACAGCGCCACCCTTGTCATTAAGGCTATGTCCAGTACTGCAGCCCATTCCCATTCACTTCGATGGAGCTGAGCTGCACCGCAGCCATATAGTGTGCAGCTCCTCAGCGCCCCCCACAGGCCGCACTCACCGGTTCCCTATGAAGACGATGTTGCTCCACACTACGGACAGGGCGATGAGCTGGTCCATCTTCCTGCCGGGGTACAAGTGCATGTGGCGGGCCATGAACTCCCTGCGGCCGGCCCACTGCTTGTCATTCTCGTGGTACTGCCGGTAACGGTCCAGTGACACCGGCGCCTCGGGGTCTCCTCTATGTGCTGAGGCCATGGCCCGGGCTGCACAGCGGAGTGAAGGCCGCAGCGCCCCCCACTGGACGAGCTCCGAGCCTCGGAGACGCACTGAACAACGAGCGTCAATGACGTCTCACGCGGAGCCGTGCAGGAACCATAGAGCCGGGCTGTGTACAGAAGAGTACAGGAAGCGCACAGACCGGCTGTGTCACACGACCTCACCTGTGTCATAACGCCACAGCGACACCTAGCGGCCGTAGGTCCAACCTCCTACATCAGTACTCAAAAACTGTACAACTCTTTTAAAAGTCACAGTTCATAAAGGGGTCGTGTACCTACAGTGCCGGTCAAAAGTTTGGACACACCATGGCACTCCATGTTTTTTCTAGTTCCTTTTTTGAGTTCTACATTGTAGATTTCTACTGAAGTGAAAACTAGGAATGAACACGGATGGAATTTTGGCGCAAACAGAGACATGTTTAGGCTCCAGCCACACGGGGCAGTTCAGTTTTAATAAAAATAAACACAGCAAAAAGTGCATTTTTTGCACATTTTAATGCAAATTTAGTAAAATCACACAGTTTCACTAATGCACTTTTAAGTGCGGTTTTTATTGCAACCAAACGGCCCCCGTGTGAATAGAGCCTTAACCAGAATATTTTTTGTTTTAGATTTAGGTCAGGAGGGGTGTCGTGTCTCCTTAAGGAGAGCACCCAAAAAGTGTGTGTGGAGACACCTAGGGGGTGAGTGGGTCGGGGGAGGGTATAGTCTCTCCCCAAGGAGAGCACCCAGAAGTAGTGTGGGGACACCTAGAAGGTGAGTGAGGAGACTTATAAGGCCATGCAAGTTCCTCTGGGTAATTTATGCAAATAAGGAAAATGGAACTAATCCATCTGCAGCGCCACCTATTGGATGTTGGCGCTGCAGAGATATTAGTTCTATTTTCCTTATTAGTGTAATTAGTTTAATATGTGCTCTGTCCCTGCACAAATACGCAGGAAGGGCTCATTCACATGAACGTATGCTTAAAACGCTGCGTTGGTCACGCAGTGTTTTAGCGGTCTGTGTGAGGGCTCATGAGCCGGCAGAGAGTCGGCTGTCACCGCGTATGGCAGCGAGTGCGCTGTGCATGACGGAGTATCTCGCGGTTATGCACAGTGTGACTTTTGTCTTTTTTTTTTCTAATTCCCCGTTCCGTCTCATTGCGGTTGCATATGTATCATCGCCCACACACAATGTATCGCATATGGACAGCGCTGCATATGCTGCCACTACAAAAGTATAGGGCTCACGCTGCGTGATCCACGGAGAAAGAGTGCATGCTGCAATCGCATTCACACACGTATCGAAACTCAGTGTTTACACGCTAATGTGGATGGATCAATGAAAGCCCATGTATTTTCATTGACTCCTCTCACCAAGTGTCACGCGGCCGTGCATCGCACGCACAATATCACAGCCATGTGAATGAGCCCGAAAAAATAGCATTTTTTTGGCGCAAACAAAATGTGAACAAACCCATTGAAATCAATGGGTTCCATTCACTGCGTATTGCATGTGCAATACGCTATGTGAATGGGTTCGTGTGAATAAGCCCTAAAGCTAACATGGGCCTGGGACCGTAAGAGAATGATGAGCCCCACAACGAGTCTACGGCCAGTGTGTTTTGGAGACCATAATACAGAGCTAATGTAAATCTACTAACAGGGCTGAATTTGTCAGAACCGTTTTTTAAAAACGCAGCAAGAAGTATTTTTTGCCTCCGTATCGCTATTATGTTGTATTAGCCAAATATACAAAAGGCAAATACTGATGACATACAGTTGTAATCCGCCAATATTACGGATCCCTTTTACTAAATACGATCATCTGCAGCCGGCCAAAAGTTCTAACATTAGCTGACATTTACTACATAGAGACAATACCAGAACCAAGCTCACTACATAGATACGGTACCATAAACAAGCTTACATTTCCCTCTGCAAGGCTTAAGCTAGAGCTACATGGCGTATCTTAATCACGACAGGGGTCACACCAGAGGCGTAACTTGAAGCTCCCGGGCCCCGATGCAAAACCTGTAACAGGGCCCCCAACTATAATGCTTTATTCATAGTACTGGGCTCCCTATATGGAGAAGAGAGGCCTTATGGGCCCCCTAAGGCTCCAGGGCCCGGGTGCAATCACATCCCTTGCATCCTCTATAGTTACGCCCCTGGGTCACACAATCAAGGATTGATGTGAAGCCCTATAGCCACGCACTCTATTGGAGGTCAACGGTATCATGGTGTGACTCGAAAGTTATCTTGACCCACATTTCACACCTTTGGTGGATTTTATGTGACCTTCATGCCAGGATAACTTGCGAATTGCATCATGGGTGAGGGAGAGCAGGTCACACCGCCTCCCTGTCAACACCAGGGTGAGGGTCTGTTGAAGAGGAGGGCCTATGGGATGGGAAGGTGGGCTCCTCTCTCCGATGGTACCTGGAGGGAGAAGTTGTGAGCGCTGCTCTGTAGGATGTTAGGAGGCAGCCAATATCAAATTATAGTTAGGGTGGTTTGGGTAGCAGTGGCCCTCCTGTCGCCCCATTGCAATCTACCATTGTTAATAGGTATGCCTTGGTAAGGTCGGCTTCACACGGACAATAAAATACAAGAGGGCATGAAAACGCAGAATAATGAAACCCATGCTTTTCATTGGTTTCCTTCACATTTGCGATGTTTTCACTCATGCGATGTTGCGTGAAAAGCAATCGTGGCGTGCGTGATCTTTCTGCGATTTGCTCTTTTTTGTGATTCTTCGTTTGCTCTTTTTTTATCACCCATGTTTCCCTATGGAGTCTTCGTTTTATCGCATCGCACGAACTTGCGAGTCGAAGGGTCCAGCAAAACAGTTGTAATTTCCCTCAAGACAAAGCATGCCTTGAGGTAGTGGTTGAAGAAAGAACATTTAGAAGCAGGGAAAACTTTTGCTCCCCAAGAATGTGTTGTACCAACCACAGATGTGTCAGGCAGAGGATGGGGTGCCCACCTGGAGGACCTGTGGACCCAGAAGGTGTAGCCTTTTCAAGACAGCAGGAGATCATCGACCTTCAGGGAGACTAGCCCTGTTACATTTCCAGGACATTTTGAGGGGTGCACAATTGGAGACAACTTACTACCTCAGCGAAGAAAATGGGCTCGGTGCCATCTTCATGGGCAAGAAGTTCAGCCATTCATATCAGATGCAGCTTGAATTTGTCAGATCTTCTCAACTGGAAGAACCTGAAGCCCAGCAAGTGAGGCCCAATTCTGTCTGTTAGGGCTCCTTCACAATGGCGATAAAATCGTGCGAGAGTTATGCGTTGCAAGACACACAAGTCTCACACAAATATGAAGCCCATTCTTTGAATGGGTTCATTCACATTTGCAATGTTTTCCTGCGTGGCACCACGTTGCAATACAGAAAACAAATCGCGGAATGTTCTTTCTGTTAGCGATATCGCCCATTGTTTTCAATGGGGACGGCGGCAGCTTTGTTGGCCCCATTGAAAGCAATTGGAAAAGATCCCGAAAAAGCCTGAGGGCTGAAGGAATCCCCTATAGCAAGGAGAGAGAGAAGGGCGGAGCTACAGGGGATCCCCTAGAGAGCTCCCGTTATTTGGAGAGATAGGGGGTGGAACTAGAGGGCTTCCACGAGGGCAGGTGTGAGAGGGGCAGAGCTAGAGAGGGGGCAAGGCTAGAGTGGGTTTTCATAGTGATTCCTCTCTTGCCAAGAGAGGGGGTGGGACTAGCTCCACCCCCTCTCAGGGAAGCCACCTTTGGCCCCGCCCCCTACATTTCCATTTATGGGTAGATCTCTAGAAGATCCTCTGTAGCTCTGCCCTCCTCTCTCTCCTCACTATGGGGGATTCCTTCAGCCCTGCAGTGATGCGAGGCTGTTTTCATGCGAAGCATTGCGAGGGCGATATCAGGCCGTGAATCACGATCTGATATCGCTCTCGCCACTGTGCCACTTGGTGGAGAAGTGAGGGTTGCCAGAGTTGGACGTAATAGCAACGGCAGCCAATAGGAAGGGTAGGGGATCCTATAGCTCTGGATGCATTTTCCCTCTCCTGGAAGGACATTCCTATACCTGTTTGGCCCAATGTCCACGGGCGGATTTGATTTGCAGAATCCGCACGGGTCGCCCAGACAGAAGATCTGCAATTCAAAGTGCCCATAGGGAAGCTTTGGCATCTGCAACAGATTTTAAGCATGCAGATTTGATTTGTGGACCATTTGTTGCAGGAAACAGATCGCAGCATGCTGCATTTCAGTGCAGATTCCATGCGGAGGGGCTCAATAGAAGTCAATGGGTGCGGAAGATCCACAGTGCATCCGGAAATACAATTGTGGATGCACTGTGGATATCAAGGTGAAAATCAATTAGGGAGGTGGGGAAAAGGCTGGGAGGTTGGGTTGCATATTTTTCCCGAGCAGATGACCAAAGGGCATCCGTGTGTAAAAAACATTACATGCGCCGTCTCCTGCAAATGGTTTCCAGAGGTCTCCGACTGCGGAAATCCGCATGCGGAATCCGATCTGCTCATGACTTGAGGCCTTTCCCCCTCTGTCACTGAGCTACAGATGCCTCCAGAAGATATGACAGGTCAAGGCCAAGGTCTTCACGATAATCCACTTCTGGTCCAGGAGGGCCTTGTTTCAAGCCTTGTTAGAACTTTCAAACGGACTTTACTGGCATTTAAACTGAACAGTCATCCACAGATTGGTTGAATGGACTTATAGTGGCAGAAATTCTCGTGAAAGCTTGTCTTTAATTAAAGGGGTTGTCCCGCGGCAGCAAGTGGGTCTATACACTTCTGTATGGCCATAATAATGCACTTTGTAATGTACATTGTGCATTAATTATGAGCCATACAGAAGTTATAAAAAGTTTTATACTTACCTGCTCCGTTGCTGGCGTCCTCGTTCCCATGGAGCCGACTAATTTTCGCCCTCCGATGGCCAAATTAGCCGTGCTTGCGCAGTCCAGGTCTTCTCCTGTTCTCTATGGGGCTCCGTGTAGCTCCGCCCCGTCACGTGCCGATTCCAGCCAATCAGGAGGCTGGAATCGGCAATGGACCGCACAGAAGAGCTGCGGTCCACCGAGGAAGAGGATCCCGGCGACCATCTTCACCGGTAAGTATAGAAGTCACCGGAGCGCGGGGATTAAGGTAAGCGCTCCGGTAAGCTTTCTTTAGGTCCCTGCATCGGGGTTGTCTCGCGCCGAACGGGGGGGGGGGGGGGGGGGGGGGTTGAAAAAAAAAAAAAACCCGTTTCGGCGCGGGACAACCCCTTTAATGCTCCAAAGCGGTTAAATACAAAGGTAATTTTTTTCTGTTTGTTTTTCCATCAGTTTTTAATCTGAAAATACATTTATGATAAAATAGATGATGGTCTTAGAATTTTCCGTTTCAGAAAACTACTCCGGCTACATACCTAGTGTGTGCTGCATTGCTCTCATGGTCTTCTCAGTAGGGTAGCAGTTCGGGTCCTGTCTCTATGACATTCAGCCTCACATCACAATCTGGTGCTGTTTACTGTATCTTGATGCTCTTTAAACATCTTGTGTATCTGACTTCTCCTTTATGAAATCATGAGCAGTTCACATTATTCACTGACCTAGTCCATAAATAAAGAATTTAACAAGTTTCTACACAAATTAGTATTGTCTTCATGGTCATGTCCATTTATGGGATTGCAGAAGAGTTGCTCAGCACCGGACCTCACCCGCTACGAGGAGGAAAAGGTTCTTCTGTGGCTCAGCGGTTAGCACTGTTACATATGGGGGCAGGGGTCCTAGGTTTTAAATCTGACGTCTGCAAAGAGTTTGGATGTTTTCCCTGTGTTTCATAACAATCACCTTTATTTAATATGGACATGTGTCAAGATGTTCAGGCGGCGCTACATGCTGTAAAACGCCTCCTCTGATTTCAATGAGGCTCCTTAGACAAGCGTTAAGAAACACTGCGATTTTCTAATGCTGTCTGTTCCTTTTTTTAGTGCGTTTCAGCGCTTTTTAATGCACCTCAGCACGCATTGTAATGATGGGGTGCATTTAAAAACGCTGTCGAATGCATTTGGAAATGCTCTTCGAAAAAGTGTTGAAATGCAGCGTTTTAGCAGACGTCTGTGTGAGAGCAGCCAAACATGTAGTATTGTTACACTCAAGAAAGGCAACCTAGTTATTAGGTCGCCTCTCAGCCACTTTTTTCTAAACTAAATAACCCCAATTTTTCATAACCTCTTGGGTATTGTAGTCCGCCCATTCCATTTATTACTTTAGCTGCCGCCTTTGTACCCCCTCAAGCTCTGATACGTCCTTCTTGAGTACTGGTGCCCCAAACTGTCCACAATATTCCATGTGTGATCTGACCAGTGACTTGTAAAGAGGAAGAACAATGTTCTCGTCATGCGCCCCTAGACCTCTTTTGATGCACCCTGTGATCCTATTTGCATTGAAAGCAGCTGCCTGACACTGGTTGCTCCAATTAAGTTTAAAGTTAACTAAAATTTCAGAGTCCTTTCACATATCAGTGTTACCCAGTGGTTTCCTATTTAGCGTATAATGGTGACATGTATTTCCTCTACCCATGTGCAGAACCTTACATTTATCTGTGTTAAATCTCATTTGCCACTTTTCTGCCCAAACCCCCAACTTATCCAGATCCTATTGCAAGTGTAAAAATCAAGATCCAATGACTCTCCCCAGGCCAGTCTAGAACTTACCTCCTCGTAGAAGATCAGGTTGGTTTGATAGGAGTGACCCTCATTAATCCATGCTGATATGTAATTATATAGCCATTTTCCTTGAGGTCCTCCAGGATAGCATTTCTTAGAAACCCTTCAAACATTTTACTCACAATGGAAGTTAGACTTACCGGCTTGTAGTTTCCAGGTTCACTTTTAGACCCCTTTTTGAATATTGGCACCACACTTGCCATGTGCCAATCCAGTGGATTAGACCCTATCACTATAGAGTCCTTAAATATAAGAAACAATGATCTATCTATCATATTACTTAATTCCCTTAGAACCTGGGGTGTATGCCATTGGGACCCAGCAATTTGTCTATTTTAATCTTTTTAAGATGGCTCTGCACTTTTTCCTGGGTTAGACTAGTGACACTGAATGGAGAGTTTACTTTATTACTCTGCATTTCACCTGAAATTTCATTTTCCTGAGGGAATACACTGGCGAAAAAAGACTTTTTAGTAGATTTGCTTTCTTATAATCACCCTCTACAATTTTTCCTACATTATTTTTAAAGGGCCTAAACTTTCAGTATTAATCTTTTTTTTTATTCATTTAGGGTTAGTTTTACTGTCTCTAGCAATGAGTCTCTCTGTCTCCATCTTTGCTGCTTTCAAATCTTTTTAAGGCAGCTCTGCGCTTTCTCCTGAGTTAGAATGGTGACATTTAATGGATCTATTTTTTTTAATCCAGAGTTTCCCTTTAAATCATATTTTCAGTAGATAACATGTAGGAGTTTATTTAAATTCACTTTTTTTTCATTTTCTGAAAAACCCCTTTAAGGTTTCAGTGCATGATCTGATTCTTTTTACTTTTCTGTCGAGCCATTAATCAGTCACTTTACAAGGAGATGATTGTTTTGAAGGAACAATACTGCAGTTATTCCTAAAAGGAATGTGCCATCAAAAATGACTTATTATATAAATCACATTATTTATTAAGATCTTTTTAAATGTTAAATAATCTATTTTTTTTAAAAATCCTAAATATACATATTTTTCACACTGACCAAAAAGTCTAATACGAGTCCGATACATCCTGTTCTGCAGAGAAAACATTAATGCAGTCATATTACTATAGGCAGGATTGCACTTAAAGTTAAGGGCTGTATATAGACAGCAGGATCCACTACTCACAATTGGCGATCAGCTGTGATTATTTACTCCCGCTTCCTGCAAAATGGCCTCTGCACAGGTCACAGGAGCAGTGTCCCATACAAGTCAGTGGGTTCCCTCCTGTCCATTGTGTGAATGGCCCATGAAGCTGCTGTAGAGCATAGCTATAAATTCTGTTAAATCTAGCTCAGTAAGGATGGCAGCTAGAGATGAGCGAACCTACTCAGACACGCCCCTTTTTCACCCGAGTACCACAATTTTCGAGTACTTCCGTACTCGGGCGAAAAGATTCGGGGGGGGGGGCGCCGTGGGTGAGTGGGGGGTTGC
Organism: Eleutherodactylus coqui; assembly: GCA_035609135.1. Lineage (NCBI taxonomy): Eukaryota > Metazoa > Chordata > Amphibia > Anura > Eleutherodactylidae > Eleutherodactylus > Eleutherodactylus coqui. Next base: position 110,470,445 of record CM069414.1, on the reverse strand, counting down.
AGCGGGGAGTGGGGGGGAGAGGGAGAGAGAGAGGGCTCCCCCCTGTTCCCTGCTGCGATCGAGCATAGTCCTTAGTGAGTATCTCCCCGCTTGGAAGAAAAGGTTCGGCTGCCGGCGCGGGTGACAGGAGAGTTGCGGCCATGAGCAGGGGGGAGCGGGGGGGGGGGGGAGAGAGATCTCCTCTCTGTTCCTCCCCGCTCTCCCCCGCCGCTCCCCGCCCACCGCCGAATCTTTGCTCCCGAGCGGCCAGGTACTCGCTAAGGGCAATGCTCGATCGAGCAATTGCCCTTAGCGAATATGCTCGCTCATCTCTACCCCCAATGCTTTCAGGTCCCATAGCATCGTCTGCTGTGCCTGTAACTTTGCATCTACAGCTTATATGTGCGAATTAAAAAGTTAGGAAGACACAAATGTAATTGAGTTTATTTTATTGAAAATGTACAGAAAGTGAGATAGTGTTGGTCCAAAAGTAAATATGTATACAGTGCATTATTACCATCCACACACTGTCATACCGAGCAGGCGTAGACACCATGTTCTCCAGTTCATACATAACTATTACTAGCATATTGGATTAACCGGAAGTAATGGATGCTAGGACTAGTAGTTCCGGAACAGCAGCTGTTCCACATGTTTCCAGCTTTGACTTAGGAAGAACTTAACAAAAAGAGCAGAATAAACACTGTAAACACTGTTGGGAAACCTCAGTAGACGTCTGCTTAGAGAAGGACTAGTACATATATTGTTTGTGGGCGTTAAAGTACATGGAGGAAACTATCCGGGTGAGCTGATTATGTTCCACCAGCAGTAGGCAAGTTCATTGCTAATGTGCATTTAGATGCAGATCGCTGTTCAATATCCACTTTCTGTTTTGTTTCCTAGGGAAAAGTTGCGAAGGACAAGAAGAAAGGAAAAGGATAGAGCCGTCCTGCATCATTTTTCTTTCTTAGGCTTTTACGTATTTTACTCATTATGAGGTATTTTTGGTTAAAATTTTACAGTGTGCCTTTAATAAGCAACCATTTTAAATATTGGCTTTTAACAAAAAATAAAAAATAAATAAAATATATCAGTAACCCAAAAAAAGAAAAAAAACAAAAATTGACAACACAGTGTTTAAGGTTTGTTCCAAAAGATTTAGGTCTTCTTCAAGATGCCACAAGATAATGTCAGCTACCTTACCTGCTGTGAATGCTACATTCAGCCCTGGTCGCAGCTGAAGGTCGTAGATCAATAAAAGATGGAAATATTGAAAATGGGAAGGGCTCAACTTTTTGATTAACCCTTTCCAATCCACTGTCTGACATCTGAAGACATTATGATTTAGTGTTGTACAGCTCCGATGTTAGAAGACGTCCGTCGGGGGTTCTCTTACTGTATATTGCCAACCTCTCTGCTGTCGGAGCCTATCCAACGTGTCACCTGATGCAGTACTGGTTTTAGCCAGCATATAGCGCCATTGTGTAACGGCAGAAAAAGTGTAAGCCCCCTAGGAAAATCTGGATACAAATTGGATTGGAAAGGGTTAACAAAAAAAGAACAAACTCAAAATAATGAACTTTTTTTTCTAGATGACCATGCCACACTTGCGTAAATAAAGCTTTTTTTTTGTGCCAAATATTGAATGTTGCATTGTGTCCTGCAAGAAAAAATTCTACATGCTGACATTTCGATTTATGAACTGTGTGCTTTCAATGAGGGTGCCGCTGGTGTCAGACAGAGGCACCACAAACTGTTAAAGTAGGGGGTGCTGAGAAATCTCACTTTACAGCTTCCAGAACAAGAATGGGGGGGGGGGGGGAGGATTAGATTCTAGAATCTAGCAGAATTTTGTGCAGCATTTGGCATGAGTATTATATGAGCTCTTCTCAAATACTATTTCCAAAAAGACACCAGGCACACTATATAGCCCACAAAGCATCAGTTCTGGGGACTGTATATAGGGAGCTGTTAGCACATACTAGATTACTTACCCCTTTATGTGCATCTTATAGAGCCTCTTGTTTTAAGTGTCTTTGTCCCATGACAGTAGCACTTTATTTCAAGTTTAAAGCTAAGGTTCTTTGGACACTATTTAAAGGGGTTGTCCAGTTCTAAGGTACTGATGGTCCATACTCAGGATAGGTCATCAATAGTAGATCAGCGGGAGTCCATCACACAAAACCTCTATTCATCAGCTGTTCATGGGGCTGGTGCGTTTATTTACTGAGCTGATGTCGGCAGCAAGCAGACAGCTCCGGTCTCACTGCAATGGCCAGGCTTGGTATTGCCGGCAAAGTACTCATTCACTTGAGCTTTGCCAGCAATACCAAACCTGGCCAATGCAGTTGGATAACTGCTGTCTTCTTCCTGCAGGATTCAGCTCCGTGCATGAGCACACCGGCCTCATGAACAGCAGATTGGTGGGGTTTCCTGATGATGGAGTTGTGCCGAATTACTATTGATGACCTAGCCTGAGTTAGCCCATCAATAGTCTACAACTGGACAACCCCCTAACTTCAAGAGATAATCTATCAGCAACTTTGCAAATACTGTTTCCTTTAGGTGTTTTATGGGCAAAATCTATTGATGGCCATGTGGAATCCCCAGCATTCACCTGTGTAATAGCTGAAGCGGCTATTACACTTGCACAACTGTCTTTGGTGTCGCATACAGAAGTGACGGAAGTGTAATGGCTGCTTCAGTTCCTATTGATTTCAATAGAAGTGAAGCCAGCTAGGCCACTTCCAGTCCTGTATCCTATTACACACGTCCAGCACACTGCACTAACAGCCGGGCAATCAGGTGATTGCCAGGGATCCCATGTGGCGGCTCCCCGGCAATTAACTATTGAAGACCTATCCTGTGGATAGGTCATCAATAGTTTTTTCCCGTAAAAAAAACCTTTAAGGTCCTTTTAAAAGGACCTTTAGGCTCATATAAAAGGACCCTTACTATTTGCTAAACTGATCTTGAGGTACAGTCTGTATTTCACTACAGGGTTACAATTGAAATTCTCCAGTTGCTATTGGATTTAGTCAAAAGCAAATTGACAGACACACAATAGCTTAGTTAAGCTTTTATTATTATGTAATGTTCTGATAAAAAATGGGTTGTCTCAGGGCAAACATTAGTGGCATATCACTAGGATATATCACCAAAGTCCGATTGGTGGGGGTACAAATGTTGTGACCAGCGATGTTGGTTAAAACAAAGTGGCAGCAGTGCGATGCTAGAAAAGCACCATGCTACTTTGTTTCCTGTCAGTTCAGCTTGGCTTTTTGCAGGCAACCATATGATCAGGCATTGACGATAACAGGTCAAAGAAAGCTGCAACTTTTTCTTTTAGGTTTGGTGGGAATCAAGTAGCCAGAACCCCAATTATCGGACATTGGTGGGATAACCTAGAAATATGCCACCAACCTGAGTCCTGAGACAATCCCTTTAAGACTATTTTGTACACATTATACACTCAACCAGAAAGGATTGCTGGGAATGTTAGACTGGAATGGACTGTAGGTAGAGATGAGCGAGCATACTCGCTAAGGCAAACTACTTGAGCGAGTAGTGCCTTATTCGAGTACCTGCCCGCTCGTCTCTAAAGATTTGGCTGCCGGCGCGGGTGAGTGGTGAGTTGTGGCGGTGAGCAGGGGGGAGCAGGGAGGAGAGAGAGATCTCCCCTCCGTTCCTCCCCGCTCTCCCCCACCGCTCCCCGCCGGCAGCCGAATCTTTAGAGACGAGCGGGCAGGTACTCGAATAAGGCACTACTCGCTCGAGTAGTTTGCCTTAGCGAGTATGCTCGCTCATCTCTAACTGTAAGACATGCTGTAACTCAAAATCAGTTCAGAATAAGTAAAGCAATGTGTTTGCAAAGTTATCCTATAGTGTTCAGCGAAGCAGCTCATTATTATGATATTACTGCAACTGTGACAATAAAATTCACCTCCCTCCCCTGACCTGTTGCTTTGTTGTTTTTTTTTGTTTTTTTAGCGAATTTCCCCAAACTACTTTAAAAATGGCTTTCGTTACATTAACCTGAGCATCGCTCTATGGGTAAATAATATACATGAGCCAGTATCCATAGCAAAAATGGCAAGTATATATATCTATATAAGTACTCCTGTTACTGATGGACATTAATATGGAGTTGTGTTAGCCATACATTGTAAAACCGTCATATGTTAAACAGTTTTCTAACATCTCAATGTATACCATGCAAGTTACAGAAGAACACCGATCAGATTATTGACAGCAATGGTTAGGGTTATTATCGGTTCTTTTGGAAACTATTTTCCTTTCTCATTTCCAGATAAAATAGGATCTCTAGATCTTCTACAAAGAGCAGTCTTCTCCTTTAGACAGGTGTTAAGATAGATTAAAAGAAGCTATAGAGAGAAAAGGAGAGAAAAAAAGGTGTAATTATCACGAAAGAGAGGTCAGGAGAGAAAATACGGTTCAGTCAATTGGAAGAAAAGATATTTGGTGTTAAAAAAAAGTGAAAATGACCTTCAGAGATATGTAAAAAGTAACATTTTCATCAAACGATATGCAAAATTCCACTCCACTTAAAGCATACCACCAGTGAAGAAAACTTCCTAGTGCGCTTGGATCCTCATGTACAGTACTACTTGTGAAACCTTTCCCTGCAAAGCTCAGTCCTTCGTGCTGCAGACCTTTACTTCCTCCCTATACGCTAACACAGTTTTTCATGCACTTCTGCAGAGTGCTTGAGCAAAGCTGAGGCTGCTGTAATCAAAGGACCTTATTAACTACCATGGTCCCTGTGCAGATACACAGGCAGCTACTGTCTGGGTAAGTTATTCAAGTTATTTTAGCAACTGCAGCTGTTAAAGAGGTTTTCACGGCAAAAACTGTTGATGACCTATCCTGCGGATGGGGTCCCGCCACACGGGATTCCCAGCCCGGTTGTCAGTGCAGCAGGTTGGACGTGTATCATAGGAGACAGGACCAGAGGTGGCATTGCTGGCTTCACTTCTATTGAAATCAATGGGAGTTGCTGAAGCAACTATTGCACTTTTGGCACTTCCGCATCCTGGTTGCACCGAAGTTTAATAGCCGCTTCAGCTTCAAATGATTTCAATGGGGGTGAAGCCAACTGGGCCAATTGCTGTCCTGTGTTCTATAACATATATCTGGCTACTGCACTGATAGCCAAGCTTAGGTGATGGCCATGGATCCTGTGCAGCAGGTCGATGGTGACTAACTGTTAATGACCTATCCTGAGGAAAACCCCTTTAAGGAAGGAAAGAATGAAAATTAAGGACTGAAGTTTTCTTATAATCAGCACTGTATTTAAAGGGTTATACTGAGATTACAAGTTATCCCCTATCCATTGGATAGGGGATAATTTGCTGATTGGTGAGGGGTATAATATACTTAATTGTCACCTCTGCCAATCTCAAGAACGAGGGTTCTGTGTCCCCGGTACTCCTCACTGCAGGGTTACTACACCCCTGCAGTGAGAAGATTGAATGGACCGCTGATCGCACAAGCACGCTAACGCTATATTCACTTTCAATGTTATGGCAGAGATAGCCAAATGGCAAGCATTTGGGTTTTCCCATCAACCCCGTTGAAATGAATTGGGTGCTGACTGCACATGCTCGGCCAAGCTCCTTTCATTCTAATGTCACTGCGGGGGAAGAAATGACCCCCACAGTGACAGGCAGAGTAGGACATGGGATCCCCACCAATCAGCAAGTTATCGCCTATCTTGTGGATAGGGGATAACTTGTAATCTTGGTACGACCCCTTTAAATGAAGTGTGCAGCCTGCAAAGCTAATAAAGCTACCAAGCAGAATGCAGCACTTAATCTTTAATTCTATGTTATGAAACTGAATTTATTTACTAAAGGTCCATTTAGACAGGATGAATGTTGGGCAAACGATGCCCGAAACGCGTCTCTATGTGTCCTTGCTCCCGTGCTCCTGCACAGGAGCTAGAAGCGCTGGCTGGGTCACAGAGCGGCCAGCAGGGGGGCAGGGAGGCTGCAAGAGATTTCTATCCTCTCGCTCCCCCGCCCCTCTCCAGTGACTTAAAGGGGTTGTCCCGCGCCGAAACGGGTTTGTGTTTTTTTCAATAGCCCCCCCGTTCGGTGCGAGACAAACCCGAAGCAGGAATAAAAAAAAAAAAACGGCCAGTACTTACCCGAATCCCCGCGCTACGGCGACTTCTTACTTACCTAAGTAAGATGGCCGCCGGGATCTTCACCCACGGTGCACCATGCGGTGCACCGTGCGGTCCATTGCCGATTCCAGCCTCCTGATTGGCTGGAATCGGCACACGTGACGGGGCGGAGCTACGAGGAGCCGCTCTCCGGCACGAGCGGCCCCATTCAGAAAGGAAGAAGACCGGACTGCGCAAGCGCGTCTAATCGGGCAATTAGACGCTGAAAATTAGACGGCACCATGGAGACGAGGACGCTAGCAACGGAACAGGTAAGTGAATAACTTCTGTGTGGCTCATAATTAATGCACAATGTACATTACAAAGTGCATTAATATGGCCATACAGAAGTGTATAACCCCACTTTGTTTCGCGGGACAACCCCTTTAACATAGCGGCCGTTCAATACTGAGCGGCCGCAATTTACACTGAACGATCAGCTCATCGTCCATTGTTTATGCTGCGATGGACAATGAGCAGATCGCTGGTTGCTCAGTGTAAATAGCAGCTGTTCAGTACTGAACGGTTGCTATGTTATGTCAATGGAGAGGGGCAGTGAGAGCGCGACAAGGGAAATCTCCTGCAGCTTCTGCACTGTGAGCCAGCGATACTAGCACCCGTGCAGGTGCAAGGAAGATAGTATGTGCGGGGACGAGTGTCAGGCATCGTTTGCCGGACATTCGTCCCATCTAAAAGGGCCTTAAGGTGCACATCCCAAGTGGTTTTTAAGTGTATCTCTGGAAGTACACTTTAAAGGGAATAGGCTTTGTGGTAATATATATTTGTGTTATTGTGAGAGAAGCCATAATGTTCTCTCATACGCCATCTTGTCTTTGTTCTATCTATAACCTGTACACATATTTGCTGGCTAAAGAAAGCAATTAGAGAACTTTAAGGTTCCCAACAGGCTCCACAGAATAGAGCGGAATTAACTATATATTTTCCTTCCTGCCTGCACAATGATGAACTACAGCTGAGGCCCCCCACCTTCCCATACCGAGGGGGTTTGAAGGACGAGGGAGCAGAAATTGGACTCCATTTAGGAGAATATAAAGCTGTTCAATAAAATAATATTTTTTCTCTCTCTCTCGGCACTTAGCCCCGCCCCCGCACCGCCTCCTTTCATTGCAAATAGTGCAGAGGGGCGGAGAGGAGGCAGAGAGTGGGCGGGAGCTCAGTTCCTGCTCCTGGCTCTTCCATCCTCCCCCTTCCTGCACACGAGGACGACTTATATCGGCTCGGCGTGAAAACCGAGCCGATATACGTTCGTGTGTTTGCAGCCTAAGGTACATTACTCGAGCGAGTAGTGCCTTAGCCGAGTATCTCCCCGCTCGTCTCTAAAGATTGGGGGGCCGGCGGGGAGCGGTGGGGGAGAGCGGGGAGGAACGGAGGGGAGATCTCTCTCTCCCTCTCGCTCCCCCCCCCCGCAACTCACCTGTCACCCACGCCGGCCCCCGAATCTTTAGAGACGAGCGGGGAGATACTCGGCTAAGGCACTACTCGCTCGAGTAATGTGCCTTAGCGAGTATACTCGCTCATCTCTATTGCTAAACACTGCCAATTACAAGTTTGAAATGTTTATATAGCTATATATGTATAATATACTTAATAGCAACCCTAGAGGTAGTTCATTCAAGACTAACCAACTAACAAGCAGGCAGGGTGGGACCTGGAAAGAAGGTCCTGCCTATAGATTTACGTGTCTGCTTATGCTGAAGTTTTAATAACCAATGATAGCAAATGAATTCCAATAAGCTATACATATTTATAAGTAAAGTGTGTTGATCGGCTTGTTTTCAATTTCTTTGTCTAAAATAAGTATAAATGTTTCAGTTTTTTTCTAATTAAGAGAGAATCAGTTGATTACACAAAATGCTGTGTGAACAGGTCTATGATTCTTCGAGCAGCTCGAACGTAACACTTTTTAATTCGGAGCACAAGAATAAACCTGTAACAGTTATTAAGTTAGGAATCCATTGAAAAACCATTCCATGCGCTGAATGTGAATGGGGGTGAATTGTGGCAAGCTCATGGGTTTCTGTGAGCCTCATTCAGATAAATGGGATACTGGTAGAAATTTCTGCAGCAAGTCTGCAGCATCTGAATATAGGGAATATAGCCCAAGGTTACTTTCACGTACAACCTCGTAAAATGTATGCTGTCTATATGCACTAAGGATACGTTCATATGTAGTGGGATTGGAAAAGCTGCACCAAGATCTGCATCAAATTCCCATCAATTGAAAGGGTGAAATGAGCTGCGTTTCTGCGTCAGAATACACACCAGAGGATGCAGATTTTGATACCAATTCTGTTGTGGATTCGCATCAAATTCACGTGTGAACACACCCTAAAACTTCACAATGTGCAAAGAAATTCACACAAATTTAAGGATTAGCTACAAATTTCAGTTATTGCATTAAAATGAAATCTGCAGAATATCTGCAACAGCTAGGGCAGTGATGGCGAACCTTTTAAGGACCGCGTGCCCAAACTACAAACCAAAGCCCTCTTATTTATCGCAGAGTGCCAACCCTTCAGGGGGCGGGGCTTATCACGACATATGATTTTACCCTCGTCATTCTAAAAAGGACAGGGCCGCTTCAAAATAGGCAGCGTGCAGATTTTGACTGCTTTTTGGATGCGGAAATACTGCAAAATGTCCTCAGCGGACATGAATCATTTACTTGACAGGTGCATCATGTCGCCACCCTTTACTTCCGGTGGCAACCTAATACACCAGTGACCCCCCCCCTGGGCATATTAACATTTTCCACACCACTTCTGCCCTATTCAGCATTCCAACAACTTGATTGGTTGTTTGGTGAATCAGCCAACCCAAACAACCAATCAGGTTGCTGGAATTGCTGAATAGGGCAGAAGTGTTGTGGAAAATGTTAATACGTGTACCCCGAGGAGACGTCGGGGGAGGAGGATCCCACACTGACATTGTGCGCCAGGATCAGTGCCGCTAGCAGCGCAGCTGGGTGAATGCCGGCAGGGGAGCCACAGCCCCTGCCGGTATTCACAAGTGGTGAGTGGCCGATGACGGCACGTGCCAGCAGGGAGGGCTCTGCGTGCCGCCTCTGGCACGCGTGCCATAAGTTCGCCACCACTGAGCTAGGGCATACAACAGATTGGAAAATCTGCATCATGCCAAGAATCTGCTGCAGATATTTTCATTGTGAGTGAATTTGGTTTATTTAAACCCCCATTAATTAGAATCATGTTGTACTAAAGGCTGATTTACACGCAACGATTAGCACTCAAAATTCGTCCAGACGACGGCTTTTGAGCGATAGCCATTGTGTGTAAATGTGCGTGTCATGCACTTACCATGCACCTTTTGTCCATCGCTGAGTTCAGCTCAGCAAAAAAGCCATTGTCCCTGATAAAAGGGACGGCATGCTGTGTTCTCCGCGGATAGCATTGTATGCAGCCAGCAGAACAAAATCAATGTATTTAGAGAATAGACCACCTGCTGTTCTCTGAATACATGCAAATTAAGCTAGTTAGCTACTAATAGGCTGATTAGCCTATTAGTACCTAATGCAAAATTTTGAGTGATCATCTTTGCATGTAAATGGACCTTTAGTTGCAGGTTTTGGTGTGAACTCAGCAACTATATGAAGGATCAAGGATGTTGAATTCTAACACCCACTCCTTTTGTTCTTTAGGAGACAAGCTGCCAACAGAGCTGTCTGGCAGCAACGAAACACTCAAGGGTTCGAGACGAAGATTTGTGTGTATGGTGCAAACAGCTGACACTTGTTGAAGGTGCATGGGCACTTGGCACCTTAGGATGAGTTTTCACAAGTTGCATAGATGGTTGACATTTTGTTCATTTCATGGACAGCCCTTTTAAAGTGATTATCTGTTTTTATCATTATTTTTCAGATAGCAGATCTTTCCGAGACGTGGATGGTGCCAACTGCTCGGAGCCCCGTGATCAGAAGCTTTTTCAAGGGAACATTTTAAGTACAGGTAAGTACATTTTAGTTTTCAGCTAAATCAATCTTGGAAAGTCAACATTTGGACAGGAAGGAAATAAAGCTGAAGAATACAACAAGCTCCAGTCACGTTTCATCAAGTCATTTCTAGAATAATCATGCACATTGTTTACACAATCAAATGTTTTTTTTCTCCTATTTAACCCTTTCCAATCCAATTTGTATCCTGGTTTTCCTAGGGGGGGGGGGCTTACTCTTTTTCTGCCATTATACAACGGCGCTATCTGCTGGCTAAAGCCAGTACTGCATGAGGTGACACATTGGATAGGCTCTGACAGTAGAGAGGCTGGCAATATACAGTAAGAGAACCCTGACGGATGTCTTCCAAAATCAGAGCTGTACAGCCTTAAGTCATAATGTTTTCAGACGTCAGACAGTGGATTGGAAAGGGTTAATACAGTGTTTCATTTAATTATTATTAGGACTTCAATTACTTTTTAATAGGTGGGCCAAGAAACAGACTCTTGACTGATGAAATGTCATGGTGGAAGTGAACAGGTCTTGTTCCATTTACAGTAAGCACTTCAATAAAAGTCAAATTTTGCTATCCCTAATCAGATGTCAGAGCCTGCTGATCAGATCAGCCATTGTAGCTACATGCAATCTAATGGCCGTCATCAGCAGTCATGTGCTATTCGACAGCTGTAGCTTCATTTTTAAGACTTTTTGCAGGACAATTCTATAAAATGATGACACGGCCATAACACTTTGGATGCATTTATTTATGAAGACGTTCTGTCAGCTAAAACTAGTGAGGACTGAATATGTGAATCCATGGACTTGTGCAACTTTAAAAGGGGTTAACAAGGGAGTAAATTTTTGACCTGAAATGGTGGAACATAAGAGAAGCCACACTCGCCTCCCAGCTGCTACAGTGGCCGTTTCGCTGCTGGTCTTCACTTTCAGCTGCAGGGAAATGATATCACAACAACGGGACATGTGACTGCTGCAGCTAATCACTGATATGGCTGAAGGCGGTCACATGTTGGTGACATCATTGCTCCTTTGTTGAAGTAGTAAGTGAAGACAAGTTGGGAACTGGGCCTAGGCAGAACAAGAGTAGAGGTGGAATGGCTTTTTATGTTATTCCACCATTCTGGGCCTACTTGAAAAAGAATTTCCTCCCTGGCTAACCCTTTTCAATCCAATTTGTATCCTGGTTTTCCTAGGGGCTTACTCTTTTTCTGCTGTTATACAACAGCGCTATATGCCGGCTAAAGCTAGTATTGCATGAGGTGACACGTCGGATAGGCTCCAACAGCAGAGAGGCTGGCAATATACAGTAAGAGAACCCCGACAGACGTCTTCCAACATCGGAGCTGTACAGCCTTAAATCATAATGTCTTCAGACATCAGACAGTGGATTGGAAAGGGTTAAGGTAATTAACTAAACTGATGGCATTACTTAAGGGGGCACATGAGAATGGGGGCTTGGCCTTGGAAATGTTATGTACCCATACAGGTGGTCATTCATGTGAAGGGATGCTTTGAATGCTGCATCCTGTAACTCAGATCAAAAGAAATTATTCTGAAAAACTCATTTGGACTTATGAGCTGAACTTAAGCAATTAGTTTGTTGATAACTTGAAAAAACAGGATATGCTGTTTTTCCAGAAACAGTGCCACGTCTGTCCACAGACTGTGTCTGGTATTGCATCTCATCTCCATTCAAGTGAATAGAACTGAACTATCTATGGACAGATCTGGCGTTGTGTCTGGAAAAATAGCAGACCCTCTTTCCAGACCTGGACAAATCCCATGGGAGGAATAACATAGTAACTTAGTATGTTGGGCTGAAAGAAAAACATCCAGTTCAGCTTATTACCCCCAATGCCAATTTCCCTCATTTAAAGGGAAAAAAATTCCTCCCTGACTCCAAGTCTGGCAATTGGAATAATCCCCGAATCACCGACCCTTCTGAAGTAATTAATGACTAGAACATGTAATATTGTAACACTCAAGAAATACATCCACGCCCCTCTTATACTCTTTTAGTTAATTCGCCATCACCACATCCTCAAGCAGAGAGTTCCACAGCCTCACTGCTCTTACAGTAAAGAACCCCCTTCTAGGTCGGTGCTGAGACCTGCTTTCCTCTAGACGCAGAGGGCGCCCCCTTGTTCAGTCACAGTCCTGGGTATAAACAGATGATGGGAGGGATCTCTGTATTGTCCCCCGATATAGTTATTAGGTCGCCCCTCAGCCATCTTTTTTCTAAACGAAATAACCCCAATTTTGATAAGCTCTTTGGGCATTGTAGTCCGCCCATTCTGTTTACTAGTTTAGTTGCCAGTCTTGTAACTCGCTCAAGTTCTGATACGTCCTTCTTGAGTATGGGTGCCCAAAACGGTCCATAATATTCCATGTGTGATCTGACCAGTGATTTGTTAAGAGGAAGGACAATGTTCTAGTCATGTGACCCTATACTTATACCTGTAATAATAGCACCTGAACTTTGTTCCTTGTACACAAGAGTTTACCTACCCAGTTTAAAGGGGTTACCTGAGTACAATCAACCTGCAATATTAAAATAAGATACTCACCCTTCTGTGCTCCCCCACCACTTCTGTCTCGCCAACTCTCTGGTCCCTGCTATACTGCACATCTGGGAGGGGAGTGATGACAACCTGACAATGGCTCACGTGAGTGCCGCAGCTATTCACCAGCTGAAGGGAGCCGGTAATTGGCTGCAGTAGTCACATGGCCCTTTTGTTGGGGGGCATCAATGTCGGCTACCGGCACCAGGTAATGAAGATCAGCAAGGACCGGAGAGCCAATGAGATGGCAGCGGTGGCGGAGCACGGAAGGGTGAGAATTTAACTTATTTTAATACTGAAAGCTTATTGAGGTTTTACAGAATACTATGTCCCCGGATAACCCCTTTAAAGTCAATATCCAGTCATGAAGACCATTTGTGTGCTTTTTTAAAACATTTACATTTTACTGAGAAATTAGCACAGAATTTGTAGCTTATTACATCAGTCAGGGCTTTTTTTCTGATACAGTACTCCAAAATCCCGGCAGAGTCATAGATTTCAAAAACATTCTGGCTACTAGGAGCCATCAAAAGGGGAAGCCTGGGAACTTACTGCTTACTGTTATTACATTAAAGTCAATAATAAAACCATTTGCATTAAAGAGGTTGTCCAGTTGTAAACTATTGCTGGCCTACCCTCATGATAAGTCATTAATAGTAGATTGGTGGGGGTCCGTTGCTTGGGACTGCCTTCGATCAGCTGTTTGCCACGCTGGTGTACTGAGCTTATTTCTGAATGAAGCAGACAGCTCTCTTCTTACTGTGGTGGCTAGTCTTGGTATTGCAAGCAAAGTTCCCATGCATTTCAAAGGGAACTTGGCCTGCAGTACCAAGCCTAGGCACTACAGTAAGAACGGAGCTGTCTGCTTCCCGAAAAATTCCCGAGTGCATCGGCCTGGTGCACTGCTGATCGGCAGGGGGGGCGGCAACGAATCCCCACCAATTTACTATGAATTACTTATTTGGATAGGCCGTTGATAGTTCACAACCCTTTTAAGCTCTTAAGAACCCCAATTTTTTTCAATTCGTCTATGCGGTGTATTTGAAGTGCTGTCTCAAAAAAAGGCAAGATAGGATTAGAAATAGTGCATATTCTTGGATATATAAAAATGACATTATGGTAAAAGGTGGTCATATTTTAAGTACTTTCTATGTTGCTTAGTGGAGGCCATGGGGACGGGGTGCAGCAGGTCCACATCTGATCTTCTACGGCTAATATGTTTTAGAATATTATCTGTCGTTTCTCTGGGAGACATTCTTACAAATGTCTTTCAATGTATGTACTTCTCTGACTTTTCACCACTGCTGGTATAATCAACCTAGACCAACTTTAAAAACATTAACATTTAGCATTCTGCACGTAATAATGGGACTAACCCGACCTCGCTCAACAGACATTTTATTTTTTCGGAATGCTCAGAATAAAGCAACGATATAACATGACATACAATCCATACAAATACACTTACAAATACACTTCTAGGAAAAAACTGTATGACAGTGACAATTAACGTGTATTTTTTTTCGTAAACCTCCTTCGCTGGTAAGACAGCAGACGACTAAATAGAAATCAAGGTTACACCTTATAAGTAAGTGCTAACCGGCTGGATACACGGTAACAATGCAAGTGCTAAAAAATATGTCAAAAAACAGAGTAGACCATCGAATTATGAGGAAGGTCAGTACATTGTCGTGTAGGTGTGCTTTTCTCTTCTTCAATCAGATTGAATTATAACCTGATCGGCTGAAGATCAAAAGGGTCATCTCAATCAGACAACGCCTTACCGTATGCCCTATTTAGGCATGTGGACATCATGGAGGGGTTCTTTCCACCCTAGAAGCTAGAGTGGAAAAACCACAAAATGCTCGAATGGCTGCATGTTATACTACGTTTACCCTGTAGTACGTGGTTTGCCACGGCTTACTCTGGAAATGACAGTTGGTCGCCCGGGGTTCCTGAAGTTGGCCCCATGGTAACCAGCATGGCAGGACCAGCTACATTAGCAAAAGAGGTTGAGACTTAAAGGAGTTGTTCGAAGAAAAGTTTTTTAGAAAGGGGTCCACCGGTGTGGAAACATAAAGGGTTCACCTCTCTCCGATCATCCTCTGGTGGCAGCTGCAGTCTCCACTGCTGAGGTCATCTTTGCAGGCTGCTGACTAGAGATGAGCGAGCATGCTCGTTCGAGCATTAGCATACTCGATGTACTCGTTACTCGAGCACCTCTGAGAGATAGAGAGAGACAGAGAGAGACAGAGACAGAGAGAGAGAGACAGAACAATGCAAGTAGCTACTGGGCATGGGTCAGCATGGAAAATGCTCGAGTCTCCCAATGACTTCAATGGGGTTCGTTACTCGAAGCGAGCTCTCGAGCATTACAAAAGGTTTGGCTCGAGTAACGAGCAGCCGAGTATCTTGGTGCTCGCTCATCTCATTCTCTGGTGGCAGCTGCAGCCTCCGGCTGCTGATGTCATCTTTGCAGGCTGCTGACTAGAGATGAGCGAGCATTAGCATACTCAATGTACTCTTTACTCGAGCACCTCAGAGAGAGAGAGAGAGACAGACAGAGAACAATGCAGGTAGCTACCAAGCATAGTTCGGCATGAAAAATGCTCGAGTCTCCCAATGACTTCAATGGGGTTCGTTACTCGAAACGACCTCTCGAGCAGTACAAAAAGTTTGGCTCGAGTAACGAGCACCCGAGCATTTTGGTGCTCGCTCATCTCTACTGCTGACCCATCTCCAAAAAGGCTGCTGCAGCCAATGACAGAGCTCAGCGATTGTCGCTGAGCTCTTTCATTGGCTGCAGGTTTATGAAACATCATTGGCTGACTGCAGCCTCTAAACAAATAAGGCAGAGGAGACCGGAGCAGCCAGCGAGGAGTATGACCGCTTTATTATTTTTCCACCCTAGGTGAAACTTTTCTAAAAAAACTTTTTTTTAAATTTTAATCTGACAACCCCTTTAATAAGGCGAATTCTTTAAATTCAAAATGATATAGTTTCTTCGATTTTATTTAAAAAGTAAATTACACTTACATATAAAATCTATACACTAAAGTTAAATACCAACATTTAGAGTGAGAAACATTTACAATGTTAACATAAATATCTAAAAGTTTTTTTTAAAGTGCCAAAATACACAATGCTTAATGGGGTTCCCCAATTTGGACATTCTTATATGTCAGAAAATTCCATTTGTGCCCAACTAAATGGACCATTTTCAATATGATTGTCCTGTGACTCTGGCAATCCCACAGATTGTGATGGACGAGCAAGGCAAGTCACCGATCTCAAGAGTCTACAAAAATCCCTTGTAGTAAAGTTTTCTCACATAGCAAAAAAAAAAAAAAAAAAAAAAATCACATAATATTAAAAAACAGGAGAACATTACAAGACTGACACCTAAAAACAGGGCGAATTCATCTTTTTTAAGAGAACTTCTGCACAAAAATTGACAACGATCCTTAAAAGCATACTAGTATGAAAGGGATTCATAAGACACAGGTGCAATTTTAGGAAGGTATCTTCCATCAGAGTAGTAATATTACTCAGTGCACAGCCAAGGGTTACTGGAAAGAAAAAAATGTAAAAGAAAAATAATTAATTGTATAGAACACAATTCTAGTAAAAGCCAAATAAAGAACAAACACAAACAAAGCATCTATGAATAGTTTAATGGAACAGCTTCCACCGTAGGACTGCAAGGAGTTTCCAAACACTAGTAAATAAAATGTAACAGCCAGCAATCATAAAGAAATCCCAATGTGCACAGAGGAGTCATTTAGACATTATAGAAGGCGAGCGCAGGAACATAAAGAGGCACTAAGTTTTCAGACAACTTCTGCTGACTAACTAGCTTGTGTTAGTCTCATTACTTCTGCAATATACAGTACTTGCGCTAATTAAAACCTTTGCTGCTTTACCACTGTAAATTACATTTGAAGTGGATGCCACTAGGGGTCTCCCTTCCAGCTTCTCTGCAATCCACTCTCTGTTGTTAGGTATGAGCTTCCTCAGTAACAAGGGCATGGGGATGATTGCAACAGTGGGAGGTGCTACTTTCACAGGTGGCTTGCTTGCACTTACAGGCTGCAAGCTGACAGAACCGCCACCACTGTGATCTCTACAGTCTCTGCCTCTCCTGTGGTTACCTTGTGTGGGTGTGTGTGAACACATCACACACACACATTATTGTGGGTTTACTAACCATTTGGCTAAAATGTCTCCAAATGCCTGATTGTCCTGGAAAGCAGAAGGGTGGGCATTCAGATCCTTCTTCCCTGCTGCTTGGCCCAAAGACAGTGCAATGCAGCATGGGAAGTAAGGGCAAGAAAGTCAGGACAGTGAACTGCTGGCAGAATGCTAGGCTTGCTACACACAGGTTCCCTTAAAGTGTACTGCAAACAGCGGAGCAATAGAAAAATGGGGAAGACCACCTGAAAATCATAACTTACAGACATGAAACTGGGTGCAAATAGCAGCAAATGGTAGTGGAAGGAAAGCCTGGTGTATATTAGAAAAGTACACTACAAGGCATTGTCTAGTACGGTATTACAGGGTCTGTTTTTTATTTTTATAGCAAAAGCAGCAGCTTTCAGGTCTAGGAGAAGTGTTTGGTACTGTAGCTGCCTATTCAAATGGCCCAGAGTTGCGATACCCCTCACAGACCATAGACTCGGGTGGTTCTGTTTCTGGGGAAGGGGTGGGGGGGTGGGGGGGGGAGGAAAAAAAAAAAGGCCAATGTTCTAATCCTGGATAACTCTTAGGGTAGATCAGTAAGTCACACAAACCATACCAATGTTTGCCTGTTGAGCTTCTAAATTTTAAACACAGGGTGCAACACATCAGAGGCTAGTAGACAACAATCAGAGAGATTGTCCAAAGTGATCATCTCTGAGGAAGCTGCATGCATCAAGTCACAGTACAGTACCACTTTCAGAAGGACCACCCAAAAGTACCGTATACGGAGTGTGTACTTCCCATACCATACTAAGTAATGTACTGCAGACTCAAGAGCTGGTAGTTTAACCCTTAAGGATTAGTGTGCAAAAACACAAAATTTTAAAAAAGTCCTATCCAACTTGGGCCTTTTTTTCCCTTCTTCCTCCTTAAATCACTGTAAATGTTCTAGACAATTAAAAGAAAACCACTCACACACTCTTCACCTCTTCTTTCCCCTTGCAAACCAGCACTGAAGCATTGTCCTCGCAGTCTGTTTGCAAAAGACTGGTTGCAGCTCGTCAGGGGCCTCAGCAGCCATGCGCCATACTGGTGGCATCATGGCTCCCGGGACTACTAAGGCCATAAATTGGCTGCAGCAGTCACATGCTGGCTGTTTGTAAGCAAGTACCTGGGAGGACTCCCAGGGGAAATAAGAGCTGAATACGGTTTTAATACATAAGAGAAAAGAACTAAGGATAAATGCAGACGGGCAAAAATTCCGCCCGTACCCGCTGCCATAGGATTGTATGCATTCACGCAATCCTATGCAGATTGCTCTGTGATGTGCGGCTGTGCAGCAGCCGGTACATAGAGCAGAGACAAGACACCGGGAGGAGGTGAGCTGTGGGTCACGGGTCGCATCCCGCTGCAAGAATTCTCACAGCGGGATCCGACCCGGCCGTCTATATTCACCATAACATATATTTTAATATTTGCATTAAAAAATAAAATATAAATAAAAAAATATGAATTGTGTAGGACAGTATTGCTATACTAGCTAGCCAAAGGTAAAAAGCTACCACAACTATTACCTCTAAGGAACATAGGTACCTAGATTGTTTGACCCTGTCCATAATACCAAGGATAAAGGGTGGCTTTACATGGAACGACCATCAGGCACATAAGTGCCCACCAATTGTCTCAAGACTTGCCGTTCCTGTTACTCGATTACATAAAACCTGAAATGTGCCTTCCATTCAGACAAAAAAGGTCTCCGACACTACAGGCTATTACAGATCCCCTTTAAAAACCTTTTACCCTTGTTTGTATGCAGCTGCGACACAGGACTATGAGCCTCTATGGTTATAGAATACAAACTCTGTGTGCAGTCTTGTCGTTAATCCTTTACCTACCGCCCGCACAGACAGCAATATTTTCTTCATGGAGCATCAGTCCATGGCCCAAAAAAACAAGACAAAACACAACCCACACATGAATGTAAATATGGGACTCATTTACCAATACTGTCTAAGGGTGGCTTTACACCAGCGTGTTTTTGTGCGTGCATACGGACGCACAAAAACACGCTTCTATTACAACCACTGCATTCCCTATGCTGCCTTCACGTGTCTATGTTTTACAGGTGCGTGCCTGTAAAGATAGGACGTGTGTGCGCACCACAGGAAATGCACGCATGGTCTTCAATGGAGCCGCAGCTTCTGTCAGCGGCTCCATTGAAGACAATGGTCTGCCAGCACCCCTGAATTGTTTTTCAGGGAAGAGCTTTACATATAAGCTCTTTCCTGGAAAACAAGACTTTTAGCGTTTAAAAAAAAACAAAAAAAAACAAAAAAAAAAACACCTGTCCGCCGCTGCCATGTCCCCGCAGGGATGACGAACACATCTGCCGCATGTGGCAGATGTTTCCTTCATCCCCGTGAGGAAAAACAATTCCCTGCTGTACTTGCCACATCTATGACAGATGCAGCAAAGGAATTCTTCATCCCACCGGGGAATAAAGAATTCCCTACCATAGCTGTCACAGAATACAGCTGGGGTAGGGGATCCAGCTGTCGGCATCCTGGAATTGTTTCCTCTAAAGGGAAGGCCAGCTTCACAGGAACGTAAGAGTATTTGCGCATGCCTGAGTGCTGCGTTTTTGCGGAATGAACTATGCCTTTTTTGCGCGTACACTGGCATATTTTATTGCTCTTTGTGCCTCTCCGTCCATTTGTGCGCAAAGACAACGATTGAAATAGCCAATTAGTTCCAGAGGTGTTCTTATTCCAGCGCAATTATGTAGTGTTTCACGCATCTCCTTGCGCATTGTGCACGCATTTGACTTCTAGGAGAACCTTTGGTGCGGAATTAAGCAGAAATATACAGCATGATTTTTTTTTTGGGCGCGACCGAAATACGCAACTAAGATACAGAAATGTGAATGAACCCACTGAAATCCATGGGTTCTATTCTCTGCTTATTTGCACATTTTGCACTCGCAAGTACACCGTGTGAAACAGGTCTTAGACGGTGCAGACTAATGTTCCAGTTCATCACAGCTGCACGATAAATCTATCAAATTCTAAGATTCTAAGTTCACTACCTGTATATTTGGGGAAGTTTCCATTCGACCACAAAAACTTGGCCGGGCTCACACAACCTTGTTTGCCGGCGTGCGGCGCACATCTCTCTCTTGCTTGAGGACGCAGCAAGTACACGATGACCTATGTACTTGCTGCGTGCCACCAGTCCCTATACACTATCTTGGCATGTATGCGCGCATAATACGTGCAGAGATTTTTCACACGCACCATGTGAGCGGTACCATTGAAAGTGTAAGGGGATTGGCAGCACGCAGCAAGTACGCAGGTCATTGTGTGTTTGCTGTATGCTCACACGCAGCAGACACGGCCGTATGAGCTCGGCCCAAGACCACTTTTACATCTGCATTGGAACCTCCGGCCAGAGGTTCTGTCTCGGGCGTGGCTCAAAATACCAGAAGACAACCCCCCCCCCCCCCCCCCCTAAATGCAGAGCTTTTTCTTCCGTCCAGAAGCTGGGCAACTGGGCAGAAAGCGGGCAGACTACATTATAGTAGTGCTGTTCGGTTCCCTCCAGAGACTGAGCCTTTGGCAGCAGGGATTCCATGTTTAGGGAGCAGGAAAGCGGAACCTCTAGTGCAGATGTGAAACTACCTTAAGATTGTTTGAAAATTCACTTAATGCTTCGCTTCTACTTTAGATGCATAGAGACAATAAAGAACTTTGCAATGCACAAATTGCCTTGAAATGTCATAAAAACCTCAACACCACAATATAAGAGACTTGTGGAATAGTAATAACGCACCTTTGAAAAACACAACAAAACAAAAAGACATAATAAAGTTTATTTATTCGCATGGAACTTTCACAAAGTTTGAGAACATACAAAAATAAGTACTTTAGTCTAGAAAAACTATCAAAAAAACTAATAAATGTGATTGTGAACCACACAACTGACTATACTCGTTCGTACTGGACCGGTTTCAGTTTCCCGCAGATCCTCAACCAACAGAGATCCTAGAAAACTACTGCGGTTCTGACGTGTGAAAACTGACAGATGAGACAAACAGCAAATATCTTTTTGGGACTAGTCAAAAACAATAATTCAGTGTGGGGCTGTAGGTCTGTGGTAGGCGCTCAACAACATTGATAGGAGAGGTTGGATGGATGCCAGGGGCAGCATAATTAAAGGGGATTTATTAGCAGTACATGCAAAAAAATGCAAAATAACGAGAGGGGATACAACATAGGTAGGTGCTAGTCCTCGTACAACTCATGACGTCTTCTACAAGTTGCCAAGAATTCAAGCTTTCATGCAAAGAAATAGAAGGTGATGGGTTGGGAGCAGATGATATGGTAAAGGAACATAGGGGAATCAATGCAATGTGCCAAAGGGATGTGTGTTACAGGAAACCAGAACTGTGAACAGAAATAACAAAAAAAATGGATTAATGATATCATAAGTAAACAAAAAGCTAGTGGTTAGCACAGAAAGCATGCAAGGCAAAGTCCGTTTAATGGGATAAAAAGGGTATCGAAATTGCAAAGTTTTACCTGCAATAACAGATCTACCACAAGGGGGCCTCTTGTCACCACCAGCAGAAGACACTGCAGATGTTAGATGGAAGCTCCCATATGAACCCCATCCTACAGGTCTCTCTGATAGCACATTTGGGCCTTATATCTGAAGCCTGCCGGTGAACGTATGTCTTTTGAGTTGCAGAAGTTTACTGTTAAATCCTCTTATACAGAAATGTATAGGATGCTGTATGGACTGTATTTGGAAGATCCGTTTACATTACAGATAAGACGTGAACAGATCCTAAAATTCATAACTTCTGGATATTTTCTCAGGCTGCGGGCAAATCATAGCATCACAGCTTCGGTATTAGTGTATCTTGATGCCACCGGAAGTAGTGGTGGAATCAAGATACAAGGAGTTTGACAGGGGGTTGCCTCCTCGTTTGTGATTGGCTGCACGTCATTGTCCCCTTTCTGTGGCTCACAAGGTCCTGCTTCTGGGGCACCGTTCACTGTATCTGCCGTCCTAGCATCTCTGCTCTCCTTGTCCCTGGCGTTCACCTCAGCTGGCTTGTAGCGGGGCGCTGCTACTCTACCTGTGGAGCCTTCGTCGGTCAAAGCAGCTCCTGGCTGACTCTTGCTGCCCATGCCGAACACTGAACACTGAAACTTCATAGGTGACTATAAATCCCACACCCCTCCCGCCGCCGCTGCTGCTGTGCAGCGCTGAGCAATCCGTACGTTTAAAGTACCAAGCACCGCCGTTGAGAGCTGCGGGCCACAGCAGCGCCATGATCTCAACACCTGCACTCAGCGCTCCGCAGCAGCACAGCGCTCTGAACGTTGGCGCTCAGCTGCTGACAGCCACCACTCACCGCTCCATCGCACAGTTAGGCTGTGAAGTGCACATGCAGTGCTGTCACCTTCCTCCACGGCGTGCTCCAGTGCCCTTCAGCGCTGATAAGCCCCGAGCGCCGGCTCTGAGCTTCCTCCAATGCAGATGGCGCTGGCTACAGGACCTGTGAGGGTCAGTATGGGGAGAATGCAGGGCAGCCAATCATGACGAGGGGGCGGCAAACCCCTGTCAAACTCCTACTATCTTGGCTCCACCAGTTCTTCTGGTGGCGTCAAGATACACTAATACCCACAGCTTCTGGTCTACATTTCAGCAGTAGTGCCATCATTTGCCTCAGTGCACCCTGCACGCCGGGGCAGCAGCTCCTCAGTAGATGTACCATTGTCTTGATGACAACAGCTTATACCTTCGGCGTCTTCTCATTCTTCTCCCTTGTCATTACAGAGGTTAACCTCTTTATTTTTTAGTCTACACAGCCGTATTACATTTTTCAGGACAATATACAGTATATGCATGTCAATTATGGCAATGACCACATGTCTAATAAACATGGTGAAGCGTTTATACGCTAAATGCCACAAAGGTAAGAATTTTCCCATCACCACTGCCTGCAGCTTAATAGAACTTTGCTATGTGGTTAAGGGCCAATTCCCACGGGCGGATTTCTGCCATGTTTTCGACAGCGTAATGCCACAGCTTTAGGTTCTATTGAACCTAATAGCTCAGTGCTCACATGTGTGATTCTGCTGTGGATTTCTGCCGCGGGAAATAAATAGCGGCATGTTCTAATTCACCGCGTTTTTCCGCCACGGTAGGTCTCCATTAATATAGTATTGGTAGAGACCTCGGGATTATGTGATCACTCCCAGGCACTCACGTTTTTAAATGCAGTACTCCCGTGGCGGTAATCCGCGGGCGTATTCCGCTCCATCCGTGGATATGGGCACTAAGTGTCTGTCAAAATGAAGGTCAATTTTTTCTATATTCAACAAAACCAATTTTCATCAAGAACTGATGGAGCCAGTACAATCTAGCAATATAGTAAATTTATCTTACTCAAATGTGTATAATAAAGAACTCCATGTTTAATTGGCACATCTGCAAATATTTGGCCCCACACGGGGTCAAACCCAGTAAAGGCTTCATACAGATGAACACTATGTTGACAAAAGTATCGGGGACCTCGACCAATGCTGTGCAGTCAGGTGAAGGGGATATGCACATCGGATGTGTGAGCCTTAGGTATAAAGGAGAGGATCACACAGTATATCCCAGTACAGGAACCATCAGAATGTCATGAGGTGTAATGCGGACAGATGTCCAATGGGGTCTGGTGGTGGGACGTCACCTGAGCAACCTATCCACTGTTGGCCATGTTATTGGGACATGGAAACCATCGGGTGTGTGCGGTGCACCACATGGGGACCTCGTAGACTGACAGAACGTGAACCCCGAAGCCTTCTACAAGCTGTGAAGGCATCACATACACATCTGCTGAAACACTCGCTCAGGAGGTCTCACAGGCCGTTGGAACATCCATTAGCACAGAACCATCCATAGGGAACGGCATGTGAAGGATTACCATGGACGAGCGGCTGTATATATCACAACAGTGAATGTACAGCGGCGCCTTCGATGGTGCTTGGAGCGTCATTCTTGGACTGGACATGAGTGGAAACAGGTTTTGTGGTTCACCATCTTCCATTTAGATGGCCCCACTTGGGCGTGATGGTTGCATGGAGAGTGGTTTTTATGCGACTATCGTCATAAGGCCTCACGACCGTACGCATTTTTACGGTCACCCGTACGGGTCATAAAATAACATGACTGAAGATTTGCCCCGATCGCTTCCCGAACTTTAGCCTCATATTTTCTGCCTTTCACACGGCTGCCATGCATTGGCAAAATAACAAACAAAAAAAAAAAACTGCACGGAAATCCCTCGATCGGCAGAAATCCTCGGAGCGACTGCTAATGCTTAAATAGAGTCAGCTGTCTTTTCCCAGCATTGAACACAGCTAAACTCTATCGCCCTCCTTTTTCTCCCCGCTTCTATAGAAGTCTATGGGAGCTTCTCAGCAAAAGATAATGCGAGACCTATCTCTTGATGTAGTGTATAAAATCAGCGACCAAAACCGGTAGTCGATGTGCTAGTCTTCCCGCTGCGATTTTTTTTACATGCTCAAAAATAGTTCATGTGAATGAATACATTGGAATCCAATGCTTCACATGGTTGCGATTTTTGGACGCCACTGAACAGTGGCATATATACAGTCGTATACATAAGGCCTAAAAGTGAAGTTTGGAGGAGGCTCTGTTATGGTGTTGGGGTGTTTCTGCTAGGTAGGACTAGGGTGTCATGTTGTGCTCCTGGGACCTGTAGTTCATGGGTTTCCAGGCACACACTTCCACAGGTGTGGGATGATTGAGCTAGGTGGGTGTGTGTATTGCTCTAGTCGGCCAATCATCACCAGTCTGCTGCACATAAAACGCAGCCCGTCTTGCTAGAGGGTGCCGGTCATTTATCTTCTCATTCCTCCCAGTATCCAGGTGCTTGGAGTCATGCAAGTTTTGGTTGGTGTTGCTGCATGGATGAGGTTCTGGGTGAGATTCTCGCGGCTGTTGGTGTGAACAGTGCCGTGTTCTGGTTGTATGCGTTTTACCTTCTACGATGAACCAGGCCCCAAGGTTCCAGCGTGGGGCTGTCCTTATTGGGGTGATCATCCCACTTGTAGGCAGGACTCTCTAGGGTTTGAGTTGTCTTGTTAGAGTAGGGACTCACGAGATGAGGACCCTTGTCGTGGGCTCATGAGCTTAAAGGGGTGGTCTCGCGAAACAAAGTGGGGTTATACACTTCCGTATGGCCATATTAATGCACTTTGTAATATACATCGTGCATTAAATATGAGCCATACAGAAGTTATTCACTTACCTGCTCCGTTGCTAGCGTCCTCGTCTCCATGGTTCCGTCTAAATTCGCCGGCAGCTTGCTTTTTTAGACGCGCTTGCGCAGTCCGGTCTTCTCCATTCAGCACGAGCCGCTTCAGTGTGCTCCCCGCTACAGCTCTTCTGCGCATGCGCAGACGAGCTGTCACTGCTCGGGAGCGCGCTGGAGCGGCCATTCTGTACCTTCCTCTGTTAGAGGAAGGTGCAGAGCTGCCGAGCTGTCCGGAGAAGCCGCCTAGCTGTCCCGCCGTCCAGCTGTCCTGGTAAGTGATGGGCCGGGGGGGCTGCCGCTGCGCCGGGGGGGGGGGCTGTCGCTGGGCCGGGGGGGGGGGGGGGGCTGTCGCTAGGCCGGGGGAACTAGCGCTGGGCCGGGGGGGGGGGGGGCTGTCGCTGCGCCGGGGGGACTGCCGCTGTGATGGGGGGGGGGGGGCTGCGCCGGTTACCTGCTGCCTGGCGGTGGGTGACTGGTCGACGGCTGCGGTGGGTCCGGTCGGCGGCTGCGGGGCGTCTGGTTGCCATGGAGACACAGCTGGCAGCGTCTCGGGAGCGCGCACGTCGGGCTGCAGCGAGCGACGGGAAAAGAGCCGGCGGCCATCTTGGGGAAACTTTTATAAGTTGCTGAAACGCTGGAACGGTAAGTACGAACCAGCTAGAAATGTCATTTACAGGGGGGCTTAGTAATGTGTACTAAATGGGGGGGGGACTGGGCAAAAAAAAAAATTCACTGCTTCCTCGAGACATCTCCTTTAAGTATCTTGGCCAAAATATGAACCAATACCTCGTGCATACTTTAGCTATTCCATTTGCTTATGTATGTTGATATTCTTGGTAAGGGTTTGGATGTTTGTCAGTCGTTGTTAGATGTCTGCTCGCAAGTCCCATTTGCAGTTCACTTTATTTTGGTTCAGTTTGCAGCAATTGCACGCTTGAAGCAGACGTGATATAGGGCCATTGGTTGTAGTGAAATCCATGCTCAATGACAATGGGTTCAGGGACATTCTTGACAATGTGACATTACCTACCTTATGGCAATACTTCGGTACAGCTCTGTGTCTCTCCCAACATGACCTTCTCCTTAAACCAAGCCTCAACACTGCGTGCTGTATGACATAGTGCTTGAACATCTGCAAACTTCACTGACCAGCCCAAAGTCTGGCTCTAAATGGCACCGAGCTATTTGGTGAAGACCGTCCTATCCCTGCACGCCCAACACGTATATCATCCCCTGCATCACTAGCTGCAGTTTCTCCTCGAGCAATGGAAGTAAATCCCTCCACATATCAGAATTTGATGGAAAGCAGCCTAGGAGGGATACTGCAGTCATTGAGGCCAAAGGCGCCCAACACTGTATTGAAAAAAGGGGAATAAAATCAAAGTTCATCATTTTCTATTTGTGTCAAAATACTTTTGTCAACATAGTGAATATGATCAATATCATGAATACAAGTTCAACAAAGCGACTAGTAACAGCCAGCAATAAAGTGGCCAAGAGCATTATTACACTAAACTACATTCCCTACAGGGAACAATGAGCAGAAAGTCACGGGCCAATCATTAATTATAAACATTTTCCAATTCCCCATAATATGCCTTAAAGCTTTTTTTTTTTTTTTTTTTTCATTTTCCTTCCTCTACTTTGCTTGGGACAATAGTTGATTGTCCCCCAGACATTTCCATGAGGGGCAGTAAAAGGAAGCTTTACATAGGCATTCTGCGCTCGCTGTAACCTTCTTGGAAAGCACACTATGCAGGGAAAAAACATATATATGCATCTGGTGAAAAGGAAAAAAAGACATCATGCTTATTGTACAAGCGAAGGAGACTGCAAGGAGCAAAGATGCTGTAGATTATTACTACTGAGAAGCAATGGGCAATTCTGTAATACAACCCGAGAACAAGTTAATGGAGAGCAGTTTGTGTGCATCAGTAGCGCATAAACCAATATGGCCACCCTGAGCTGTAAGTAGGGACATGTGTATATGAAGAAACTAGATAACATTATCTTCAACCACTGGAGGTTTCACAATCCCCATTACCGCCTGGGAAACCTACATCTACTGTGAAATGGACCAATCTAAAAGGCGCCCATACTCTTTCACTAGCCTTTGACAGCAGTTTCTGCATATAAAAAACAGTCAAATGTGGTTTTCTATCCAGTGGAAGGTGGGTAAAAGCACGTAGCGAAGTATATCAGCCCGACGCCGACAAGGACCAAAAACCCGCTATTTTGGTCTTCATGGGGGTCTATAGAGACATTCAATGTACGAACATTGCAGACACAATATATGGCAGTTTAGAATCTCCAGGTATGGCCCAGCTAACACGGGTGGATCTGGATTGCTGATTCCGTGATCGCCGCCTGCGGTAAAACGTGGGCATTGAAAGGCATGCATTTTTGCTTTTTCGTTCCCACTCCCGGATACGAATTGCGTATCCCGCGAGCGGAAGAAAAATCACAGTATGCTCTATTTTAGTGCGGATTCCGCATGGAAGGCCCTCGTTGAAGTCAATGGATGCGGGTGTTCTGTCGCCCATACGCAATTAACATTGAGTATGAGTGGCGGAGACGCATGCAACTTTAAAGGAGAATAGATAGAAAGCCAACTGGAGGGGAGGAGAGATCCGTGAGGATTGAAAGGATGTTCAAGGCGTACATCTGCGCGGAAAACAGTTTGCATCCGCGATCATTCGAAAGATCGCACGTATCCTGTTGTGGAAATCTGCATGCGGAATCGAACCTGTTTGTGTGAGCCTGGCCTAAGTCAGCAGGAAAGGATGAGCAGTAGAGATGAGCGAGTATACTCGCTAAGGCTAACTACTCGAGCGAGTAGTGCCTTAGCCGAGTATCCTCCCGCTCGTCTGTAAAGATTCGGGGGCCGGCGGCGGGCGGGAAGCGGCGGGGGAGAGCGGGGAAGAACGGAGGGGAGATCTCTCTCTCCCTCTCTCCTCCCCGCTCACCGCCGCAACTCACCTCTTACCCGCGCTGGCAGCCGAATCTTTAGAGACGAGCAGGCAGGTACTCTGCTAAGGCACTACTTGCTCCAGTAGTTAGCCTTAGCGAGTATACTCGCTCATCTCTAATGAGCAGCATCAGACAACACAGCTTACAGCTAAAACCCCATGAGTGGTCAGCAGACAACACTAGTGACAAAGCACATGTGAGAGTCAAAAGTAATGGAATGCAGGTAATGTACGTAATGCAGGGTATTAGTATGCAATCACACTTTTTTTTAGCACTTAGTTGGGAACTACTGTATAACCAGGCAAAACATATTTGAGATTTTTACAGAAAAAAAAAAAGTCGTTTTACAGTTCCATGTTTACAACGGAAATATACTGTTCACAGTCATAGTAAAAAATCTTCAAAGTAATTCCTAACAATTAGTAAACAGATAATTCCTGAGCACATTACTATGCGCACTCCATACTACGACACAAAGCAGAAGCATGCACTACTGTGTTTCCCCGAAACTAGGTCCTACCATGAGAGTAAGAGCTATTGGGCTTTCGGGGAAGCCTTAAAATATAAGGCCTCCTCCGAAAATAGGACCTAACTGAGGTGCCCCGTTAAAATCAATACCCATCTGGTCCGCGGTGTCCCCTTGGTCTCCAGCAGCGCTGCGTCCTCCTCATCTTCCAGTCGATCTTCTGCTGGTGACAGGGCTTTGAATACCCCGCCTCCAGCAAAGTGAGCGCTGTGATTGGCTAATCGAGCACCGGCAGCCAATCACAGCCGGCACTCGATGAGCCAATCACAGCCATTGTCGTATATAACAAACATGGCTACTATCTTATCGAGGCCTTGCTTTCTACATGGACTGATAATAGTTCAGATTCTCGCTAGATTGCGGAAATCTGAATGATATTCGTTCAGTGTAAATGTGG
Source organism: Eleutherodactylus coqui (assembly GCA_035609135.1). Taxonomy (NCBI): domain Eukaryota; kingdom Metazoa; phylum Chordata; class Amphibia; order Anura; family Eleutherodactylidae; genus Eleutherodactylus; species Eleutherodactylus coqui. The sequence goes on along the minus strand of CM069414.1, from coordinate 110,441,323 downwards.
CCAGTGACTGAACGATAATTCATTCGTCATTCAGTTTAGGCAGATATAAAAACTGAATGACGATTGGCCGGGGTAAACAAGCCCTTGTCCGTCTATGAGTGACTGTTTATTGGGAATGGAGGAGGGCAGCCATAGCGGTCCCCATCCCAATCCAGCCACTAATCGATCATCACTGCTTCTGCAGCAGACAAGGGCCCTTAGACCGGCTTCTATAGAAAGACGATGTCACAGCAGAGAAAAAGAATTCCTGCATTTGTTTACATCTAGGCTGATGAGGTTATTAACACCATGAGGCCAGAAGACGCATGAGAAAACTGTAACCCGCTGAAAAGTACCAAATAAAAAAAAAGGATGAAAACCAGAAAAGTTCTATTTCCTAGTTTCCATCCCCTGACTGGTCACGGAGTATCTGTAGGAGTAAAGTTAAGCAGTTTGGCTACGATTTTATTACTGCAGATGGACTTAAAAAAAAAAAAAAGGTTTCCGAACATTTATAGAGCGTACAAACACTTACGGGGGCTGCAGACTACTGGAAATTGAGGAGGATTCCACTTTCCTACTCAATATAAAAAAGTTAAATACTGCACTACAAAATACTGAATTCAAGCTTGTGAACATTTATGTACTGTTTAATAATTACAATGAGGCTAGATATAAAAAATATAGTTTTATTCCTAAACAGACTACCTTGCACATTTCAATATAGCAAGCTGGGCAGTTTAATTCTAGGTTCAATGGGTTTAACCCTTTGCAATCTAATTTTGGATTCAGGGTTTCCTAGGGGGCTCTCTCTTTCTGCCATTATACAATGGCGCCATCTGCTGGCTAGAGCAAGTACTGTGGTATGGGACGTGCTGGAGAGGCCCTCGACAACAGAGCAGCCAGTAATATACAGTTAGAATACCCTGCTGGACGTGTTCCGACATCGGAGCTGTACAGCCTTCAATCGGAATGTCTTTAGACGTCAGACAGTGGATTGGAAAGGGTTAAAATACGGTAGTGACAGACCATTTCCTCTAATCCATCACTCCTACAGCACTGAAGGGGTACTTTGGGATACAGTGAGAGATTCGCTGAAATGGTTGAGGCTAACTTTGAAGTCCACTGCTGAAATATCTATCTTAGGGCTCATTCCCACGGGCGTATGTGTAAAATGCTCCATGGATCACGCAGCCCATTACCACTCTGGGAGCCACGTACGTCAGCGATAGTAGACTGCGCAATTTATTACGTATGGACAGCGTTGAATACTCTACCCGTAGAGAATAATGGGTCAGTAAGCGTGTAATACGCCGTGAAATAAAGCATGCTGCAGTCTTTTTCATATGCATATTACACGCAACGAATGTACGCAAATGTGAATGAAAAAAAAAAAATCAATGTACTTTCATTGACTCCATTCACCGCGTTTTACATGACAAGATCTTACCCATGGGAATGAACCCTTACAATTACTATGTCAGTACACTCAGCATATGACAGGCTGGCACATCAGGCTATAGTTCCCCCAGCTTAACTTGTTTTACAGTAGCTTACCAGAGCCATGCGCCATGCAGCAAACGGCAGAATTAACTGTAAAAACAGCACACAAGTAACAACGAATGGGAGTGTGAGATGTTAATAGGAAAGATGAAGTTATATGAAAACAAAACAGGTAATTGCATGCAGTAAATAATTACAACTGAGGGTCATTTACAATGAAGAGCAGCACTGGGAAGAAGTAGATTCTGCAACAGACTGGCTGTTTACATTGTATTCATTTTTGCTAAAACTACAATGAGTGGATGAAACAGATCCATAAACTAACATCTACTGTTAATCACATTGCAGATAGACAGGAGCTAGCATCTAAATGTGTTGGCAGGTACACTTTGGTGTCTGTCCTCAGACCGCTTGAATTCTTCCCCTCAGACATACATGTAGGATGTAGGTGCTAAATACTCCCGACTCCATACATCTTAAGGTCCATTCAGACTGTCCGAGTTCTCAGTCCAGTCTAAAGGTCCATTTACATGCAAAGATAATCTTTCAAACGATTGAAAGTTAGCTATCTTTTTGCATAAAGTGTTAATGGCCACTAATTGCCATTAACAAGTTATCATCTTCATTTGCATGTAAAAGGGCCTCCAGGAGCTGTTTGTGGAGCCCAGCCTGTGATTAATCCCACACCCAGCTGTGCACACCACTGCATTGTTCTCCTTGTGGGTGTCAGCAGGTTACAATGTAATCTCCCGTCTCCCGCAGAGAACACTGCATGCTCATATCTATTGAGACATGCTATCTCTCTGTGCTGAACGAATCATTTTAAGCTCACCTTAAAATCATCGTTCAGATGAAACATAAGAGACACGTAGTCTGCAGCAGCACAACAATGCAGTGGAAAAGTAAAAAAAACAACTTTTCTTCCTCCATTTCAAAGCATGACTGCTTTGACAAAGGCCGGTGGTATACTGGTCGAAATCTTGCAGCCATCCTTTGAAAAGGAGGAACAAAAATTGTGTGTCTTATGGGTTATCTTGGAACTATAGTCCGGGTTTCCTTTTTTGTGGCTTGTGCAACTCTTTTTTTTCTGGAATTGTTCAGATGAAAACGGCACAATGGCCGCATTTACATGTAACGAATATCGCTCATTTTCGGTCGTTTTAACAAATTTTGAATGATAATAGTTACGTGTAAATGGGCCTCGACAAGCACCGATCAGAACGCATGTTTGTTGAAGCTCATTTAATTTTCTGTGACGAGAGCCAGAAGATTGTCATAATGATTGTTCATATCGATAGAGAAGTGTACAGACAAGCATTGAACATGGTTATGCTCAGTGAAACAATCACTGTTGGTCCTTTTAGCCTGGGTTCACACAGTGCGGATTTGCGGCGGTTTTGCGGGGGATTGCCGTTGCATATCCGCACTGCAGCAAAACCGCTGCATTTGCAGTGCAGTGCAGAACAAATGAGATTTGCCAAAAAGCTGTTCTCACAGTACGGAATTTTTTCCACACAGCCGCAGTGCGGAAATGCAACTGCGGCACGGTTTTTAAAGATGCAGCATGTTCATTCTACGGTCTTTTCCGCAGCGCTTTTTTTGTCCATAGACCTCTATGGATGCTACCAAATCCGCGGCAAAAAGTAAAAAAGCGCTGCGGGAAAAAATGCTTGCGGATTTTTCCGCACGAAAATCTGCAGAAAAATCCGCAAGCCCAAATTAACCTTTGAAGCGGTTTTGCCACAGAAGCAGTTCTTCTGCGGCAAAACCGCAACAGAAAAACCGCGGCAAATCCGCCTTGTGTGAACCCAGCCTTACACAGCCCAACTGTTTTGTGAATGAATGCACAGAGGAAAATTCAGGCTTGCTAATCAGTTTGTGTAAAAGGACAATAAAATATACACGATTGGATGAGTTGAGGGTACATGTTAACGATTACACAGCGAGATCCCTCAGCTGACCATTACTACAGGTCTACGGGTTTTTCTAAGCCTCCGCCATGTAACAGGCCAAGCATTGTGTCAATCTTCTTACTGACACTTTTCTTTGTTAGTCACTGTACTGAATGTAGGCTAAATGGTCCTAAAGATACTGCATTGCCTGCCCTAAAGAGCTTTATAGATCTTTGCTGCCCCTCTGAGGTGAATGACCCTCAGTATACCCTGCATGTCCATGGCAAAAGCAATGCTGTAGATGAGTATGTAACAAAATGTAAATAATGAAGAAACAAACAAGAATGGATGGTGTAATGCATGGAACCCCACCGTGAAAACATACATGCACATATGTATATAATTTGTATCCAATGCATATAATGAAATAGTGCTAAACTGGTGATGACAGCAGGAGTGAAGGTGATCGTACACATTAGAACCTGTCAGATGGTGGCATTTCAGGAAGAATTCATTGACAGTATTATGTATATAAAAGGGAAGCTGTTCTCTACAAGTTACTAACATGGCAACATGTGTATGGCTCGGTTAACCGGTCCCCATTGTAATTCATCACATAGTACTCAACACTGCACAGTTCAACTTTGTACACCAATCAGCTAGAACATTACGTTAAAGGGGTTGTCCCGTGAAATCAAGTGGGGTATACACTTCTGTATGGCCATATTAATGCACTTTGTAATGTACATTGTGCATTAAATATGAGCCATACAGAAGTTATACACTTACCCCCTCCGGTGCTGGCGTCCTCGTCTCCATTTGCTGCCGCGGGACAACCCCTTTAACCTGCCTAATATTCTATAGGGTTCTTTGTGCCATTAAAACAGCTCCGATCTATCGAGCCATGGACGCCACAGATTCACCCGAAAGTGCCCTGTGGTATCTAAAACCAAGATGTCGTTAGCCGATCCCTTATGTCCTGTAAATTGTGAGGTGGGGCCTCCATGGATTGGAGGTTTTTTTTACCAATAAATTCTACAGATGCTCAAATCAGATTGAAACCTACAAGTTGACATCAGTAAGTCTTGGGCACCCATAACTCTATGGTCAGATCACCAATAGTCTTTCTTTGGACCACTTTTGGTAGGTACTAACCACAGCATACCAGAAACACCCTACAAGACCGGCTGTTTTGGAGATTCTCTGACCTAGTCATCGTAATTAGAGATGAGCGAGCATACTCGCTAAGGGCAATTGCTCGAGCGAGCATTGCCCTTAGCGAGTACCTGCCCGCTCGAGAGAAAAGGTTCGGCTGCCGGTGCGGGTGACAGGTGAGTTGCGGCAGTGAGCAGGGGGAGCAGGGGAGGGAAAGATCTCCCCTCCGTTCCTCCCCGCTCTCGCCCACCGCTCCCTGCCCGCCGCCGGCAGCTGAACCTTTTCTTTCGAGCGGGCAGGTACTCGCTAAGGGCAATGCTCGCTCGAGCAATTGCCCTTAGCGAGAATGCTCGCTCATCACTAATCGTAATGCGGCCTTTGTCAGAGCTGCTCACATCCTTACACTTGCCCATCTTTCCTACTTCAACACATCAACTTCGAAGCTATCCCCCCACTTGACAGTTGCCATTGTAACAAGATAAATGTTATGCACTTCACCTCTAATTGGTTTTACGGTCATTGCCCAATGGCGTTTACCGGAGGTCCCCAACCCCATGGCTTGCAAGCCCCTACCTGCTAAACGGAAACATGTGCAATAGATCTAGCAGACCGCCAACCCACATTTCTGTAGTGCGGGATAAGACAGCAGGTGGTATGAGAGTGGGAGCCATGACACGTTGTTACTTGGCATGGGCTTCCTCTGGTCAGCAGCAAGAAACCCGCCATCCACTCTTGCACATAGAAAGCCACCCTCTTTGGTAGGTTTATCGTCAATAAATGCAGCTCCTTGTCTTTTCACCAAACCAAATACCTGCCGTCCTCCACAATCTCCTCATAAGAAATGTTGTAAAAAGTGTCAGGTGAGGGCATGTCCCAAATACACAGAGAAGGGCAGGTAATAGGTTTGGTGAGGAGGTGAAGCTCCCCGCTTATGTTAAAGAAGGGCAAGTAGAAGCTCTTTCTAATCAGAGAAAAAAAATGCCCCTATATTAACAGCTTAAGGAGTTGTACCAAAACGGACTTTTGTCACCCATTTATAGATGATCAAAATGTGATCGGTAGGGAAAGTCTCAACTCCAAGACCCACACCGATTCCGAAAACATGGGGGGGGGAGGGGGCTGTCTGCTGTGGGCTAACTTAACCCCCTCCCCTTTTGCTCATACCAGGCATCGCTTCAGTCATTTCCTTTCGTCCATTACCGGCACGGTGCCATGTTTAACCCGACGGACATATCTTTACCACTTTGAGTAGGCATCCTATCATCTAGTCCAGATACTGATGCACTGCCATCACTATCTACAAGATAGGAGACACGTTCCACCGATTCTGTGTTTACAGATTGATGTATTTTCCTGATTTTTCCTGTGTTCTCAGTCAAGCTGTCCGCGTGTTATGACGGAGGTTGGAGCCCCTCATCACAAGCAACAGATTGCTCAAAAAAAAAAAAAAAAAAATGATGGCATTTTTTATATATATTTTTTAAATTCCATGACATTTCAGGCAGGAATTTAGAAAGGAGTATATTCTCATTGGTCACTGGGATGAGCTGGGAGCTAATTCTAAAAGAATATAACGACTGTATGCTCTGCAGAGATATCACAAACTGGAAGTATGCTCTGTGCACTCTCTCTGCTACACCCTGATTGGCTTACTTACTTTTTTCTCTCCTTCTCTCGTTTTAGGGTCTGTGATCCCCCCGCTTGTTGTGCTTGGGACTGGAGTAATTCTGTTGCAGTCTTCCGCTTTTTAAATTCATTTACTTCGTCTTCCAAGCTTTTCTTTTTGTCTTCTAGCTTTTTCTTCTCATCTTGGTGAAGTTTTTTCAGACGGTCAAACTTTTCATGAAGCTTCATTAAAGTCAAAGACAAATATTTCTCAGACAATTACAGGTAAGGTGGTCTTGTACTATTTCTAGCCTCTCCCTTAAGAGTGCCACTCCAGTTCAACGACTGGGCTTTAGTTTTGGTGGAGGCAGGGAGGACAACACTAATGGCTGCCCGCTGCGGGTAAACGTGAATTGCATCCAACTTAAAGCATATCTTTATATGTAAAACTAAACATACTTCACATTCACATGGAGTGATGCCATACAGACAGAAAATACAAGAGTGCCTACGAGTATAGACAATATGGAATTTCACATTGAAAAATCAATGTCAGCTGAAACGCAGGGCTATTTAAAAAGATTTAGGGTCTTAACTAAAGATGAGCGCGCACCCAAATGCTCGGGTCCCCGTTATTCGAGTCGAGGTTTTCGTACAATTTGAGAGCTCTACTCGAGTAACGAACCCCATTGACTACAATGGGAGACTCGTGCATTTTTGTATGGGACCCGCCGGGTGCCAAGTCAGTCTCTCTCAGCCAGCCAGCAGTTGACGTGCGCTGCGTGGCAGCAGGGAGGGGCAAAAACTGACATGTCACAGCGGGGAGGGGCCAAAACCTGTGGCGGGGTCGAACACGGCGTGATGCTCGCTAGAGTAGCAAGCACCATCGAGTATGCTAATACTCGAACGAGCATCAAGCTCGGAAGAGTACGTTCGCTCAACTCTAGTCTTAACATAATCCAGATGTATGACAAAAATGTCAGCTCCTACTATACTGCAGGGTCACAAGCACAGGTGAAAGATCAGCACAGATATCAGAAAGGACCATGAATCATACACGAAAATGGAATCCACTTATAATAAAAGTGATTTACACTCATCAATACGGACAAAGGGGAAATATCTTAAGATGTTTACTTAAATCGCTTTAGCAAAGATAAGCATGGTGGGAGTTAAGAAAGTTCCTGGATACTGTGGGAACATTTTTGTCCACACAATTAAAAGCAAACCCTAAAAGCCAAATCTAGACCCAAAATAAGACAAGAGGACATCTGATATCAGAGATCATCTTGTGCTAATGAGGTGTGAGTAAACAATCTGATGGCCATTTGTGATTCGTGTTGCATATTAAAACAATATCAAATATATAAATAGTTTCATGAATAGGCCAGTATTAACAGAACTAAGTCAATATTAGTGTAGGTAGAAACGTCTAAAACATGAAACAAATGAAGAAAAAAAAATAAAATAAAATTACGCACCTCTTTTTCAGCCTCCTTTAGCTCCGCCTCCTTCTCTTTGACTCTTTGTACAAACATCTGTCTCATTTCTTCCTCTTTCTTCTGCAGTTCTCCCAAAAATTCATTTCTTTTTGCTTCATAAGTCTCCTGCAAACTAAATCCAGCAATAGGAATGATTTTTAGTACATGCTTGGATTAAAAGGGGTTGTCCCACTTCTAGGAGTCTTGCTGCAGTAAGCAGACAGCTCCATACATCATGCAGTGGCCAGAATTGGTACTGCAAGCTGCGTCCTATTGAAGTGAATGTGAATGCTTCCTGCAGTAAAAACAGCTAGAAGTCGGACAACCACTTTAAAAGGTATACACACTACTTATTTCATGCATGTGCTTTAACCATCCACCAAGGAATTCCAATGCTCAAGCATCCACAGCACTTAGGAAGCAAACCTATCCTACAAGGAAGCATTACCTAAATGGTTTACTGTCAGGGTCAGTGTCTTTGAAACCCATTTCCTCTAGTTTGCACCTTCGGTATAACTCATAATGACGTGTGTGCGTTTGCTCCCGCAGATCTTCCATGTTCACCCGTATAAGCATTTCTTTCAACTTGATAAAATCACAATGTGTCTCATTCTCAACTAGAAAAAGCAAATGTAAAAGGTTGGTGTTACAACCTGAAACAGATTCAGTAAAGCAGTTGGTTCCCAGATTGCATTGCGAGTGTATTCCAAAGTTAGTGACATAAATTAAGCATCCCAGACCCCCGGCCATTTTTAAAACAAGACACCAAATTTTTTTGAAGAATTCTTATGGTTTAAGTCAACTTGAACACTAAAAATCAAAAAATATTACACTTCCAACACCAGTTGATAGTGGTGGGTTGGATTGTTGTGGCCAACACACAAACATTAGAAGAACATGCCTTGTACAGTTCCCCACGGGTACTGCCGAACCTTCATCATTTTGTTTCCTATTTTGGCTTCCTCTGTGCTTCCAACAACAGCAAATGGTAAGTGAGCCTGCCAAATAAAACATAAAAAGGTCAGCGAACCAAAGTCCAACATATCAAAAGGGTTCTCAGGATTTTTGTAAATATTTTTTTGTATAAGTGCATTTCACACGTACAGTTTATCTTCTGTGGTAACTTAGACCCTAAAAACAAATCTTGGACAAGCATACACACAACTTGCCATGGAGCCATCATATGAAAAATATTAACCCTTTGCAATCCAAGTTTGGATTCAGGGTTTCCTAGGGGGCTTTCTCTTTCTGTCATTATACAATGGCGCCATCTGCTGGCTAGAGCCAGTATTGCGGTATGGGACATGTCGGAGAGGCCCCCCCCCCCGACAACAGAGCGGCCAGTAATATACCCTGCCGGATGTCTCTCGACATCAGATCTGTACAGCCTTCAATCAGAATGTCTTTAGACATCAGACAGTGGATTGGAAAGAGTTAAAAGGACCCTTTTAAAAATGGGACGATCATCATTCATTTCTTTACTGGATCGCAAAACTGAGCAATAATAGGTCAGGCATAAAACCAAATGACATTAAGCCTGTATAAACAGGCAGTCGTTCATCTATGCCCGTTTACTCTGTAAGGAGGTGGGTGGCTAGCAGCGATCTCCGGTACAGCCTGCCTCCATCGCTCCGGTGTCATTGAGATGACTGGCAGGCGCTAGTAGTCACGTATAAAAGGGCCCTTAGAGACAGAATTGCCATGGCAGATAATGGGCACTTCACAACCTGCGTACAATGCAGTGAATTGGCATAGGTTTAGAATGAATAAAATGAATAGACATCAGCATTTTGGCAATTAGTGAAGTGCAATGTAAAAACCAATCTTATCGATAAATCTAAGTTCTGAGGAAGGCTTACATTCATCGTTCCGTTTATTTCTGCCACGGTTTCATCATCCGTTGGGAACTGATAGATCTGCACACCGTTACTAACCAGCTCACTTGTGATTTTAATCTTGAATTTCGTCAGCTCGCTCTTGGATATGGCATCCGACTTCGCAATGATGGGAATAATATTAACCTACACAGAGGGAGAACACAGTTCTCAGCAAATCAAACAAAAAGACTGTTTAGCATTAAATTTGTCCAAATATTGAGTAAATATAGGATTACACTGCAGCCAATGCACACAGGAAATAGAATACTTCAACTGAAATCTGTATCAGAAAGCTGTGACTCTTACAGCAGATTAGAAGATGTGGCAAACCCACAAATGGATGAGCCCCATGACATGTCAGCGGTTTATCAGTTTTATGAACTACGGGGTGGATTTCCCACTGAAATCAATGAGATGGGAGAACGATACAGATTTTTTTGGAGTCCATGTGTGAAAGGGGCCTAAAGCTAACATTTGAGGAACAAACCTTGCTGTCCAGTTTCTTCATAGTCACCAGGTCCAAAGATTTCAAGGAATGTCCAGTAGGGGCAATAAAGTAGAGGCATGCATGTATACGAGAGTCGTGGTAATTATGAAGAACTCTCTTAATCTTCAGTTCTTCTTGCAGGTAGGCCTCGAACTGGGAGTCAATGAAGTCCACAATGGGTTTGTAACTTAAAAGACAAAACAAAAATAATTGCTTAACCCTTTCCAATCCAATTTCCCTGCCACCCGCACAGTCCCCAGCTCTTACTTATATTTGGATTGGAAAGCGCATTGTGGACTCTATAAAAATGAACAGTCATGATGACTTTATTGGCAATTTGTGTTTCACATCAGGAAGACCATTTGTAATAATCCTGTAAATATATGTATACTGATATTACATACATTTATATAAGACTATTCATTTCTAATTTCTGTAATGATAGCTATCCATCTCTGTAATACAGTGCCATACAGAGGCATCCTATAACTGTATAGAACGTGTATAGCATATGTTTTTAACACTATGCAGGACAGAGCTCCGACATCTAAGCTTTATTTTGCATAGTGTTAGAAACGTGTCCGACCTCACGAGACATGGGAGCTATGCAGGGAAATCTCAATGTCGGACGAGGTCAAACACAGGATTGGAAAGGGTTTGAAAAAAAAAGTCCATCTCATCGCATCTTGTTAACAAATTACCCATCATCGCAGAACCAAACATTCGCAGCGTTACCTGTCTTCTTTATTGATCTGATCGCCAAAGCCTGCAGAACTGACAATGGTCATTTTCAGCCGGACATTACTTTCTGTCAGATCATACGTGGTTGATTTCAGCTGAACCCCAGGCTGTGAATGAGACGTTTGTTCCCCTTCAAACTTTGTATTAAATAACGTGTCCATAAGAGTTGATTTGCCGAGACCGGTCTCACCTAAAAACATAGCACAAAAAAGTGTTAGCAGTCTTTAAATTACTAAAGCCTTCACAGATGTACACATACTGGATAAATCTACATCAGGGAGAATTTACTTTATATAAACAAAAACATTTAAAAAAAACTCTAGTCAATGTGATTTTACAATTAAAAGGCTACGGAAACCTTTGCACATGAAGAATCAATACACACATATATTACCAAGTCCCTGCAGAAAAAAAAAATTATGCACTTTTTTTGCATTGAGTATTCCTTCTCATGCATTTACAAAGCCTTGTACTTGGTTTGCAGGTTCTCCTACATTCAAGTTTCTGGCTTGGTGGGTTCCCAGTACTAATCAGCTGGTCTTTCTCATGAATGTGCACAAGTTTAGCTCCCTATCCCCTCTCCCCTTTCACAAGCTGTGTAGCATAACCGCAGCCACTCAATAGTACACAGCTATCTCCCATCTATCTCATATTCTCTCTGAGTTGCTGCTGGCTGTTCCCCCCCAACTGCTAATGAGAGCGGAAAATTCACCTGGAGTGAATTACAGCCCTCTGTGAAAGCTCCTGCATACTTTAGTTTTTCTTGTGCGTTTTCTTCATGCGATTGTCAATGGGACTTTCTAATGTTAAAAACGCATCGCAAGTTTGTGCTTTGCAATTTTTGTGCGATGCGTTTTTAACATTAGAAAGTCCCATTGACAAGCGCATGAAAAAAACACGCAAGAAAAACGCAAGTGTGCGGAGCCCTTATAGTAGTTTTTCCGGCACTGAGCTTTGTCCTGATCTACCCAAACATCCCCCCTATCTCCTCCTTTTCTGGCTGATGGTGTAGAATTCTCCAGCCAACCAATCACCATCAGTCTTGTGCACATAAATACAAGCTGCTCTTACTAAAGGGTGCTGGTCATTTTTGCCATTTATCTCCCAGAACTCTGATGCTTGGAGTCATGCATGTTCGGTTTTGGTGCAAGTTGCATGCATGAGGTTCTGGGTGGGATTTCCTTGTGTCTGTTGATTTGTATAGTGATATGTTCAGTGTCTGTTAACTAGTGTTCAGCCATTTGGTGTGAACAATGTCTTGGTCTGTGTCTTAAGGTGAGCAGATGCCTGTTGTATTATTTCCCTTGTCTGGTGTTCCTTCCCGTTACCATCAAGGGTGAGCCAGGCCTGGAGGTTCCAGCATGGGGTCATCCCTATTGGGACGATCGCTGCTCTTGTAGGTAGGGTTCCCCCTTTGGGGTTTTAGTTGTCTTCTTGGAGTAGGGACACACAAGAAAATGAGGATCCTTGACATGGGCTTATGAGCTTACGTATCATGGCCAAAATACAAACCACTACTGTGTACTAACTTATTCATATTTCCATCTGTTTGAGTTGTATTACATTTGGTAAGTATTTTGGCGTTCCTTGTCTTTGTGGTTGTTTGCACATTCGATTTATGCTGGGGTGTCCGTTTGAATGCATATTCTTCCCTCCAGTCCTTATTTAGGTTGTGTTTGTGTAGGTCGCTGTTCCCATGGCCTGCACGGTTGTAAAACTAGGAAAATGATGATCATTATCACCTGTCTGATATAATTGGTTAATCATAAACCCGACTATAATCCTAAGAGATCCCTGACTTTGTGCAAAATGTAGCTAGAAGAACTGATTCTTTGAAGACAAAGAACGGACACACCAAATATTGATTTGATTTAGATTTCTCTTTTGTTCATTCACTTTGCATTTTGTTAATTGACAAAATGAACTATTAACACTTCTGCTTTTGAAAGCATTCTTGCCTTGTGTGTTTTTTCCCCTAACTGCCTAAAACTTTTGCATTTCAGGAGGACTGGAGGCACAAAGAGCCCAAAAACCTTCTGTTTCAGGCAGTTCTGGGATCGCTTCCTTTCTAGTAGTCTGGTACAGGTCTTGTATGCGTTTCTCCATCTTCCGGCTCTGGTGGGAGTGGTATTAGGTGAAACTTGCTGGGTTTCACTTGTGGGCAGTTTGGGAGGACTATTTAACCTGGCCTCGTGCTTAGCCGAATGAGGTTTAATTTCAGTCTTCCTCTGAAGTCAGAACTTGGTACTGGATCTCCCGTTTGCCTGAATCTTCTCCAAGCCAAGTATTGCAGTTATCATTTACATCTTGTTTTCTAGGGTCTGCTAGTGGCCTAGGTGTGTGGTCAAGTTCGCCCTTATCAGGGTGGGTTATCTGTGTATAGGCAGGTCCCTTCCCTGGGTAAAGGGTCTTTAGAGGCCGTTTCATTTATGTCGGTTTTCTTTATAGTGTACCACTGTTTTGTGTGCAGTTGTGCATTTCGGGGGTTACGGATCCAGTGCATCCTGTTGGGGCATGACACTCCCTACAATACTCATGGGAATAATGGAGGCTTGCTCCAAAGTTATGAGAACCAATATTCCCCAAGTGCACGAACACTCAAGCGGTACCATTTTCAAATTAGGGGCAAATCACTTTATAGGTCTTTTCCCCCCTTCTTATAATGCCCAACGATAACCATGCCACACACCGGAAGTTTTATTTAGGTTGAATGCCGCTGGTTAGAATATTGCCAGTCTCAAACTTTTATGCACTGTCAGTTTATCATTGAACACCTCTTTGCATTTACATCAAAGCTAAATCACAAGTTATGCCCCATCCTAAACCAGCGGCATTAACCATGTAATTGGCACTTCTTTCAGTGTGTCGTGATGCACCAGTGTCCATTTTTTACTTCTTTGCATTCTAGGCATTTCAGGCTTTGTAATAGTAGCTGTATGAGCTGTCTGGTCTGGACAGTAAATGTGTTAGAAAATATAGGATCCCCTCCAGGGGATATACTTTCTTCAAAAAAAAAAAATTTAACTAACGTGGATTGTTTAAAAGGGGTTGTCTCGCGAAACCAAGTGGGGTTATACACTTCCGTATGGCCATATTAATGCACTTTGTAATATACATTGTACATTAAATATGAGCCATACAGAAGTTATTCACTTACCTGCTCCGTTGCTAGCGTCCTCGTCTCCATGGTTCTGTCTAAATTCGCTGGCAGCTTGCTTTTTTAGACGCGCTTGCGCAGTCCGTTCTTCTCTTTTCAGCACGAGCTGCTTCAGTGTGCTTCCCGCTACAGCTCTTCTGCGCATGCGCAGACGAGCTGTCACTGCTCGGGAGCGCGCTGGAGCGGCCATTCTGTACCATCCTCTGTTAGAGGAAGGTGCAGAGCTGCCGAGCTGTCCGGAGAAGCCGCCCAGCTGTCCCGCCGTCCAGCTGTCCCGCCGTCCTGGTAAGTGATGGGCCGGGGGGCTGCCGCTGCGATGGGGGGGGGGCTGTCGCTGCGATGGGGGGGGGGGGGGGGGCTGCCGCTGCGATGGGGGGGGGGCTGCCGCTGCGATGGGGGGCTGCCGCTGCGATGGGGGGGGCTGTCGCTGTGCCAGGGGGGGGGGCTGCCGCTGCGATGGGGGGGCTGCCGCTGTGCCGCGATGGGGGGGCTGCCGCTGTGCCGCGATGGGGGGGCTGCCGCTGTGCCGCGATGGGGGGGCTGCCGCTGTGCCGCGATGGGGGGGCTGCCGCTGTGCCGCAATGGGGGGGCTGCCGCTGCAATGGGGGGGCTGCCGCTGTGCCGGGGGGGGGGGGGGGGCTGCCGCTGCGCCGGGGGGGGCTGCCGCTGCGCCGGGGGGGGGGGCTGCCGCTGCGCCGGGGGGGGGGCTGCCGCTGCGCCGGGGGGGGGGGCTGCCGCTGCGCCGGGGGGGGCTGCGCCGGTTACCTGCTGCCTGGCGGTGGGTGACTGGTCGGCCGTGTTCACTCCAAGGGGCCGGTCAGCGGCTGCGGGGCGTCTGGTTGTCAGGGAGACACAGCTGGTAGCGTCTCGGGAGCGCGCACGTCGGGCTGCAGCAAGCGAAGGGAAAAGAGCCGGCGGCCATCTTGGGAAAATTTTTATAAGTCGCTGAAACGCTGGAACGGTAAGTACAAACCAGCTAGAAAAGTCATTTACAGGGGGGCTTAGTAATGTTTGCTTAATTAGGGGGACTGGGCAATAAAAAAAAAAAATCAACTCCTGCCTCGAGACATCTCCTTTAAGGTTATTTTCTTTGAATCCTGTAAATTTCACATTTCAAACAAGATCAGCCCTGTGAAGCAAAGATTTGTTCTAGTCATCAGTAAATATCCCTATTAGCGAGCATGAATGGTGTTATGTATACACAGACTTGTTGCTAACGTACAAAACAAGTCGCACAATTACATCAAGCATTACCAAAATAGTGAATGGAAAGAACACATTTCCTCTCAGAAGCAAAGGCGGATTTTACAACATATGTAAAATAGGTTATAACGGCAGCAGAAGAACTCTGGAAAGCCAAACTACCAAATAACAAAACTATATTTAGTCAGCTCAGTTCCCTCAAGAATACTACCAGCTCACAAAATGGAACAGGCACAAATGGACAAGAGCTGCGCGGAAGGTTTGCAAATCTTAAAACATAAGGCCCATAGCTAGAAAAGAAAAAAAAATGCAATTAGATTCACCGATAATCCAGTTTCCTGGAGGGCTCTACTGTCGTAGATAGTTGGCTGCGATGGCATCGTGGCCATGATGCAGGAACAGACCTGTCACCCTGCCACTATGCAGGACACGGGTTAACACATGTTGTGCAGGGGCTGCCATTTACCTGGATGCTGCATACTGGTATGCCATCTGAGAGTCATACCTGTGGGAAAGGGTTTGGGGTGTGGTTCCTTTGTGCTACCCATCAGGAGGTG
Source organism: Eleutherodactylus coqui (assembly GCA_035609135.1). NCBI lineage: Eukaryota > Metazoa > Chordata > Amphibia > Anura > Eleutherodactylidae > Eleutherodactylus > Eleutherodactylus coqui. The sequence goes on along the minus strand of CM069414.1, from coordinate 110,425,686 downwards.
TGGAGGCCTTTATATCCCTACCCCTCCCTTTCTTCCTTTCTCCCTAGCTGTCGATTCAGTTCAGCTAGAGGAATCATTAGAGAAGGCTGGAGCCTCTATCCTGGGTGAAAGCTTTCCACTGTCAGTTAAGTGCTTGTTTTCTTTTCTTTTGCTTCTTGTTAGTCTTTGCACTGTTTCTTTATTGTGTCTTGTGCATTTCGCCACGTACCTAGTCAGGAATAGTCAGGTCCTAGATGAAGATGGTGGGGCCGTCCTTACCAGGATGCCTACCCTGCTTTTAGGCAGGATTCCTCATTCTCCTGGGTTGTAGGGACAGGTTTCTCCATTTATCTACTAGGACTAGTGTAGTCCAAGTTAGCAGTGGATCGTGAGTGCTTCTTGCATTTGTTGGAACGCCGCCCTGCATCTGTGCTAGGCGTGGTGCTCCTGTGACACACGAAAATGACATCTACGACAGCACCACCAGAGAGTGCGTTTTACCTGTTCTATCAGGAGGTGGCAGTGGTTTAAAAGCTCTCCCCCCACTCTCCTCAGTGATTTTTAACGGACTGACAAGGGTAGGAATCAAATTTAGAATATATACAGGTTTGCAGAAACGTGAAAGGGTGCCGTTGTGGAGACTTTCAGTAACCTGGATTAAGGCCCTTTTAGACGGGATGAGTGTCGGCCAAACGATGCCCGATACTCATCCCCGCATACCACTAGCTCCCGTGCACATGCACAGGAGCTAGTATCGTTATCTCTTAGCGGGGAGGCTGCAGAAGATTTTTTCTCCTCTCACTCCCTCACCCCTCTCCATTCACTTAACACAGCGGCCGTTCTGTGCTGGATGGTCACTATTTACACTGAACGAGGAGCGATTGGCTCATTGTTTATGCAGTATAAATGATGGACGATGAGCGGATCGCTCCTCGTTCAGTTTGAATAGCTGCCGTTCAGTACTGAACGGCTGCTGTGTTATGCCAATGGAGAGGGGCGGGGGAGCGAGAGCAGAGAACTCTCCTGCAGCCGCCCTGCCAGCCACTCTGTGAGTGAGCCACCACTACTAGCTCCCATGCAGGAGCACAGGAGCGAGGAAACACAGGGACGAGTGTCGGGCATAGTTTGCCCAACATTTGTCCCATGTAAACCCAGCTTCCCCTTTTCCCCAGTCATCTCTACAACAGCATCACCTGAGAAGTACCAACGACACAAAATTACAGGGCTACTGCAGAAAGGACCTTGCGTCCAAAGGCTAGGTCTTAATTTGCCCGAATATCTAGCCTGTAAGGTTTGGTAAAAGTATGTAATTTCTTCCACACAGCCGCTGTACATATTTGAACAAAGGAAGCTGAGGCCTGTTCTGCCCATGAATTAGACACAGCTCTGGTAGAATGGGCTTTAAGACCTTCAGGGATTGGTTTCTTGACTACTTTATATATACCTCAATAATAATAGCCAGACAAATTCATCTGGAAATAGAGCTCTTAGCTGTATTTTCCCCCCGTGTTGCAACCAAAGTTGAATTCATAAATATTTGTCATGCCTCCATTGGCTTGTGGATTCTATGTATCTATAAAGAATATATACAGCAAAAGGCTAATGTCCATCCAGTTTAGCCTGTTTCCACCACCCTTTATTGGTGGAGTTACTATTTTGGGTTATCAAAGAAGGAGGGAAGTAGGATATACTGAGATCTATGAAAAGATGATACTATCCTGGGAAGAACAAGGGGTCTAATTTGAATACAGCTTTCTCCTCACTGACCCTACAAAATGGGTCCTAAAATGATCAAGCCTGAACATCACCTACTTTTCCTACTGTGGTTATGGCAAGTGGAAAAACCGGTTTCAGTGTTAAGAATTGGTATAGAATCAAAAGGTTCAAAGGGCGCTGAAGCTTTAGGGACCTAGTTTAAAATTCCAAGATCAAAATAGATTCTCAATTCTAGGTTTCAATATGTCTGCCACTTTAAGAAACCTAGAAATCCATGTGACCTCTGAGACCTTAGCATTATAAAAAGCACTGAGAGCTGCTACCTCAACCCTTAATGTACTAGGGGGAAAGGCCCATGTCCAGTCTAACTTGAAGACAGCCAGGAATTATAGAAAGATTTGGAGTTGATGGTTGAAACCTCGTTTCACCACCCCATGATGCAAATTTTTTCCCACACTTTAAAAAGGTAAATTACCCTTTCTGACAGGCCGTTCCTTAAAACTATGGATTTTTCAGTATCCATGCTGAAAGATGAAGATTTGATGGAGCCTAGGTCAATAAATGTGGAAGGGTGGAAAGATGTACGGTTTCCTGGATGCTCAAATTCTTCAGTAAGGAAAACCTGCTTCTCCGGGGCCAAAATAGGACTACAATAGTCTAAGGATATATTTTTTGTGAAGAAATTTCTGGAGTACTCTGGGAATCAGAGGTAATGCTAAAACTAGCTTGTGGCCCCAGTTCTGAGTCAACTCATCCACCGTAGTGAAATGATCTTGTGGATTGAGAAAAATGTGTTCACTTTGCAATTTGTTTTTTTTCCCTCTGAGGGACTCCCCATATGTTTATTAGTCTCTTAAAGACTTCTTGGGAAAGAGACCATTTCCCTGGATCCAATATTTTGCGACTAAGGAAACCTACCTTTGCATTTATGGTTCTTTTCAGTTGAGTTGCTGAGATGGAAAGAATATGCTGCTCCGTCCAACTGAATATATATTTTGTGCAAAGCTCTGTAGAGAAGTATGCCTCGTTTCCTCCCTAGTAGCAAACAAGGGCTACTGCTGCGATATTGTAGGAGAATACTTTTTAGACGCCAACTCCTGGTAAGGTTTGACGACTTCTGAAGGGATTTCCATGTTGCATGAAGTTCTCTGAAATTTGAGGACTGATGCTTGATGTTCTGAGACAAAGTTTCTTGATAATAAAAAAGGTAGCCCATCTGAGCCCCCCAACCGAAAGAACTGGCATCTGTTGTGATCTTGAAACCAACTGATTCCCCTTATCAAATTGTTGTTCGATAGCCACCAGCGTAGAAAAGTTTTTAACTGTATTCCCCATTACCATCCTTTTCTCTAAAGAAGTCTCTTTCCTGTCCCAGATAGAAAGAGTTGCATTCTGGAGAGTTCTTGTATGAAACTGGGCCTGCGCTACCGCTGGAATACAGGAGGATAGTTTCCCTAAAACAGACACAGCGGATCAGATAGACGAAGACCTTTCTGAAACTAAAGACTTGTTCTGACTGGGAGTCATTTACGATCTTTCCCAGTTGATTATCCCGCCCAGAGATAGAAGATAGTTATTATCTGGATAGTTATTAGCAGATGGGAATTTAAGCGCTCCTCAGTTTCAGATACAATCAGGATGTCGTCCAAATATGTAATTATTCTAATTGATTTTTTTCTTAGGATGGTGACTAGTTCCACCATTAGCTTCACAAAGATACAATGGTGGTGGTGGGGGGGGGGGGGGGCAGATATCCTGAAACGTAGACATTTGAACTGAATATGATGTATTTCTCTTCCCATAGTTATTGCAAATCTGAGGTTTTGTTGAGATTGTAACATGGAAATAGGTTGCCTACCTTCTTTATTAATTTCACTGTCAAGTTTATTGATTCCATCTTGAATCCTCTGTAACTTACTGATTTGTTCCAAGGTTTTAGATTTATGGATATGCGAAATTTCCCATTGGGTTTTTTGATACGAAATAGATCAGAATAATGACCTTCCCTTTGTTCGGCCAAAAGGAACTGGAATCACCGACTCCAACTGCAATACAATGCGTAACTCCCTGTTGAATTAAAGTTAGCTGAGATGAGGGTGCAAAAAGATATTGTGAAATTCCCTGCTGCTACAATCCAGATCTCTAAATACCCCATCATAGGAATTTTTAGATCCCAAGGCCCCAAAGGATTGATTTCTATATTATATACAGATTTACTGTCTGCCAGAATTATCCATATTCCATTGCCAGCTTGAAATAAATGGCAAGCTCTTCTACTAGAACATTGGAGGACTGACAAGATGTACCAGAATACCACCTATTGGCATCTCCGGCAGTCAGAAATAGGCTAGTACAATTGTAAATGCAACACCCATCTTACCTTACACCCATACGACTACATAGAATGGGTAGAATTCGGACAGTGTGTCACAGATGTCATCATTCTAATGCTGACATGAGATTGTTTGTCTATTAGCGATTTCGGGACTGAGGTAACAACATTCACATCTGCGCTCTTGCCCTCCCCGTACACTTACTCTGGATCCTAAAAAAAGCACTATTTGGCTTGTTAGATGGAGAACAATGGCCTCACTACCTGCACATTTTTCTGTGGGCGGTATTCTTCTTAGCCCGGAAGGCAATTGCTCTAAAATGGATGGCTACAGAGTCCCCATCCATTACGGGATGAAAAAAGCTTAATAATCACAAAACTGACAATATAAGCTATAAATTACACCAAGAGACGAGTTTGAACCATGTAAATCAGTTTGTCATACCACTAATGTTATGTAAAATCTAAATATGCTTATATACCAAATTTATAAAAAGAGTTCAATAAAACGAAGTTGAAAAAAAAAAAAGGAAAAATTTTATAATATATATATATATATATATATATATATATATATATATATATATATATATGCGCTGAACTATGCGGTATCCCCACTTTATGATGTTTGAAATCCAGGTATTTTCGCAGAGCCGAGTCCATTGCCCCGTAAAAGCCCCTAGTCTTGTCCCTACTGGTATGGCGGCATGGTTTTGATCTCTGATCTTCCTTTAGATTGTAGTTGGAGAGGAAGTTTATTCCTCTACCCCCCCTTTAGCATTACTCAGCTTCCCGTTTTGCCTTTACCCCTGCTAGCTTATTGAGTTTGCCCTTCAGGAAAACCTCTTTTCCTATCTGAAGCGTTCTCCAAGATTTTGTTTAAGTCTGGCTCAAACCGAAACCAACCAAGGAAAGGCAAGGAACGCAAGACATTTTTTTGAAGCCACATCGCTACTCTTCTAGTAGAATTAGACAAGGCTGCAGTATGTGCCGATAGTTTGACCGGCTCTGCAGTTGCGTCTGCCAAAAATCTGATGGCCATTTTAAGAATCGGTAGAATCTGTTCATGGGAGCGTTTATTCTGAATATGTAATTTTAGTTGATTTAACCAGACATTCAGAGTCCTAGCCACTCATGTAGCTGCACCTCCTGGTTTAAGTACGGCTGAAGTTGCCTCCCATGTCTTTTTTTAAAAGACTCTCTGCTTTTCCATCCATTGGATCTGTTAACTGTGTAGCGTCCTTAATAGAGATGCGCGAACCTACTCGGCCACGCCCCTTTTTCGCCCGAGCGCCGCGATTTTTGAGTACTTCTGTACGCGGGCGAAAAGATTCGGGGGGGCACCGTGGGTGAGTGGGGGGGGGGGGGGGAGGAGAGAGAGGGCTCCCCCCTGTTCCCCGCTGCTACCCCCCGCTCCGCCACACCTCCCCCCGCCCCCCGAATCTTTTCACCCGGAAGTACTGGAAAATCGCGGTGCTCGATCGAGTAATTACTCGAAATAAGTATGTACGCTCATCTCTAGTCCAGGTTATGAAGGGACATTTAACAAATGTACCTACTTGGACATCCATTTTTGGTTTTGCCTCCCAGTCTGCACAATCCTCCGCCAAGAAGGGATAAAGTCTCTTAATACCTCTCAGAATGAAAGGACCCATTTCAGGCTTGTTTCATTCCTTTTTAAACAAGCTTATGAATATTTTTGTGAACTGGGAAAGTGTGTTTGCCACACCACCAAAGATTTCATCTAGGATTGTTTTAGGCTTTTTTGGTTCATCCATGTTAAGAGTGGCTCTAATTACTTCAATACATCAATATCATCTGGATTGAAGAGAAATTTTTTTGTAATCACCATTATCATCTGAAAAATCAGCAGGATTTTCACCTTCTTCTACTTTTCAGAATCAGAGTAATTACAGAAATTACTTGTTTTCTTGACCGATATGGGAACAGAAGTAGATGGTATAGGGTTTTGAGATGCCAAAGCAAAGCAAACCAATCCAACCACAGCCTTTGCCATAAACTGAAACCTTCAGATGTGTTGGTGCTCGTTCCCACCACCATTAACCCCTGTTAAGTATTCCTTTTTCTTGGTTCCTTTTTTTGGGGCAGAAAAACTAAAAAAAAAAAAAAGAAGAAAAAAAAAAGGAAAAATTTAACATTTCCATTCTTCTCCCCATTGATTACAATGGTTTTAAAAAACAAAACAAAACAGAAACCTTTCCGTTTGCTGTTTTTTTCTTTTTAAATTGAACAAATAGGACTGCAGACTGCGCTTTGTTCTGTTTAAAAGGGAAACCAAAAAGGAAATGGAATAGAAATGGAGAGGTAGCCATTTTTTTTATTGAACTCAATGGTGAAGGGGGGGGGGGGGGGGGAGACAAGCATTTTAGTGCAGTTTCTGTGCTCTATAAACAAAACTGAGAAATGGAAATCCCTAATGGGGTTAACGTTGGTGGGAACGAGCCATTACATGTACAGCCATTTGTTATATTGCTTGTGAGAATTAAAGTACAAGAGTCGTGTTCACAATGTACAATGGATCTAAAAAGAACCCGATGAACCCCACTGACTTACAATGGGGTTCTGTAGAGGCCTTTACGATTTTGACAGCGAGAACGAATGATGTGCTGAACAGAAATCTTAAAGCGCAGTATAGAAATATTTAGTGCGGCACAGAATATGCATAAATATATACTATTACTACAAGAGGATCACATTGATTTAAATTTACCTCCACAAATCCATTACAGTAAAATTCATTTAGTCCGGCACCTGACTGTCTGCTATTACAGAAGACTGATACTAATTGGGTTTCCAAGCAGAAATGTAAAAACTAAAATCTAGATATTTGCAAGACCACAAGAAGTAGATCACCAAGAGTCGATTACAATATGGCTATGAAGAAAAAACAAAAACACTATGTACATCTAATACTCTGGAATGTTAGACTGAGAATGAGAAATGTGACACTCATTAGGAGAGCTTTAAACTAGAACACTATGGGAAGGGAAGTAAAAGGCTGGGTAAAAATATCCAGCTAATTAATACATTTGAAAACCTTGCTATTAGAAGTGGAAAGAAAGAACAAGGACAAAAAAAAATTCAGAAGGCAAGTAGAGGAGCAAGAGACACCGATCACAAACTAAAATGTTTTTGCACAAATGTGCAGAGCATGGAAAGCAAGCAAGGAGAATTGGAGCTCCTAACACAGGAAGAGAAATATGATGTCATAGGCATCACGGAATGGAATGATACACATGATTGGAACACAAGGCTTGGAGGATACAACTTATTTATAAGTAACAGACCTAATAAAAGGGGAGGAGGTGTCGTGTTGTATGTTAGGAAAGCATACATCTCCACAGAGATTCAAGCTTCAGAGCATGGGAGTTCTGTAGAAACTGTTTGGGTAAGAATACAAGGAGAGAACAACAGAAAGGACACCATTGTAGGAATTTACTATAGGCCACCTGGACAAGCAGAACATATGGATGAACTCTTTTTGTACATAAGATGGCCAAGCTCTCAAAAAAGCACAACATAGTGATCATGGAAGATTTTACCTATCCAGACATTTGTTAGGAATCTCTCCCAGGTAAAAGTAATGGATCCAACAGATTCTTATCCGCTCTTGCTGACAACTTTATCTACCAAAAGGTAGAAGAGAAAACAAGGGGATCTGCTATCTTGGACCTAATTCTTACCAACAGGAAGGGAATGGTTGAGGAAGTAAGGGTGACTGGGACCTTAGAAGGCAGTGATCATGATATCCTTGAATTTTGGATAAGAAGGAGAGAAAGACCTGAGAAAACTCAGACCTCAAGGTTGGATTTCAGAAAGACAGATTTTAATGATCTCAGAAAGAGGATAAGAAGAATCCAATGGCTGGATGTTCTTAAGGACAGAAACGTCCAAGAAGGTTGGGAAATATTGTGAAATAAGATTCTCAAAGCACAATCGTTAACAATCCCTAAAAGAAGGAAGAATGGGAAGCATTTAAAGAGACCAGGATGGATGAACACAGAACTTGCACACATGTTAAAAAGGAAGAAAAATAGGTTTATCAAATGGAAAGAGGGAGGAATATCTAAATAAGAATATAACGTGGTCTGCAGAAACTGTAGGGTGAATGTCAGAAAAGCTAAAGCTAATAATGAATTGAGGCTTGCAACAGAAGCCAAAAGCAATTAAAAAAAAAAAAAAAAAAAAAAAAGATTTGGGGGGGGTATGTCAAAAGCAAAAGAAAAGTCAAAGACGCTATTGGATGCTAACAAGATGAAACTGGTGAATTGGTTAAGAATGATGTTGAGAAGGCTGAACATTTAAATTCCTATTTTGTATCGGTTTTCTCTCAGAAAGCAGATGGAAAGCAAATATTATACCCATCTTCAAAAAAAAGGGAAGAAGGTGGATGCAGGAAACTACAGGCCTGCGAGTCTGTCTTCTATACCGATAAAGATCTTTGAACAAATTATTAAATAGCATGTATGCAAGTACTTGGAGAAAAATGGAGTAATTAACCAGAGCCAGCATGGGTTTGTAATAAACAAGTTATGCCAGACTAATCTAATTTCCTTCTATGATAGTATCACTGACTGGGTTGATCAGGGAAATGCGATGGATATAGTATATCTTGACTTTAGTAAAGCATTTGACAAAGTATCTCATACCATCCATATTGAAAAAAAAATGACCAAATATGGGATTGACAAGGCAACTGTTAGGTGGTTTCACAACTGGCTGAGTGGTTGTACTCAAAGAGTAGTAGGAATTGATGAGAAAGTGATCACATTTGCCGATGACACAAAGCTAAGAGGGATAGCTAACACTAGGGAAGAGAGAGAGAGTATTTAAAAAAGATCTAGAAAAGCTTGAACAGTGGGCGGCGACTAACAGAATGGTATTTAACAAGGAGAAATGCAAAGTCGTATATTTGGGCAAGAAAAATGAAAAAAGCATATACAGAATTATAGGAATTGGGCTAAGCAGCAGCACATCTGAAAAAGACTTGGGTATACTAATAGATCATAGACTGAACATGAGTCAACAATGTGATGCAGCAGCCAAAAAGGCAAACACAATTCTGGGATGTGTTAAGAAAAACAAAATACTGTGTCCAGTTCTGGGCACCCCACTATAAAAAAGACAGACAAACTGGAGCAAGTTCAGAGAAGAGTTACCAGGATGGTGAGCAATCTGCAAATTATGTCCTATGAGGAACAGTTAAAGGATCTGGGAATGTTTAGCTTGCAAAAAAGAAGGCTGAGAGGAGACTTAATAGCTGTCTACAAATATCTGAAGGGCTGTCACAGTGCAGAGGGATCAGCCCTATTCTCATTTGCACAAGGAAAAACTTGAAGCAATGGGATGAAACTGAAAGGGAGGAGAGACAGATTAGAAATTAGGAAAAAAACTTTCTGACAGAGAGGGTGATCAATGAGTGGAGCAGGTTACCACGGGAGGTGTCGAGTTCTTCTTCAATGCAAGTCTTCAAACAAAGGCTGGACAAATATCTGTCTGGGATGATTTAGTGAAATCTGCAGGGGGTTGGACCCGATGACCCTGGAGGTCCCTTCCAGCTCTACCATTCTATGATTAACGTCCTCATCTTATTTGTATGCAGAACATAGCGGTACAACCAGAACTGTGGAGTTCGTAAGCAAAACCTCAGACTCTTCAAGAGTCTCAAAATCTGACTCCTTTCAGGTTAATGTGTGCACTTTCCCAGATAGACTTGTATGAAAGAGCGTGCGCACGGCTGACTTCAGCAGAAGACAGTAGAGGATGTGGAGAGGAGGAGAGTATAAAGTATATCACCCTGACAGCACCACAACTTAAGAAATTACATCACTGTATACTGGAGGCTATTAGAAGCACGGCATGAGCACAATACGATCGTCCCTTGACACATAGCATGTATACCCTGGAGCACATGCGCCACATGTTGAGAACCTAGAGTCCCTCTTACATACCCTTTTAGGTTAGAACTTCAGAACATCTGTAAGTCATGGCAAAATTTCCATAGGCAAACCCTGATTTACATCAAAGTACCACATATATGTCAGTGCACACAAGTGAGGCGCGCTCTACCACAAACATAAAACTGCACAACCTCAAAGCTCAGGAAATAGTAAAAAGTTGAGTAGCAGACCATACCAACCAGACAGACTGTCTAAACAGCTTGTGATGTGCAATATGTATATATTCCGTATTTCCTTCACATACGCTAACTTCCTATAGATTTGTGCAGCCTTGAGACGGTACTCAACATTTTTAACTACTACGATTCCGATTTTACCTCCAGCAAAATCCCCCCCCCCCCCCAAAAAAAAAATCTGCGCAGCTGCTTACTGTCCTGAATGAACATGAACCAAAACATAACCCCCTCAGCAGATCTCCCACTACTCTCCTGCAGTGAGCTGGCGTTACCAACACCAGAGACATGTGACCACCGGCTCACTTAGGGTCCTTTTACACTGAAATGATATCCTTCAGATTCTTGTGGGAACCTGAAAGGTAATCGTTCAGTGTCAAGGCTAGCAGCGAGCGATAAACTGCAGGCATGATCAAATGACAATCAGCCTGTGTAAACGGTGAATGGAGGCAGGCGGGCGGAGTGATTTCTCGTCCACCTTACTACCATACACTGAGCGATCCTTCCTCTCGTGAGAAAGTAAAAGAACGATTATAATCTAAAGCACCCGGCATTCGTTCTGTGTAAAAGAGCCCTTAAGCTGACGATTTGAGGCCGCTTTCACATTTCCCACCGTCACTGCTGCTGCAGACAGGAAAGTAGCGGTAGAGGATTGTGGTGTTTTTCCTATTGTTTTCAATGGGTAAACCTCGCACCGCACTCGCCTTCTTTGCTGTGCTGGCAATTGTTTTCAATGAGGCCGATGCGAGACGTTCCGAGGGAAAGCCCAGAGTTAGGACACACCGTGATTTTTCCCTGCACTGCGATGCAATAGGGGGGGGGGGGGGAATGCCTCATGTGTATGACTCCATTCAAAAGAATTGGGTTCATATTCGTGCGAGAGTTAAGTTTTGCCCCCGTCCCGCCCCCTCCCTTTGCAAACAGTGGTGAGGGGCGGAGAGAGGGCAGAGAGGGGACGGAAGCTCAGTGCACTAGCTCCCATCCTGCCTCCTCCCCTTGCAGAGAGGGACAGCGTATATCGGCCGGGCGTGAAAACCCGACCGATACACACCTGTCCGAATAAGCCCTTAGAGATATTTTTCACAATTTTTCATTCCACAATATCACAAATCTTGATCAAATTATATTTTTTAACTACCAAAAGCTGTACCTGTGACATCATTGATAAATTTGCCCATTCGGTATATCAACTCTTCCAAATTTGAGCAATAACTATAACTTACTTCATGCACAATTAAATTAAGTGACCGCTGCTGTGACATGAAGCTTGGGCTTGACTCGTTACCATGCACTGTGTAACTGGCAGTAAACAAGTCCTACACACAATACACTGTATTCATCTATATCCGGCCATTGAATGCGCTCATTTTTTTTTAGCACAGTTACAGAAATCTCTCTCCCCTCGTGCTTTTCACACAACTATTGGATCATTGCCGCTCAGGTCTGCAAGTACTCACCCACACAGAGGATATTGAAACAAAAGCCATGATTAACGGACTTATTAACCAGTTGGTCCGGCATGCTGTCAAATCCCACATGTCCAGAAAGAGGTAGATTACGACACCCTTCGCCCTAAAAGAAGAAAGACAAAAATATTTAGAAATAAATTGAAGATTCACATCACATCACGAAGTGTAAGAAATCATCATCACATCTCAATCAGATGATCCGGCACAAGATCTTACATTGTGTAATAAGCAGGAGGTTTAGATATTCCGCTCAGGGAAGAGATCTGCACAGAGGTGCTTTGTGCCGCATACAAAACAGGTGCTCAGTGTTCGGGGGACATGAGCTGGAACAAGGGAAGAAGAAGAAGCAGCGGGAACCATTCATGAGAGCGGCTATAGTCTTTAGTGCACCAAAGCTGCCAGACAAATCCTTCAACTCAAAAGCACAGGATACATTCAAGCAAGCAGAACCTCAGTAGAAGACAATGGAAACATTTTAGCGATAGTTGGAGTGATGCGTCTGCACAATGTGTCAGACACTCTGGAGGATTTTTATTTTGCTACAAATGAACTTCTGTTGCAGTAAAGTATCGTTTTTTCCTCCAGTTGCTTATATATTGTCAGCATTTGCTGCAGTTCCCTGTATACATTATTACTAGAGCTGGTTTTAGCTAAGCAATACAAATCACACACACGGGCCGGGTCTTCTGCTGCAACACACTTCAATAACAGTAAATCAAGCTACAGCTCTTGCAGCGTACGCTCCAGATGCATACGTTCCATATGGCTCCATTCCCCTGACAAAAGCCAAAAGATGTTGCCCTTTCGGCTGATGAGTTGACATCTTTTTTCACTACTGAATAGGAAAGTACAGCAGACTGCTCTATTTCCTATGCAGTGGTCAAAAAACAAAACAAAACACACAAAACAGTAGCCTACGTCACAGTCTGCAGTCGGAGGTATCGGCGCGGTGATACAGTAGCCTACGTCACAGTCTGCAGTCGGAGGTATCGGCACGGTGATACAGTAGCCTACGTCACAGTCTGCAGTCGGAGGTATCGGCACGGTGATACAGTAGCCTACGTCACAGTCTGCAGTCGGAGGTATCGGCACGGTGATACAGTAGCCTACGTCACAGTCTGCAGTTGGAGGTATCGGCGCGGTGATACAGTAGCCTACGTCACAGTCTGCCGTCGGCGGTATCGGCACGGTGATACAGTAGCCTACGTCACAGTCTGCAGTTGGAGGTATCGGCGCGGTGATACAGTAGCCTACGTCACAGTCTGCCGTCGGCGGTATCGGCACGGTGATACAGTAGCCTACGTCACAGTCTGCAGTCGGAGGTATCGGCGCGGTGATACAGTAGCCTATGTCGCAGTCTGCCGTCAGAGGTATCGGCGCGGTGATACAGTAGCCTACGTCACAGTCTGCAGTTGGAGGTATTGGCATAGTAAATAAATAAATTACCTGAAAGCGCTGCAGAATGGTACTATACAAATCCCTTCCCTTTATCACACGCGTATTTTACAAAATGTGTGATTGGCAGCAGTGGGAACCTATGGCAGATTGCTACAGTGTAGTTCGCATGCAGAATATGCTGTACCAACACAGTCATGTGTAGAAGTACTGAGCACAGGCTCCGAATACATATTTGCAAATATGTCTAATGTTCTGTTGTCACTTTGTCATTTATGGGGTATTGAGTGCAGAATGATGGGGGGGGGGGGGGGGGGGGGAAACAACTTTTTTTTAATTTGCACAAGAACATAAAATGTAAAAAAGGTGTCAAGGTCTGAAGGCTTTCCAAATGCATTGTATACACTATTTGATAAATTATAGGGGTATTCCCATCTTAAACATTTATGGCCTAAGCACCAACTTGGAGAACGAGGGTCCATAGCCACCAACCTAACAAATAATTTTATATTTTGCATAATCAATATTATTTGCAAAGTTGCTTTACGTGTAGAAGTACTGTATAAAAAAAAAAAAAATCTATATTCTGTTCCACAAAATTCCCCAAAAAGCCTTTGTTGAAAGATGCAACCAAAGTTCATTACTGGCAGCCTCATTTGTTGACTGTGAAGGGTTAGCGGCTAAGAAGGTACAGTTTACAACAAAAGCATTAGTACTAAATCCAAGAGGCAGAAGATAAAAAGCCTTCAGTGTGATCTTTAGAAGCTGGAAGTGGGAAAGGAACTCTCCATAGTGATAACAGAAGTTTATTACACAAAATATTTATACTTGTGTGACGGCTGGGTATGATAATACATCTGGAGGACAGCACAATGCCGCCAATCTGCAGAGCCACGTAGCACTGAACGGTTTCCATTGTAAACACTGGATGCAATGGCAGCCGTGACGGATGCATCGAGGGTATGTTTCCACAGAGGAGACTTCTGTGGCAAAATCCGCATCTGCCAAAGACACAAAGTCAAAATCCGCATCATCAGTGCAGAATTCATTTAGAAATGAGCTGCGTTTGACCAGCTAATTACCGCAGCGCTCCCTCTCACCTCCAAATTCTTCACGCTGTGGGCGCTTCCAGCACCCGACGGCCACTAGTGATAACTGGCATCACCTTACCAACAGCACTGCGCCCGCTAGAGGTCGTGGGGCGCAGGAAGCGGTGACAGTGTGAAGAATTTGGAGGTGAGGAAGAGTGCTGTGGCTGCGGAGATCAGCTGGTCAAGCACAGCTCATTTCTAGACGAATTCGGCACTGATTTTGACTATGTGCCTTTTGCCGAAATGATGTGGATTTTTTCTGCTGTTGAAGCAGTCCCAGATGTTTCCATAGTGTTCTACTGGCGATTAATCTGGTAACCGGGCAGGCCATGGAAGTGTGCCAATGTTGTAGAGGCATATTCTGATAATATCGCTGAGCTGTCATTGTCCCTCGTACCACTACTAGAGGTGACTGTCGTGTGCAATCGCCCCCCAGACCATCACACCAGCAGGGGGCAGTGTGCCGCTTCACAGCAAAGGCAGGATTGACGCGCTCACCCCTAGATCTCCAGACATGAACACGGCCTTCACCAGTGCCCAAACTAAACCTGGATTAGTTGCCGTAGACAACCCAGTTCCACTCCATAGCAGTCTAGTTTCATCATTCATGACACTGCAGGCAAACAGCAGTGGGTGGGTGTCAAAGGCAGACCACATAATGGGTGCTGTGAGACCAAATGTCCTTCCGCCAAGTGCCTGGAAATAGTTACAACATACACAGGAGCCTGTAGCGATGGTGCCACCCGATACGTGGCAGGTAATGAAACGGTTGGATCCTTTCTACTGGTGGACTGTCAAGGGTGTCCCGAGCCTTGTATGCCCTCATGTATCCACTGGTCCCAACATCTAACAGTCTGAGAGCCTTTTTACAGGCCGAGGTTAGAACCACTTACGGTCTCCGGTGAAAAGACTGTTCATCTAATCACCACAACAGTAATCATTTGCATATCTGCCTGAGATGTAACTGCATGCCGAGTTCTACAGCAAAACGACAACTTCTTCTAGAGGAGGGATTATTATTATTTCTTTACAAAGTGTATGTATATATTTATTTTTTCTAGTGGTTGAGCGAGTATGGCACAAGTCCAGGTTTTCCTTCTTTGTCAGAGCAAGAAAGATGATGTAGCGCCCAAGTACACTGGCACTGACAGAGGCAGATGTCATGGCAGGACAATAGAGAAGAAGCACATGTATTACTGCAGTCTCTGTCCTGACATCATGCTCTTCTAGTGCCAGCGCGCACAATCACTGTTAGATTCTATACAAAAAACCCTATTGATTATCCGTCTCTATATGTTCCCTTGACGGCTGAATAGAAGAGCGACAGAAATGGAAGTGCAGTAATCAAACCCACTGCTTCAAATCCAAGGGAGAGGCAAACAGAAAATAAGGCAAATTGCTTGGATTTCCATGAACATGTAGTTGCTGGGGTGTGTATCAGTATAGTAAAATCTGACTGCAACTTTAACTTGGAACAGCCAGAAGCAACTGAAATTGTGTCAAGTTTCAAAACGAACCATGAACTTAAAGGGGTTGTCCCGCGAAAGCAAGTGGGGGTATACACTTCTGTATGGCCATATTAATGCACTTTGTAATGTACATCGTGCATTAATTATGAGCCATACAGAAGTTATTCACTTACCTGTTCCGTTGCTAGCGTCCCCGTCTCCATGGTGCCGTCTAATTTCAGCGTCTAATCGCCCGATTAGACGCGCTTGCGCAGTCCGGTCTTCTCCCTGGTGAATGGGGCCGCTCGTGCCGGAGAGCTGGTCCTCGTAGCTCCGCCCCGTCACGTGTGCCGATTCCAGCCAATCAGGAGGCTGGAATCGGCAATGGACCGCACAGAGCCCACGGTGCACCATGGGAGAAGACCCGCGGTGCATCGTGGGTGAAGATCCCGGCGGCCATCTTGGTAAGGTAAGTAAGAAGTCGCCGCAGCGCAGGGATTCGGGTAAGTACTAAACGTTTGTTTTTTTTTAACCCATGCATTGGGTTTGTCTCGCGCCGAACGGGGGGCCTATTGAATAAAAAAAAAACCCGTTTCGGCGCGGGACAACCCCTTTAAAGGGGTTCTCCAGCTAGGGACTTTTCCAATAGGATGAAAATTACACCGCAGGACGCAGGCAAATCAGGAGCTGCAGAATTCCACACCAAAGTCCACCGGTCTAACATCGTGCAGACTATTCCGCCCCGCAGGAAAGGTCACTTGAAGACATTTATCCCCTATCCAGAGTTTAGGGAATAAAATGTAAAATATGTGATTACTGGGGGCCAACCGCTGAGACTTTAAGTGATCCCAAGACTGTCATACCAAATGCTGCAGCGCTGTGCATGCTCGAGTGCTGCTCTATTCACTTCTATGGGGATCAATGCACTCGGCAAAATCTTTTTGACCCACAGAAGTAAATAAAGAGGAGGTCAAAAAGGTGCATCACCAACCCATTCACATGTTGCACTCAGGTGTGCAGGCCTTGGGATTGCTGGGAGTCCCAGCAGTTGGACCCTGAAGGATCAGACATTTTATCCCCTATCCTGTGAATCAGCGATAAAATCTTTTTTAAAAAAAGGTATGTCCGCATGTAGACAATTTGCTGCGGATTTTCCACGGCAGGAAAGCTGCAGCAATTTGTGGAGATTTTGACCAGAACTTCACCCCCTCATTTGAAGAGATGGGAATCCACACTGAATTAAAAGGACACTGTGGATTTAAGATCCACACCCCATGTATCAGCAGGTTACCAACACAATATATCACCTGGTAGTCAATAATAATGGAGGTCTGAACTAACCCTATCGGCACCCAGAGCTTTTCTGCTTCCTCAATGTACAGAATAAGATAATACATTTCATTTAGTTCCAGACATCAATAAAGCTCTGTTCTAAATCTAAAACCATTGATGAAATTAATACAATTAGTTAAGACAGAGCAACCACATAAAAGAACAGTCTGATGACTAACATGCCAGTAGCACCTACCAGATAAGCGAGTACATAGAAGGCGAGGATTCACTCCCAAACACCGACACATCCAGAGCCGTTTATACTAGAATGTGCCAAATCCTTCCATTCCAGGGTGCGGATTGGCCAGCGTTGGTACACGGGGACCACCTCTCGTTGCTCTTATGTTCGCCCTCCTCTTCTACTCCTCATCCATAATGTACCAAAAATAGGACCTACAGCATGTTTTCCATGCGACCGGAATTCATGTGAAAAATAGGCTTGTCTGCATATCCCATGTAAATCACAGCATATTATTACGTGCGTGATACACGGCACAAATACTCCTGCCTGAACGAGCCCGTGAAAATCGCCTATAAGTAAAAATAGCGCACAGTAATGTAATTTTTGCGCTTACAACGCCAGTTCACACACACGCGTGACTCGCTTTCCATAGAATTGAATGGCTATTAAAGCCTAATAAGGGCTAGCTGTCTTTTTTTCCCCCTGCGCCGTTCCCCAGGTCGCACCCTTCCCATTGATTTTTTGAACCTGCCATAAACCTTTATGGTAGTTTGCTGCGTAAAACACAAAGATAAGGTAGACCCTATTTTTTCGCGTGTGCTGGAATTGCGCACGAGAAACTCGCTCATGGGAACAAACACAATGAAATCAATGGGTCCTATTCTTTGCGTTTTGCCGGCGTGACTTTCACGAGCGCAAACACATTCGCCTGTTTAAGCCCGACTGTGATTTCGGCGTGTATTATGTGCACGGTGAATGGAGTCAGGTCACACCGCACATAATCGCGTGCGTGAGATACACGGTAATACGCAGTGCACCGGCGTTACACAGACCCCTGCAGCGTTCTATGCCTACAGCCGTGTGAATGATACCTAAATATGCCCGTTACATACGCATTCACCGTTTTTATGCATGAAGCATGAGACACTGTGAGGAAAAACAAAAACTACATCAACTGGTCCTTCTTGCTTTTTTTTTTTTTGAATACATGAAAAACGCTGTGAATACACGCCAAAGAAATGCATATGCACTAAATACGCACATGCGATTTTCGCGCGCCAAAACTGCATGTGCCCGTATTATATAATATGCTGACTTCAAGTACTTGAGATTCAGACACTCAGAAACAATTAAAACTAACAGCCCATCTTCCAGCGAGGTCTGCTCTATCGCACTTGTTTTGCCGGCCTCTTCTCACAATGGAGGCGAACAGAATTATAAACTTTAGGTTGTACAGTATATACTATAATACAGACTCGTATACAAATAATAATGCAGATCAGCGAACGTTACAAGCATAACGTTAGCTGGGCTTCACAAAGCATTGTACGTTCACTGGCCTCATGGTCAAGGCTGTACGACCCAACTGGATACAAAAGCGTAAATCTACAGGGACATTAGAGACCGCAGCATGTAAAAGTTTAATGTAAATGTATGAAACGGTCAATGAAAAATTAGCTTTGCTGCCCGTAGCAACCAATCACAGCACAACGTATATTTTTCAAGAGAGTCCTATGAGAAATGAAACCTGCGCTGTGATTGGTTGCTACGGGCAGCAACGTTAATTTCTCGTTTAGACAGTTTTAGAACTTTCCCTCCATGTCTATAAAATGTTGAATGTTGTACCTGCTCCAGGAGTGGTCTAAGTAACTTATAAAGCCTACAGTACTGCCCCCTACAGGTGTGGAATATTTAGGTCATGCCATGATATACCGTAGCACGGGGCGACAATGTACGTGGCCAATAAAAAAAAAAATACAAACAGTAAAACAAAGTAACAAAAAATTTGAACAAGAACAAAAGACGTGACCCCCGCAGCTCCACAACCTGTAGAAGCCGGTCGCATAGAAAGCTTCCTCCTAATACAAGTGGGGAAAAAAATGTAGACGTCAGTATAACCATTTCCTGCACCTTATTTCCGTACCAGCTGCTTCACTTCCACACCTTGTGAGGAGCTGAAGAACCCAAAAATGCCTTGCAATAACCTCCCCCTAGAATGGTGTACACTGCATTTATTGCACTGAGCATGCAAGGACCATCATCAAGTGTTCACTACACAGGGGTCAGAGCACTTGCGTATGACCATGGAGGCCCACAGGCGGTCATGCGCAGTACAGGCATTTTTTGTTTGTTTGTACTTCCCGCATCGTCACTTAGGGGTGACGTGGGTACCTGCAGTCCATACGTGGGCATGCGCAGTACACTCGCAGGTTTATGCCGTCTCTGCCAGCAGACCTGATATTTACAAACACCGTTAAAATGCTTTACCAATACCGTCTGGACATGAGGCCTACTGTAAGCAAAAAAGGCATAAAATGCTTGCATTATACAACATGTGAAAACAAAAGCTGTAGGGATGACTTTCATGTCATCTGGGGAACTCCTAACAAAATCCAATTATAATGCAGTTATTTTAGTCATGGATGAGGCCAGAATGCCAGGCAGGATGTGTGTGACCACAGCGGCGGGTCCAGATTTATACTTCTACATGCTGCCATGCCAGACATTTATAATGGAGAACATTCCTACTCCGATGCATTTAATTGTAGGGGAAAAAGAACTAATATGTAGAAAAATCACGTTTATAATACAGTATAGATTTTCTAGGTAGTGTATGACAGGCAATGTGTACCCAAATCTAAATTTACCACTGGCCACTTCTACATGTCAGATCTAATGCTGTGCAAAATCCATACTCTACCCAAAGGCAATACAACTATTTCCTGCTAAACCCTCCTCCCTGAACTAATTGAAAAGGACAGCAAGGTCGCTGCTGCAGTGCAACAGCCAGAAGAGGATATTCACAACTAGGGTATACAGAGCACACCTCACACTGCTAACAGGACGGGGTGGCTGCTTCACAATTTACACCTTCAGTTCATCTTCCCCAATAGTCTGGCCTGAAGACATTTAACATGTATCATTATTTAACAGCAGTTCATTTAAAAGCTGGACCCATCTAATATACATTCAAGCGGAAATCCGAAGCGTAACTACAGGGGTTGCATCAGTTGTGGCTATAACTGGACACCAAAAAAAAATCAGAAGGGGGGGGGACATATCAAGCCCCAACAGTGCCACCCTGTTCCCCTCTAGAGCCGTCTCTGCCCATTCGATATACTCCACAATGGCTGGTGATGTGTTCTTGCTATCTGGACCATAGGTGTGCCATACCCGTCTGCAGCCACCATGCAATATTGGGGTTTGATGACCATTATTTGAGATTTGTACATTTTTTCATTTTCTGTTCTGCATTGATTCCCTTGTTATTGTGATCTATTTGGACTACTAGGGGAGGGGGAAGCATTCAAAAGTTTGGAATTGCACCCCAGCACTTTCCAGCTGTAGCCCTCCAGAAGTACAATGTATTATTGAAGTACAACATTTAGAGAGGCTTTCATGGTCAAATCATTTATCATCTAGCATAGTTGATCATTGGGGATTCAAGTGCTGGGACCCCCAGGGAACACAAGAATGGCACCCCCAAGTCCACCAAGTGAATGGAGCAGAGCTGCACATGCATGGCCACCACTCCATTTACTGTTTGGAGATAGTCGAACAGGCGGCTCCCTCAATCAGTGCCATAGACGTGAATGCAGATAAGGAAGATGGAACAATTCCTCTGCAGCGCCACCTATTGGATGGCAGCATTCCTTCAAATCAACTTTATAGGTGTCTGTAGAGCAATGACTGGGAATTGAAAAACAAGCCAGACTCCATACACAGACAGCTGTTTCAGGGGTTTTGCCCCTCGTCAGTGTGCACTAGGATCCTGGCTTGGTTGGGGAGAGGCCTGTGATGTGGGCTGGAAGGAGTAACATCGCTCCTTACACCTTCTTGGCGCTCTCCCTAAGGAGTGCTGCTACCCCTACTGACTATGGAAGTAAATGGAGCAATGGTCATACTATTAACACCGTACTCGTGATCCGTCAGAGTCCCAGCAGACAATTATCTGTGGATAGGCAACTCAATCACTTTGCTGAAATAACCCCTTTAATGACTACCGCGTTTTGGGTCTTGATGACCAGAGCAAAGTTTCACATGCTGTAATGCTAAATTTTAAAGCGAATTCTTAATTTTGTTTTTTGGTATACCCAAATAGCTCTATGTGTCCCACAAAAAAACTCAAACGCTTTCTAATTCTTACAAATTGGAGTGGGCATCTTGTTCTGTAGGTCTTCTGTAGTCCTAAATGGACAGAAACAGGGGTAAAAAAAACAATGCGCTTTTTCCTCAATATTTTCATATTCTTTTCTAAACTTATTGTTTCAATCTGCAATATTTAAACCAAAAATAAATCCTCAAATCCTCCTGTGCCAAGTAATGCCAAATATGTGTACATTGTCCAACATATTACGCCAACACAGAGCTATAAGCACAAGGCTTACATATTAATTTTCTAGACATGGAAATTATATTTTCCATCCCCATTACTGTACAAGGTTGATCTGTCATGACTTCCTGTACTGGCTGATGGTAGGAGCGGGCAGTGCCATCCACCAGACCACTAGCCCTTTAAAGGGCTTGTTCAGTTACTGTACAAAGTTTTTACAATAGGAAGTGTGAAAATAATAAACAGAGATATACCAGGATCCACCGCTGCAGGTGATATCACAAAAAAAAAAAAAAAAAATCATGTGACCGCTGTCATGTCAGGTTTTTGAACTCCTAGCATCATGGTGCTCAGCATGAGAGCTGCCGATGCCAGGAGAACGGGCGGTGATTCTGCAGCCTCTTACTGGCTGCAGCAGTCCCCAGATTTCCTTTGACATCATCTTTTCGGACCCTGAACTGCTGAGGTCCCGATGGTGCCACCAGGTCCAGAGGTTGTGGGTAAAATAAAAATCTGGGTGTTTGGATTGCTGTGGGGGCCACAATCAGCGGAAAGGATGTAAATATACTGTTCTGCAAAATGGCACACAACTCTGAACATATATTTACAGTGAGCAGTCCTGAAGTGGTTAATAATCCTACATAGCTGATATCTGCTATGGTTATGTAGTCATCGCAGCAGATATAGCTGTTGTTCAAGATAGTCTACTTCTTGGATGCTCACTCACACCGGTCAGCAGAGCTTACAGAAAACAATGGGACCCGTCTTCTTGTAATTCCTGATATCATTTAAGCGGTTCCAAATTAGCAACTTCCCGTTATAATTGCAAACTTGCAAGCCTTTTGGTCATACGGTCGCATGGTGAGACTGCAAGTACTTCACCAAGTACAACCGTAATTATGCGATACTGACAAAAAAAAAGACAGAAAATTAAATTTCCACAATATAAAACCAGAAGCACAGAGTACGGCTGTCAGCTGCGTTCATCATGGCTGTTTTCCATTACACAGTTCCTTTTCTCAAGCCACTGCCAGCTTTCCTAAGAAGACCTAATACTGCTGGAGGATAAACTAGCCGGCCACTCAGGACTGTCTCACATGGTGAGCAAACATCACAGTTAGTGCCAATGATGGGATCCTGTCCTGTTGCATCGGGAAAGGCTTTCCTAATCTCATGGGACGTAATCCAATCCTAGACTTAGTTTTAAAGGTGCAGCTCATGCACAAAGCAGTGATAAAACTGCAAACAGGAGACTTTTGGGAAATACTGTTCCTTCTTCTCGTACTGGTTCTGGTTTCCAAAAAAATCAGAAGGAAGAACAACCATACAACACATGAGAAAGTCTCTTAAAGGTTCATTTCCCTCACCAATATGTTTTACGAACAAATCTCAGCATAAAGAAATGGATCTAGTGGTGCCAAGCCTATCTGATGGCGGCACAACGCCAATCCACGGGGCAGTGGGATACTTTGGACAGTCTACAGGGGACTCAAGAGCAAGTGCTCTATTTCTGCAGTCTCAGAATGAAGTTCACAGTCATCAGAATTGCTTGGAAAGTTTGCAGAGCAATTTGTATCAAAGTATCAATTTTGTTGCAGATTGAGCTTTTGTGGAATGTAACAGTTCATAATCAAAAACAAACAGAAAAGTTACGGACAAGCAGCACTGTAGGCTGGAGGTACAGAGATATGTGGGGGGCCGGGCAAGTGTTGCACCTTTGGATCAGCAATACTAGGATTGGATGGCGGTTTTTTATTCCGCCCCCACTGAAGTCAGGGTGAAAAATCTACAACAATTCTGTAATTGAAAACCATGAATGCTGGACAGCAGAGAACGTCCTCAGTATAGTGATACAATTTGTTAAAATCTCAGTTGGCTTGTTACTGTATTCCACCGCAGATGTTTCCAGAGCAAATCCACAAGAAAAATCCACAGCATTTGCATCCTGTGTGAAGCCCCCCTCAGATCATTAGCGCAAGACAGGCTATCTACTCGTGTAGCGAAGGTGCAAATGTGTTTCTCTAAGGGCTTATTCAGACGACCGGCTCTTCCAGCCTCCTCTCCCTGCAGAGAGTGACACCGTATATTGGCCGGGTGTGAAAACCGGGCCGATATACGGTCGTATGAATAAGCCCTAAGGCACATTTAAAACGGGCGAGTGCGATATTGGTCTGAGAAACTGGGACTGATATCGCACTTGCAAAGCCACGCTTTTCATGCAAGTGCCATGCGTTCTGTGAGAAAAACACATTGCGTTGCCAAACACGGAATTTTCATGTGTTTTTTTTTTATGTATGGGGGGGGGGGGGAAATAATAGTATGTGCTGAGAGAGTAATATATCAATCTAAATATGCGAGAAAAGTCGGCCATGTAAATATGGCGTAAGGCGTGCGGCCTCTGGCACACAAGCTTTTGTTTTTTTCATCCGTGTGCAGTCCATGTTTTTTTAAGAGATGTAGGGGGGGGGGGGAAAAAAAAGAATTGGGTCCGTTTTGCAGACGAGAAAACCCCTCAGCATGCAGAGAACAATGACGTACACACGGACTGAATACGGAGGCGACACGGAGCGAGCGGCACACCCATAAAAAACATCCATTTTTTGCAGAACATAAAATAGACAACCCATTCATTTGAAAGAGATAATTCATATAAGCGATTTTTTTCCGGGGCCAATAAGTTAGGGCTCATGTCCCCAACCGTCTTTTCACCGTGTATCACACGTACATAGCGCACACACAGGATATGTGGTTCATGGAGGAAATGAAAGTCAATGGACTTTCATTAGTCCGTGCGCAGCTGAGTGTGCGCACCGCGTATTGATACGCACGAGAAAACACACCGCATGATCTATCATATGCAGTCTCTGACACGAAGAAGGACTGCAGTACGATTGTAAGGCCGGCTTCACACGGGCGTAAGCATATTTGCGCAATGGGTATTGCGTTTTTTGCGTATTTTACTGCATGTTTTGCGTGCACATGCCATGCGTATTCGCTCATGCCAATAAACACGTAAGCCTGCTCCCAGTGATTTCAATAGGCAATTCGCTTTAATACGTGTTATTGTGGTGCGCAACACAAACGAAAATCGAACGCGCTGCGTATATTGTTGTCCGAACAAAATGCGCACGCAAAATACACTCACGTGAACGACCCACTAAAATCAATGGGTTCTATTCGCTGCGTATTACACGGCGCATAAAAAGCAGCGCAAATGCATTAGTGTGAATAAGCCCTACAAGTACATTCAGAACCTGTAGAGATCGGAGACGCTTCAGGACCAGCGCCGGCTGCATCTCCCAAACCCTCCATCCGAGGGACGCAATTCGCCCGTGCGGATATTTTTTCGATGTTACAATATTATCCCTGTGAGGCTTGAATTCCGCACCAGTTAATATTTGCGCACCTTAACTTCAAAACTGCAGGATTAAATTCTGCAACGGAAGTGTGTTTTGGTGCGGATTTAAGGACGTCTTACGGAACCGTTGCGGATTTCTAAAATACAGGAGATAGAATTCCGCAATTTAAAAAAAAAAAAAAAGAAGGGGCGCAAGAAATTTTGCAGTTAAAAAAAATACAATAAAATCCGCCTCTGCGCCGCGTCCTGCACGCAACGCTTGTTCGTCCGGTGAAATGCTGGGCAGCAGAGCGCAAACCAAAAACGGACCCCGTTATACTTGATGGGGTGCATTTTTGCGCGCTGTTCAGTCTCGTCATATAACGGATCCATTCACCCACGGGGATTCGCCCTTTCCTGCTCCCCGAATGAAGAAGGTAAAAAAAAAATTGCCTGAACTGCGAAATTTTTTTTTTCACGCGACTTTCTTACGGCTTATAGCGATCGCCCGTGTGAAACTAGCCTCGCAAATGGATAACGAGCGGTTCTAGCGACGCGGGCTGACGGGTTCAGGAGAGATACGCATTTTCAGACAGTTTGACGTACATATAAGCTGCCGGCGGATATGGAATTATTATATATCTGGGTAATAAAGGAAAGGCGATAAGACGGGAGATAAGGATGCGCGGTTATCGGTCCAAGGGGTCAAAATCCCTCCAAATTCCCTCCCCAGCAGCCAGTGTGCCTGAAGAGCGGCGCTCCTCCTCAGGGAGCCGTCCATGCAGAGAGAGCAGCCCTGCTGCACCTGCCATGCGAACACTTCTGGGGGCTCAGTCTCCCCCTATGCCATGTACGTTGCCAACGCCCTGCCTGGCAACCGGGCTGGTGCAGCAGAGCCGCTAGACTGTACCACACCGGGGGAGGGGGGGGCCACCCGACAACCGCCGTGTGAGGATGAGGTGAAGATGCCGCCGCCGCTCCTCACGCATGACGGCACCGTGCATACATATAACACACATGTCCACACGTATGTCCGCCCCCTCTCACACACACTCACGGCTGCACTCACCATCTGCCGCGCTATCTCGGTCGCCGCCATCGTCAGCCCCTCACAGAAACTGAACAGGAAACCTACAAAGAGAAACTGTGTACAATCTGGGCGCTACCAAGTGCCGGGGAGGGGGAGCCGCCCCTCACACATCCTAAAGTCTCCGTGTCATAGGGGCAGGTGGAGGATGACTTGTAGCCGTTAGGACAGGACATATTTAGATGGGAGGAACACAGTAATGGCTGGTGTGTTACCGCTTACTATACAGGGATGGGAAAGAGAAGGAAGAAAAATGGGCTCCTATGTGGACTCAGTGGGCTTTCCCGTTTTTCATTGAAATGTCATTAAGATGTGAGTGGTGTGAAGGTGCAGAGGGTGGATGATGGGGGTTATAGTGAGGGGTGGACCAGTGCTGGCCGTCACTCCTGCGCATTACTGCACTGGTGCTGTCAGCCTTGCGCCAAAGATGCTTCAGGCGGCTGTGTGACTTGTCACCGTATAGCTTGTCGTTGATACGTGCCAAGAAATGGCGCAGCGCTTTAACCGTATTACGACTTACGGACTGCGGCGCTTTCTAATGACTTAGGATACGGTCGCATAAAATCCGTAGCGGAATGACACGCAGAAATCATTGAGGGTAGGATCGCACATCGTGACGAAAATTGCAAAATCTGCACCAAATTTTGCATTGCAGTGAATGAATTCCGCAGGTGAAATACGGCGGCGTTTCCGCGAGAAATAAAGCATGCCGTGGGGATCTGATAATCCGTAGCGTGCCCATCTATCTGTCACTGCAGATCTGTTCTTCTGTATGCTTCACACGGGCGCATGTACACGCAAGATCTGTGTGCGCGATACGCAGTGAATAAAACGCATGGATCTCAACGGGTTCGTTCACATGCGCAGATTTTGAGCGCGCAATTCGGCCAAAAAGATAGAACAGGCTCTAACTTTCTGAGTATCTGCACAACAGAGATCCCCATAAAAGTCCATGGGGGTGCGCAAATGGGCGCGTAATACGGAAGGAGATGCGTGAAACACTGCGCAATTCTGCTGGAGAAAGAACACATCTGGAACCGATTAGTTATTCCAATCGGTGCGTCTTTGTTTGCCGCGCACAAATAAACATGCTTTGGGGGGCGCAAAAAGTATAAAAGTAAAATACGGCGATGCGCGGGCAAAAAAGCATCGTTTATTCCACAAAAACGCTGCGCTAATGTGCTTGTGCTCGTGGGAAGCCGGCCTTAGTGAATGGGATTTTATAGAATCCCACCTACATTGAACTCTTCATTGCTGCGGAATTTTAACTAAGGCCCCCTGTCCACGGGAGCAGAGGCCACAGACGGATCTCCACTGTCAGCCTAATCTGACAGATAGACTGACCACGGAGAATAGGGGCAATTCGCAGCATGCTGCAAATTGCCGGCTGCGAGCGCAGAATTGCAATGATTCTCCGCTCGTGGACACGGGCCGGCGCTTTCCATAGTAATCCTATGGAAAGCTTCAGACGCCGTGATTCGCCGGCGATTTAGCGCCGGTGACATCACTGCCGTGGACAGGGGGCCTTACATTCCACATCCGAAATTCTGAGTAATTCTGCGGTGTGTGAACGCAGCTTTACTGTAGGTGCAGAGAGTATGAGATTTAATGGTACCGACACACAAGGAGAGATTACATGGCAAACTTCACAGCAAAGCCTGCCACAAATACATGACAAGCCTGCCACAAATACATGACAAGCCTGCCACAAATACATGACAAGCCTGCCACAAATACATGACAAAGTCCACGTGTCGTATACAGATTTGTCACTGATAATTCGACAGATCTGACTTTGCTTTCGCCTCACCTATTGAATTATGTTAGGAAGATCTGCAGCAAAGCAACTCAAATGTTGCAGATTTAAAGGGGTTTGGCAAGCAAAAAAACTATTGGTGGCCTATACTCAGGTAGGTCATCAATAGTTAATCGCTGAGGACATACAACTCGGGATCCTCAGCAATGAGCTGACCGCCCGGGCCGCTGTCAGTGCTGCGGGCCAGATGTGCGTCATAGAGGACAGGAGAGGAAGTGCCCTGGCTGGCTTCACTCCCAGTGAAATCAATAGGAGCTAAAGTGGCTATTACACTTCCGGCACTTCCACCTCCGACATTGGGGACAGCCGCAAAAGTGTAACAGCCGCCTTAACTCTCATTGATCTAAATGAGAGTGAAGCCAGCTAGGGCAGTTCCTCTCCCAACCCCATGACGCATGTCCGGCCCACTGTACTGACAGCACGCCGGGCGATCAGCTCCTTACTGGGGTCCTGAACAGCGGGTCCATGGCGAATAACTATTCATTACCTGTCCTGAGGATAGGTCATCAATAGTTTTTGCCCAGAAAACCCCTTTAAATTTTCAACATTTGAGTTTCTTTGCTGCAGATTTTCATAGCATAATTCAATAAGGGCGCCTTCACATTGAATGAATTTCAATGGTTTCATTCTCAATTGCGATGTTTTCACAGCTGCGATACTGCGTGAAAATAAAATCGCAGCATGTCCTATCTTTTTGTGATATCGCCTATTATTTCCAATGGAGCTGGCGGCAGCAGCGCCGGCCCCATTGAAAGCAATGGGAGAAGATCATGATCCCTTGATGCAGCTGTGACAGCAGCAACAGGGGATTCCTTCGTCCCCGCGGGGAGTCGCCTCATCACTGAACACCCTGACGCTGCTGTCACAGTGTTCAGTGATGAGGGGACTCCCCGTAGGGATGAAGGAATCCCCTGCCACTACTATCACAGCAGTGGCAGGACATCATAATTTTCTCCCTATGTTTTCAATGGGGCCAGCGCTGCAGCTGCCAGCCCCGTTGAGAACAAAGTTAAACCCCTGGATGTGACAGCATCCAGGGGTTTCACATCCAAGGAATCCCCCTGCTGCAGCTGTCACAGCTGCAGCAGGGGATCGCGATCTCCTCCTATTGCTTTCAATGGGACCAGCACTGTTGGTGCAGTGATGCAAGGCTGTTTTCAAATGAAAACGCCTCGCATCCAGGGGTTTTAGAAGGTTTGCGAGACAGATATTGCGCCGTGAATCACATCCCGATATTGCTCTCACCAGTGTGCTGAAGCCCTAAGTGAGCTGAATGCAAAGTCAAATCCGTAGAAAAATCAGCGACAAATCTGTATATGAAACGTGGATTCTGTCATGTATTTGTGGCAATAAAATCTTCATCGCTGCTCAATTGATCTGTGGATTATGTGTGGATCTTTCATTCATGTAACTCTTGTCCCCCGGTATAAAAAAGTTGGCTAGTATTACCTTGGTTAGTTATTAGAGATGAGCGAGCATTGCCTTTAGCGAGTACCTCCCCGCTCGAGACGGAAGGTTCGGGTGCCGGCGTGGGGGAGCGGTGAGTTGTGGCAGTCAGCAGGGGGAGCGGGGGGGAGAGAGGGAGAGAGAGATCTCCCCTCCGTTCCGCCCCGCTCTCCCCCGCAGCTCCCTGCCCGCCGCCGGCACCTGAACCTTTTGTCTCGAGCGGGCAGGTACTCGCTAAGGGCAATGCTCGCTCGAGCAATTGCCTTTAGCGAGTAGACTCGCTCATCTCTAATAGTTATTTCTTTGTATCTGAACATGCTGCAGTTCTTCTCATCAGGTGGGTCATGTGATTTCTTTCTTACCTGGCTTTACGTTCTTTCAAATTAGTCAACTTTTCAGAAAGTATAACTCCTACATGATGATATTAAATGGACTCTATCACATAAGCTCTTCATGGAGGGAGGGGGGGGGGCGAATGCCTATCACAGTTACTGATAATTAGAGCCTCTTTACAAATACAAGATTGGGAATGGCACCAATGGACTCTTTTCCTCAACACTGGTGTGAAAGTATTCTGATGTTACACTTTTTTTTTTTTTTTTTATATCACATCTATGTTTTTATTTCAAAATATGTTTATTGAGATTTTACAATAAGAAAACCAATAAAGTGACATTCAAATTAACAAGCCTCGAAGTCTAATTAACATGTTCCTTTGGAAAAGTAGTGGTGGCATTTACGATGGTCACTTCAATGACCCAACAGGAGAACCGTGTGTGTGGGCAGCTGTATATGAGACAACAGTGTCTGCTCAAGTTCTGCCGCTTGGTTAAATGTCGCTAGGCTTCAGGGTTTAAAGTTGATAGCCAAGTGACGTCGATACACCTAACTTGGGTTTATTAAACTATGTGCGTCACTTGTTGGATGTTGACGCCTTAAGGAATATGTAGGAGCCGGAGTGGTTCGAGGTGAGCCTCGGCTCCTAGGTAGTGTAGTGTAAAGGGAAAGAGCACAGTGGGGTAAAGGGGGACAGGGAGCAGAAGAGAGTGACCAAGGTTAAGTCTAGAAGGGGGGTGGGTTAGGGTGGGGGGGGAGTGGAAGTGAGCGGAGAGCGAAAGGGAGAGAAAGGATAGGGTAAGAGGAAGATAGCGTCTCGGGGGAATGCCCCTATCGGGGTTTGTGTGTTTGTTTAAGTGGGCAGGACCCCATGTTCAAGCCATTGTTTGAACCTGGGGGAACCACGGAACGTCATCCATACCTCCCACAGGGCGTAGTATTTGGACCATTTGTCGTCGTCTTTGGCTCTCAGCTCCTCCATGTATCTAATATCCTCTAGGGCTGTTGACCAGTTCAGGCGTGTCGGCGACGTCTGAGATTTCCATAGTCGAGGAATCACTGTTCTCATGGCTAAAAGAAAGAATCTCAAGATGTCTTTTTTACTAGCCGCGATGGAACTCGGCATGACTGAGAGGAGAGCAATTTTTGGAGTGAGGTCTAGTGCACTTTTTTTAAGAGTGTTGTATAGGGCCTGAATCTCTGACCACAGAACTCTGATCCCTGGGCACGACCACCATATATGTATGAGCGATCCTGTCTCCCCCTTGCATCTCCAACATGTTGCTGGGGCGTCAGGGTATATTCTTGCTAGTGATGCTGGGGTGCGGTACCACCTCGTGAAGAGCTTATAATTTAGCTCGTGGTGCCTGCCCGAGACCGACATTCTGTGGGTCATGTTGGTGCCCTTAGCCCACTCCTCGTCAGAGAGGGTCTGTCCCAACTCCTTCTCCCACGCCTTACGGCAGCTCTCTCTCAAGTCCCGGGTCCCCCCGGCCAGCAGCATACCGTAGACCACGGAGATTTCGCCTCTCGACTCCCGGGGTTTTGCACACATCTCTTCGAAAGGGGTGGGAGGGACCGTCAGCTCCGAGACTGGACCTTGTGCTCTAATGAAGTGGCAGAGCTGCAGGTATTGGAACCACGCACCCGTCACGGCCCCCCCATCTCCCACTAGCGAGTTCAGGGGTCTGATTCCCTCCTCCCACAGTAGATCTTGAATTCTCGGGAGATGGACTCCCAGGTTTTCTAGGAGTGGCAGGCCTCTCATCCCCAGGGGGAAGTCTGGGTTTCCTACCAGGGGGGTCCAGGGGCCCGGGACAGTGACCAGCCCTCCCTTCTTTGCGAAGTTGTCCCATATGTGTAGAAGCGAGCACATGAAGGGTGAGACCTTGACACCTCTTCTACCTAGGCCTCCTCTGAGCCAGAAGAGGCCCTGCGACCTAAAGGGGGCTGAGCTCTGCTCCAGTTCGACCCATAGTTTGGACTGTCCCCTGTGCATGAGGTCCAGAACCGTCCTGCCTATTGCGGCTCTGTAATAAAGCAACAAGTCGGGTAGGCCCGCCCCACCGTTTTCTTTTTTCTGGGTGAGGAGTCTGTAGCTCAGGCGGGGCCTTGTTCCTCCCCAGACAAACCGCGTGACTATCTTTCTTAATTTGATAAAGTAACTTCGCGGTAGCCGTATCGGTATGGTCTGGAAAAGGTATAAGAGTTTCGGGAGGAAGTTCATTTTGATGGCATTTATTCTGCCGAACCACGAGAGTGTTAGCGGGCGCCACTTGTCCGTGTCTTTTGCCAGGGAGGAGAGTATGGGTTCGTAGTTTAGGTCGTACAATTGGCTCGGGTCTGGGGGTAACTTGATTCCTAAGTATTTGATGGCGTCTTCGCGCCAAGACAACGAGAATAGAGGTTTGAGTTGGGCTAGTTCTGTGGGTTGGAGTGTTATATTTTGAATCTCCGACTTTTGTAGGTTGATCTTAAAGTTACTGACTTTGCTGTATTTGTCGAATTCGTGTAGGAGGGCGGGTAGGGCTCGGGTGGGGTTCGTTATGTAGACCAGAAGGTCGTCCGCAAATGCGGCCACTTTGTGTTCAGATTGGGATGTTTTGTAGCCCTGGATTTCTGGGTTCGTTCTAATTGCATTGGCTAGTGACTTCATCACCAGGACATACAATGTTGGGGAGAGAGGGCACCCCTGTCGTGTGCCGTTCTTAATGCTGATTGGGCGGGAAAGTTTGCCGTTGACACGTATGTGAGCTGTGGGTTTGTCGTATAGGGCCATTATCCAGTTTCTCAGTCTGTGTCCCAGGCCTATTTTTTGCAGGGTGGTCTCTAGAAATTTCCAATTGTTACACTTGTTTTTTAAGGGCTAATACAACCCCCAGTGCTCTTTCACACGAGCGTATATTGGCCGTGTTTTCACAGCCAGCCGATATACGCAACCCATCTGATGCATTGATTGCCAATGCATCGGTTCAGATAGGCATAATCCGATGTGTAAAAAACGTCCAGCCAGCAAAGATAGCGCATATGGTGTGTATTCCAGACGTTTTTACGCCGGCCAGAAGAGATAGCTCTGGAACTATCTTCGGCTGGAATACGGCGGCTGCTGCCAAAGAATCTTATGGGAACCTATGACAGTTGCCGGAGAAGAGAGGTGGGAGGGAGTGTAACAGTGTGACTGCTAAACTCCCTCCACCTTCTGTCCCCCTCTCCGCCCCTTGTGGGCTGTCTGCAATGGCAGAGGGCGGGACAGGGGTGGGAGCTAGGGTGCTAAAGTCCTGCTCCCTCCCCCTTGCCAGCAGCTCCCATAGGCTGGAGCGGAGAAGGGGAGGGACTAGCTGTGCTAAGCTCACGCCCCCTCCCCTTGTCGTAAGCCAACAAGGGGCAGAGAGGGGGCGAAAGTTGAGCAGAGTAATATAAGACATTCATCTAAAATATGACCTAGTGCTCTTATTTTTGGGGAAGCAGGGTATTTAAGCATCCTGACTGTATACTTATGGTCTGTAGCTTATTTAGCTGAATATAGAATACAGAAGGTAAAGTCTGTGTCCTCTCAACAGGCAGAGATGGTACAGGCTGTAGCTGGTCATGTGATGCTGTTAGAGAAGTAAAAGGATGGAAAAATCTCAATATCAAGATGGTAACTAATAAGCATCAGACAGGAGGCTGCACTGCTGGGAAGTGATTGCAATATACATAGAAAACTTCCAAAGTGTGACAGCCAATCAGGTGAGGGGGGCAAGGATGAAAAAATGTGTTATCACCGGAGTGACCCTTTTGAATCTTCTCAACTTTGCTGCTGTTGTAAATGTTGTACATCTTCCAGACGTAATTCGACTGAGGAAAATCATAATTTTTGCCCCACGTGGCCACAGTCTACAGCATGTTAATTTATGCTGCAGATTTTCTGTTGAGGGAGTGAGATTCATGGCAAAGTCATACATAATACATGCAGAATTCACTGAGGTTTCCTTGAGGATATTGTACTGCAGACAACATATCCCATATGGATACACTGCTACGGACCTTTCACACCTGTGGAATTTACCGCATCCTGCACCGCAAGTTCTAAATTCCACATCAAAATCCGCAATTAGCTCCATGGATTTTGGTGCAGAATTCCGCAGCAACGAATTCGGAAATATTCTGCCTGTCTGAAAGGTCCCTTAGGGTAGTTTTACATGGGCGATCATGATATCGCCGCGAGAAAAACGCTGCAAAATCGTGTCTTTGTTTACGCAATTTTTGAGCGTCAACGCTGCTTTTTCTCGCAAAAACATTGCTACCACTTGCGACTTTCTCGCGCTTTTTTATTGTAATTCTGCAGCGATTAAAAACGCACTACACGAAAATTGCAAGTACATGCATTGCGATAAAATGAAGACACCATAGGGAGACATGGGCAATAAAAAAGAGCAAAACACAGGAAGATAGGACATGCCGCGTATTTTTTCCACGCAACATCGCATGAGTGAAAACATCGCGAATTGAAAACGCCTCGCGGATAAATCGCGCATTCAGAAGTGCGATATTGGGCCAAATTTCACTGCCCGATATCGCACTCACCTGTGTGTAAGTCGCTCAAGTGTTCACTTTCTATTAGAAAGTGTTAGTAAATTTCCTGTGTTTTCTTTTAACACTACAGTTTTTGTGGCAGTTATTAACCCTTTCCAATCCACTGTCTGACGTCCGAAGACGTTCTGATTAAAGGCTGTACAGCTCCGATGTCGGAAGACGTCTGGCAGGGTATTCTTACTGTATATTGCCGGCCGCTCTGTTGCCGGGGGCCTCTCCAGCATGTCCCATACCGCAGTACTGGCTCTAGCCAGCAGATGGTGCCATTGTATAATGACAGAAGGAGAAAAACCCCTAGGAAACCCTGAATCCAAAATTGGATTGCAAAGGGTTAAGGTAGTTTTTGGAGTCAAAGCCAAAAGTAGATTTGATAGAAATGGGAAATCTGAAAGAAATCACCTTAAACACGCAGGTTATTGGTGTTGATGGATTTGTACAGAATAACATAACTGGCTCACAAATGTTATCTTCGATCACTTAATTTTGACATGTAGCACAGAATGCTATCTTGTTTAGGCAAGAGCACTTACCGACTAAAAGTACGTTTAACACGGAGCAACTATCGTTCAGATAGTCCCACAGACAAGTCGTTGAAGCGTACGAACGGCAGTTGTTCATCCGCTTTTATGCAGAGCGGGATCTACATGCAAATTCATTTGCAAGTTGTTCAAACACGAACAGCTGTGACTTCGCATCAGGCGACTTTTGATCAACCAGCAACCTTTTTTTGAAAACTGATACGACTTATCGCTTGTCACTACGACCTGCTTCGACCCTCGGCAAAAAAAAAAAGGTGGAGCCCCAAATATTGAATTATTCTTCCAACATCCTAGTCACATTCAGTCAATTGAGGAGAGGGTGTCCAGAGTGCTTCAGTGCTGAAATGTATTGCTTCCAGCGCATTGCTAGGGTTATAGAAGATCAGAGGCACAAGTCCAAGGCTTACTGTATGTCCCCCTTTCCTTCTCCACACACAAAAAATGTATTCAAATGCATATATTGTTATCAAATAATACTGCCCTACCATGACCACTGCCGTTAGCATGATATGGTGAGTGGGTACAATATTACCCCCATACAGTGACCATACAGAGGTAGATAACAGTTCTACACAGTAACATTATACCCAGTCTTTATAGGTGACGTCCTTTCTGACTGGAGTTGTTCATGTTCCCTTTACTTCTCCATCCGATCAAACCCCCATGGTGACTTCTCCTGGTATGGCTGAGGCCAGGGATCAGCCGGAGTTGTCATATGATCATGCTACCCCAGAATTGAGGGGAGACGAGAGCAGTGTGGACCAGACTAGAGGGTAAAGCAAGAAGTGAGCTGAGTAAACTCTGTTTTTTTAATTTTATAATACAAATAATGGCTTATTTACATGAATGACATCATTGAATGGCTGTGATTGGTTCACCGAGCACCAGCTCCAATTGGCTGAGGCGGCGCTCCTGAACCAATCAGAGCAATCACTTGCTGGAGGTGGAGTATTCAAGGCCCATCACCAGCAAGAGATGTTCCGTCGGCATTGAGGACTGCACAGAAGCCTGCCAGAATGCCGCATACAGGCAGAAGAGACCCAGACGGCGCTTGCTAGGTGAGTAAAAGACACCCCCCGAAAATAAGCCCCTGTACTTCTTGTGGGGCAAAAATTAATATAAGACAGGGTTCTAGTTTAGGGGAAACACGGTAGTATTGGAGGCATTACCCAAGACTGAGAGTGTGATAGAGGAGCATTATTAGAGAGAGGGCATAAAGGGGATACTACTAAAGACTGGGGGCATAAAGGGGCATTAGTAAAAAGTGAGGGCATTAATTGTACATTATTACTGAATGGGGGGAAGAAATGGGTGTTATTACTGAGTGGGAGCATAAGAGGGGGCCCATTTTCTCATGTTTTGGGGAAGTGAGATGATAAGAAAATTGCTATTTTGGTATTTTTTTATGGAATTTACCAGACTGGATAAATAATGTAATATTTTAGCTAATATCAATGAAAGAGTGGCAGCATCTCAGGTGCAGTTTTTCAGAGAAAATCTTTTAATCCTCCCAGGCAATACAGGATAACGTTTCGACTTGTAGTCTTTTTCAAATATGTTATCCTATTTAGGCCGCTTTCACATGGCCAAGAAAGTCGCCCGAGATTTGTGTGTTGCGGGATGCACAAATCTCACATGAATATGAACCCCAGTCTTTGGAATGGAATCATATACATGAGCGGAATGTCCTATATTTACGAGTTCCTCGGAATGCAACGCCCATTGTTTTCAATGGGACAGGAAAACACATTGCACGGCGTACCATGTGTAAGTGAAGGCAATGCGAGGTTTCCCATTGAAATCAATGGGAAATACTTGCCAATCCTCCCACGTGTCTGAAAGCCGCCTCAGAGGATCTGCCGCTGGTGTATAAGGCAGCCTGCACACGACCGGGTTGGATTCTGCATGCGGGTTCCCGCAGTGGAATCTGACCCTGTGCCTGGCTGGTGACCCTTGTGTACCTGTCCGGATTCTTCTTATCTGTACTGCGGATGTGCCAGCGTGCCGGCACACATGTGCAATACCTATAATGTCGCGCCATCACTAGGCGATGCCGCGGATGCTGCGACCTTTCTGCAATGATGATTGCAGAAGGGCCACGGGTCGCACAACTTCCATTTAATGGAAGTCGTCCGCGCAGAATCCTCCTAGAAATAGAGCATGCTGCGATTTTTTCCCCCCTGCAATCAGAAAATCACAATTGATTTCCGCTCATGGGCAGGAAAAACAGTTTTTCCATTGCATGCTATGGCAGGTATTTGCTGCAGAATCTGGAGACGGACACCAGCTCCAGATTCTGCAATGCAGATCTGCCCGTGTGCAGGTGGCCTAAGGGGGAGCACTGTGCAGCGCTACTACCTTACAGAATAGCAGATTTTCTTTGCTGCAGGCTGGTTCCCCCTCACTCCATTGACTGAGACCAGAGCTATATTCCTGACCCCATTTCAAATGGCTTTAGTTCTGGTTCTGTATAGACTAACAACATCCCAAGAATTTTAGCTTTAAAATGATACCAAAGACGTGTCTGTAGCCCCGATAGAACCGGAGCAACATCCGTTTAAATTAGAATGATCTCTGTTCTTTTCATGCAGAATGAACAGCGCTCGTCTTAAACTGCTGGGGGTGAAATCACAGGCGTAGCGTCAGGGGGTGCTGGGGTCGCCATGGCGACCCGGCCCGTGAGCTCAGGGGGCCCCGGGGCTGCCCTCCCCATACCCCCATGCACATTCAGTGCCAGGGGCGTACCTAAAGGCTCAGGGGCCCGGGTGCAAAAGTTCAGCTCGGGGCCCCCCCACCCCGGGCCTCCACCCCACACGCCCCCGTACCCATACCTAGATCGTGCTGCATACATGATCTGTCCCTGGCGTAATCTTTCCAAACATGACGCATTTCCTGCACTACATGAACATTTGTTTGTAGCCCCGAGGCCGCTCTCACACATACCTCTTTTTACCGCTATTAGCGCAGCGCCCTGAGTGCCGTACTAACCGCGGTACAACACTCCCAGAGATTTTAATGAGGTTACTCAAATTTGTGCTCGAACATGGTGTTACTAACGCTGTGATTTTCGAGAGCTGTCTGTTCTGTTCCTGCATTTTCGTGGTTTTTAACACATCTCATCACCCATCACAATGATGGGGTGCATTGAAGAGCGCTGTCAGACGCTGTAACCTGTGTCCGAAAACGCTGCTCGAAATTACGGTAAAAATGCCACGATTTTGAGCTGCGTTTTCTGAACACGTGTGTGAGAGCGCCCTCAGGGGGGTCGTGTTTATGTTGTACTTTATAAAGAAAAACACATTAAAAACCTGCATGCAGTATTTAAAGAGCACGTACGGTATTAGGGTGACTGCCCACTACAGGTTTTTTTCACGGCGAAATTCGCAGCGTTTTTTTTTTTTCTGTAGGGGTCTATGGGACTTGTAATGTTAAAGTCACGATCGCACAAAACCGCGATTTCGCGGTAAATTGCGATTTTGCACGATCGCTATTTTAACATTACAAATCCCATAGACCCCTGCAGAAAAAAAAACCACTGCGAATTTCGCCGTGAGAAAAAATGTAGTGGGCAGTCACCGTAAAGGAGCAGCAGACACTATTAATAACCGCATGCGGTTTTGATGCGGTTTTTCATTGCGTGTAAAGGGTGCAAATAAATACAGTAAATCCAGGGAGATGTATAACTTATACCAGAGAGAGAGAGAGAGATATGTGATAGAGAGAGAGAGAGAGAGAGAGAGAGAGATACATAGATAGATAGATAGATATGAGAGAGAGATAGATATGAGAGATAAATAGATAGATAGATATGAGATAGATAGATAGATAGATAGATAGATAGATATGAGATAGATAGATAGATAGATAGATAGATAGATAGATAGATAGATATGAGATAGATAGATATATGGGATAGATATGAGATAGATAGATATGAGATAGATAGATATGTGCATGGGGGTATGGGGAGGGCAGCCCCGGGGCCCCCTGAGCTCACGGGCCGGGTCGCCATGGCGACCCCAGCACCCCCTGACGCTACGCCTGTGTTCAGTGCATTAATGGCTGACCGTTCTTTCCCCCGCATGATGCGGCAGTCAGAACAGCCAGCCTGAGAGGAAAAGCAGGGAGGTACTTACATGGGCCGGCAGGGGAGGGGGGAGCAGGTCACATGGGACGGCAGGGGACAGGGATCATGTGCTGCCCCCCTGCTTCCTGCTGAACGGGGAAGCTTCTGAGTTTACCTCTCCTGCTGCTGCTGTCACATGGAGGAGAAGTGGACCGAGCCCTGGGGTAAGTGTATATATGTGTGTGTATCTGTCTGTCTCCCTCCTCTATCTATCTATCTATCTATCTATCTATCTATCTATATATCTATCTCATATCTATCTATCTCCTATCTATCTATCTATCTATCTCATATCTATCTATCTATCTATCTATCTATCTATCTATCTCATATCTATCTATCTATCTCATATCTATCTATCTATCTATCTATCTATCTATCTATCTATCTCATATCTATCTATCTGTCTATCTATCTATCTCCTATCTATCTCCTATCTATCTCATATCTATCTATCTATCTATCTCCTATCTATCTCATATCTATCTATCTCATATCTATCTATCTATATATCTATCTCATATCTATCTATCTATCTATCTATCTATCTATCTATCTATATATCTATCTCATATCTATCTATCTATCTATCTATATATCTATCTCATATCTATCTATCTCCTATCTATCTATCTATCTATCTCATATCTATCTATCTATCTATCTATCTATCTATCTATCTATCTATCTATCTATCTATCTATCTCATATCTATCTATCTATCTCATATCTATCTATCTATCTATCTATCTATCTATCTATCTATCTCATATCTATCTATCTATCTCATATCTATCTATCTATCTATCTGTCTATCTATCTCATATCTATCTATCTGTCTATCTATCTATCTCCTATCTATCTCCTATCTATCTATCTCATATCTATCTATCTATCTATCTATCTATCTATCTATCTATCTATCTATCTATCTATCTCCTATCTATCTCATATCTATCTGTCTCATATCTATCTATCTATTTATCTCTCATATCTATCTCTCTCTCATATCTATCTATCTATCTATGTATCTCTCTCTCTCTCTCTCTCTCTCTCTCTATCACATATCTCTCTCTCTCTCTCTGGTATAAGTTATACATCTCCCTGGATTTACTGTATTTATTTGCACCCTTTACACGCAATGAAAAACCGCATCAAAACCGCATGCGGTTATTAATAGTGTCTGCTGCTCCTTTACGGTGACTGCCCACTACATTTTTTCTCACGGCGAAATTCGCAGTGGTTTTTTTTTCTGCAGGGGTCTATGGGATTTGTAATGTTAAAATAGCGATCGTGCAAAATCGCAATTTACCGCGAAATCGCGGTTTTCTGCGATCGTGACTTTAACATTACAAGTCCCATAGACCCCTACAGAAAAAAAAAAACGCTGTGAATTTCGCCGTGAAAAAAACCTGTAGTGGGCAGTCACCCTAATACCGTACGTGCTCTTTAAATACTGCATGCAGGTTTTTTATGTGTTTTTCTTTATAAAGTACAACATAAACACGACCCCCCTGAGGGCGCTCTCACACACGTGTTCAGAAAACGCAGCTCAAAATCGTGGCATTTTTACCGTAATTTCGAGCAGCGTTTTTGAACACAGGTTACAGCGTTTGACAGCGCTCTTCAATGCACCCCATCATTGTGATGGGTGATGAGATGTGTTAAAAACCACGAAAATGCAGGAACAGAACAGACAGCTCTCGAAAATCACAGCGTTAGTAACACCATGTTCGAGCACAAATTTGAGTAACCTCATTAAAATCTCTGGGAGTGTTGTACCGCGGTTAGTACGGCACTCAGGGCGCTGCGCTAATAGCGGTAAAAAGAGGTATGTGTGAGAGCGGCCTCGGGGCTACAAACAAATGTTCATGTAGTGCAGGAAATGCGTCATGTTTGGAAAGATTACGCCAGGGACAGATCATGTATGCAGCACGATCTAGGTATGGGTACGGGGGCGTGTGGGGTGGAGGCCCGGGGTGGGGGGGCCCCGAGCTGAACTTTTGCACCCGGGCCCCTGAGCCTTTAGGTACGCCCCTGGGTGAAATACTTATAAAATTACACATCCATATCTCTTTCTGTCTGCCCCATTGAAATGAATGGAGTGGTGCAGCAGTATTCATTTTTATGGTCAGACAGAGATAGCTGAGACCCAACCATCAGAGGGCTGTGAACGACATTCTGCAGCTTGCTTTGTATTACATTACATGGGGATGCAGAAGTTAAATGCTTTAACATTTTTTATGAAAATGCATTGCAAAAAGTTTTTATCAATAATCGATGCAATACAATAAAAAAATGTTATCAAAGGTGTCCATAGCTTTTAAAGAAACGCTCCTTTTTATTCATTATGTAACCAGCTCTCAGTATATATAGGCCCCCTGTCCACGGCCGTGTATTCGCCGGCCAACGCTTTCCATAACATTGCTATGAAAAGCGCCAGCCCCTGTCCACGAGCGGAGAATCATTGCGATTCTCCGCTCGCGGTGAACAATTCGCAGCATGCTGCAAATTGCCCCGATCCTCCGCGGCCAGCCTATCTATCAGATAGGGCTGGCCATCGGAGATTCGGCTGTGGCTCCTGCTCCCGGGCGGCGGCTGACACCCCTGCTAAGTAAGTTCCTTCTGCCTTCTCATTCCACCTATCCGGTTACTGGAGCACAGGGTTTTTTTTTCTAATTTATTGTCTACTGGCTTCTCCGCCGCGGGACTTCGCAACACCCATGGACAGGGGGCCATAAGTCTGGTAGTATTACCTTGTTTAGTTTCTCATTTGTGTCTGAAAAGAATTTCCTTCACTTGGGTCATGTGATCTCATGGTGACCCCCTTGAAATTACTTGCCTTTCTATTCTCTCAACAGGCCACCAGAGCTCAGTCACCCAAACTTCCTGTGTGATAGATTACATGGACTGTACCACGCATGCTCTGAGGAGGAAGGATAGTAACTTTCATATTACTTTTGTTAATTAGAAGCTCCTGTCACACAGTTATAATGAAGAAGATTAAGTTCATGCTCCATGATGGTACATTTATGTTATTTACCTTATTTAGGCGAATGTAGAGTTTATATTTAAACTGTCCTCCCAGCAGGCAAAGATGGTACAGTCTGTAGTTGCTCATGCTATGCTAATGCATCATAGGATTGATAGCACAGAACACAGTCAAATTGAAAGCAACATGAAGATGGTGACTGAGAAGCATCAGACAGGAAGCTGCACTACATGGAAAAAAAGCAATATACATAGAAGATGTCCAAAGTGTGATAGACAATCAGGTGATGGGTACAAGGATGGAATAATGTATTTTCACGAGTGCCTCTTTAACTCTGACCCAATTTCACTATGCCAAGGCACGCTTTCTCCCAAATTATTTAGTTTATGCACAGGCTACCAGCTTTGTTTAATACCGTGGGCTTGTGTATTTGACTGTATCTCCTTTGGCATACGAGAGATCAGGGCCTCAGCCTAATTTCCAACCTATGTCCTAATCATTCACATTGCATTTTATGACTCCAGTATTGGTTCAATCCCAATTTCAGTCTTTTATGTAGAAAACTGTATAGGGACAGAAACCAGAAGGGCACCGTAGGGGTAAATATGTGAGGAGACCTCTTTGGTTTCTGTCTCCCATAGTTTCCATCCATGTTGGTCTTAACTGGATAGAAAAGCACTGTCCTCGAAGACCAGGATGGAACCAGTGCTGCAGTCACAAAATGTGGAAAGAGTCTTATTTTTGAGCACGTTTTAAAGTTGGCAATACAATATAGACTGTTTTCAGGATTCTCCTTAAATATGCCCTGTACTTTCAAAAAACGTTCCGTAAATCAGTAGTGCGAGTGGATATAAGAAACCTTGCTCTATATCTTATTAGAGAAAATGCCATTCTCCACTTAAAGTGGTTTTTCGGTCAAATACAGGATCCACTGCTTGGAATACGTGGAGATTACCTGATTGTCCATCGCGCTGTCAGTGCAGCAGTGGCAGATGTAGTCATCGGGTCGTTGGCGGAAGTGTCATAGAGAGCTTTACTCCCCTTGAAATCAATGGGCGCGCTGCTTCCTATTACACTTCCATGTTCAACCCCATAGTCGGAGACAGAAGTACCCAAAGTGTAATAGAAAGCTTCAACTCCCATTGATATCAAAAGGAGTGAAACCCTCTATGACACTTCCAACCCCGGTGACTATGTTCAGCCCTGCTGCACTGACAGCGAGTTGTACAATCAGCTGATTTCCAGGATGTCTGGTCCTGCTGCATTGGGATCCCTAGTGGCAGGTCCCTAGTGACCAACTATTGATAACCTATCCTGAGGATAGGACATTAACAGTATTTGATTGATTAAGGGCTTGCATTAGAGGCGCGCACAGGACGTGCTTCGTGGTGTGCGCAAAGATAGGATTTGTCCTATCTTTGCTGTGTGTTTTCCATACACTCTTATAGGAGCTGGAAAGCACGCACCTCAGATCGTGTGAACGGGCTACACCAAGTATCTGGATTTAGCAGGTTCATGCGATCTTTAGAGCAGTATAGCTGCGATCTTTGTAAGCAGCTATGCTGCACGCAGACAGTGCTCGTCTGAATGAGCCCTAACAGTCACTTACTCTACCGACCCTCTCTTGCACTGATCATTCTGTAGTGGCCCAGATTTAACAGGGCCCCTCCATAATGCTAATTGTTTGTCTTGTGCATTGGTATTGACAGTGTCTTTAAGGTGTGTGCATTTGTGATGTGTATTGCACCTCTGCAGCACTGAATGGGTTAACGTCTGGGTTATGTCTGGAAAATGTATCTTGTTGTGTCACATGATCATGTTTCATATATGTGTTTGCAAGGTTGAATGCAAAGTAGTCTAAGGTAGTCTAGGGAGAAGTCTGCAAGTTGGTTGGAGCCTGGGAAAGGGAAAGCCTGGTAGTGAGCAGGAGAAACTGTGCCTCGCCCTATGAGGTTCCCCATGATGGAAGAGACTGAGCGATGGCCGGATGTGTGCTCTGGGCCCT
This sequence comes from Eleutherodactylus coqui, assembly GCA_035609135.1. Classification (NCBI taxonomy): domain Eukaryota; kingdom Metazoa; phylum Chordata; class Amphibia; order Anura; family Eleutherodactylidae; genus Eleutherodactylus; species Eleutherodactylus coqui. The sequence goes on along the minus strand of CM069414.1, from coordinate 110,381,997 downwards.
ATTCACCCAGGCCTTCTTGCTATTAATGTGGAGGACTGAGGGAGTTAAAGGAGCCGCCATGCAGCGCTTAGTGCTACTTCCAAATGTGAGAGTTGACCAGTAGAGAGCTGGAGAGAGAAAAAGAGAGGCCAGGAACAGAACCCCACAGATAACTAGGACTGTGGACTCCTCTATCATCCTGTGAATCCTCCCTGTCACATCTAGAGTTGCCACCTTTGTCACAAAAAAATACTGGCCATGGTTTAAAAGGGTTGTGGCTTGGGGGCGTGGCTTATCACAGGGCCAAAATTTTGTTCTGCGCAAGCGTGACGGCCGTGGACAGGGGGCCATAGAGGATCACACATTGGCAAGCGTGACTAAAGGACTGACTGACTAAGTAAGGGACAGACGGACTAAAGGACTGACTGACTAACTAAGAGACAGACGGACTATAGGATTGAATGAGAGACGGACAGACTATAGGACTGACTAACTGAGGGACGGACAGATTATAACCGAGGGATGCATGGACTATAGGACTGACTGACTCTCTCTTACACCTGACAAAGTTACTGAGGCAGGACTTCCCACCAGCTGCCCCCCACAGTGCAGCCCCTCCCCCACTGTCACCTGTCCCCGCCCGTCTCCGCAGCCCCCACATCCCCTGCAGTTACCATACACCAGCTTCTTCATCCACAGGCTGTTGTTGTCCCCATCCACCGGGCTTTGTTGTCCTCCATCTCCGGGGCCCTCATTGGGCTGGTACCACATTCAGTGCCAGGTTGCTGGTGAGGGGGGGTGCTAAGCCGGGCACTCAACATCCGCTTGTACCCCGCAAGTTGCTCAAGAACATCTCTGCAGCCTGCAGGAGCAACTGGGACCTGCAACTTACAGGTCCCCGTCACTCCAGCAGGCTGCCGCGATGTCCTCCGTGCCAGCAGAACATTTCTTTCTGGAAGCTGGGCTTGAATTCCCCACCTCCAGCAAAGATAATGATCTGGTTGGCTAGCCAGCGCCGGCATCAGCCAATGAAAGCACACAGGTGGACTGCGCATGACAGCGAGCGTGAGATACGCTGCCACAAACAGTACAATTTTGCTGCCATACGCAGTGATAGGCTGGGTCGCTGTTGGCTTAACAGCGGTAAAACGCTGCGCTGCGGGAGCAGCGTTATAGTATTACAGACATGTGAGCTCAGCCTTAATTGTAGACTGATACAAAATTGATGCAAAAAATTACACAATAAACATAATTTACTGAAAACATTCCACCCCTTTAAGATTTTCTCGCTTTCTTTCACTGTCTCTAGGGAGCCCTCTAGTGGTAGTTTATCAGTACATGACACAACATTCCTAAATGGAGATAAAGCTGTCATTTTGCTGCTAAAAAGCTCTGCAAAATATAACCTTTTATGGATGTTCAAATACAGTAAGTTCTAATCTTCTACAACACTATAGATAATGTTGGAAGACTGCGACCGTGTTTCCGGCGTACTGTGCACGAACATGCAAGGAGTTCACAATGACAATGCATACTTGTTGCGTGTTGCAAATCCCTATACATTATCTTGGCAAGTATGCGTACATAATACATGCCAAGATAGAATATTGTGTGATTTTTTATTTTTTTTTTTTGGGAGGGGGCGGGAGGGTGAGCGGTAAAGTGAAAGTGTATGTGAGTTTGCTGCTGTGAATTATGGGTGCAAAACCGGTGCAGGTAATATCTAATGAGCATACGGTCGTGTGAGCCCAGCCTGAAGCAGATCCGAAAGGAATAACAGCTGCATGTATGAATCCTGTCTGCAAGTTCAACACCCCAACTGAGACTATTTTAACAAACAAAATAGTAATTAAGTAAACAAAGCGGTACAATAAAAAATAAACAAATGTCACAAAAAATTATATAGCAAAAAATAAAAGTTAGGATTTTTTTTAAAATCCGTTCTGCTATTATAAAAAATTATATCTCTAAAAAATCTACAACTTGTCCCAAAAATACGAGATATTCCGTAGCCACGCCAACAAGAAAATTACTTGATTTCTCTGAGAACAATCACACAATAGGAAAAAAAAAACAAAACTGTCAAGTACTGAAGGCGAAAAATGGCTTTATCGTTAAAGACGTTGGCTGCCTTCTACATCATAAGTACAGGACAAGAGATATTGGGTATCCTGGCAACTTATTGATACAATGTGGCATATGGAAGCGCGACAAGTGTATTAAGATAGTCAAGCCTATCAATAAATTTACTACATCCAGCGGTACCTCCATGTGCCAGACTGCAATCTATGCCAGTTGGTAGCTGGCGTAGACTGCAGCTAATCTATGCCAGCTTCTGGCGTAAATGATAGTAAATGTGACAGGCAGGGTGCTTTAAAAAGTGGTTGGGCTTCCATAAACACTCTAGAATACTTAATTTTGGCACATCTGCCAAAAGTGTGACTTTTTGATGTCAAAATTCAATATATGCCCCAATGTGTTTGGTTGCTCTGCACCTTTCTCATTTATTATGAAGCCATGCCCCCTTGCCACTGAAGTCTTACTTCTGCAGAGCGCTGGTGCTCCATCCTGCAAATGGTCACTGATGGAGGGACATGTGATATAATAGTGCCAATTGCCAGCTTTAGCTACATGCGGCCCCATGCCCGCTTGTGGGGAGGCACCAGATGGATGTAGGCTGGGGGCAACCGTCTCCATAGGTCCAACTGTTCAGATGATATTTTTCCTCTGTGCGGCAGCGTCTTCAGTAGCTACATGAATTATCCTTCACCTGGCTGTTTTCACCCTTCTGGTTCTCCGAGGCACTGCTGTCAGTCCATCAACTTGCTTGCAACACAATTGCTTAATTCTGCTGCGGTATTTATGTTATGAGCTTTGTTCTGGTAATGTAATTATGTTATAAATTTGGTTCTGATGCTGTATTTATGTTATGCACTTGTTTCTAGTAATGTATTGTGGCAAGCTGTGGGTTACTCGCTCTTGGATCGCCATCTTCTCCATTCAGGAGGGTTGGCACTACAAGCATAAAGTCTCAGGAAACCCGGATTACTTGAAATTCTAGAGTCTGTAAGCTTTTATTTTATATACAGCAAACACTTGTGGAACATACAATGATTGCAGGGTTCACAACCCACAGGGTCTCCAACACTATCCCCCACCCGGGACATCTAGAGGGCGTCCTCCTCTGTCAGACCTTGTGATGGGCCCAGTCTGGTCTGCGACGGACCTCAGGCTTCTAGTTTCTGATGCTGCTTCTGCAGCCCCTCTCTCTGGCTTTCAGCCTCCTTGTAGCCTCCCTCTCAGGGAGTAGCTCTAGCTCTTTCTCAGAGCCTGGGCTAGCTCTGGCTTTCAGCAGCAGTTCTGCCCCAGCTTCCAAATAGGGACTGAATGTGTCTGGAGATTTAAGCTCCTCCAGACACACTGAAACAGCTGTCCCTGCTGATTAGCACACCTTCCAGTACACAGAAGACCTGTTACAGCTCCCTGCAGGCCACTCTGTGTATTGCCTTGCTACAGTATTTATTCATTAAGGCCAGGCTCAACCAAGCAGGTTGGATTCCGCATGCGGGAGGCACCAGCGGATTCTGGCTGTGAGCCTGGCCGATGACCCTGCGTACTTCACTTAACTGTACTCCGGATGACCACGCACATTTGCTGGCATTCATACGCAGTGTCGTTTTTTTGTTTACTTGTATTTCCCGAGCCTTGTGTATGGTATGATGGAGTTTCTTTGTGGTTTTCCTTAGCATCTCTAGCTGGGAATTGCAGGCCACTACTAGGGGTTTCCTTCCTTCTCTGTGTATTGGAGTAGTTGATTTCTGGGTATCCTGGTGGCTCTGGTGATTTGGTCATCAACTGAGGTGGGATGGTAGCCCTGATTCAAAAATGTCCTTTTAAGATGGTATAGATGTTCCTGTCTGTCTGTTGGGTTGGAGCAGATCCAGTTGTATCTGATGCCCTGGCTGTAGACCAGGGGTGTCAAACTCATTTTCATGGAGGGCCACATCAGCCTGATGGTTGTCTTCAAAGGGCCGAATGTAATTGTAAGGCTGCCTGTCCACAGGCAATTGTTCATTGCGTTACCCGCGGCAATAATCCGACCGCGGGTAACGCAGTGAACGCTTTCCATAGCGTTGCTATGGAAAGCGCAGCCGTGGATTTCACGAGCAGAGAACCATAGCGATTCAAAACAATGAGCACAAAACAAAATGGAAGCACAACCATTCAAATGTATTCAAACTCAGGTTTTTAAAAATGCTTACCTATTTTGTTTTTTGGCTCGATGTCTGACACCGCTTTCCCATGGTCAGTGTGTCTATGTCTAGTTTTAGGTCTTGTGCTGCAGCGATCCATAAAACAGCATGGAGGTTGTCATCGGTGATGCGTGATCTGTGCTTCGTCTTGTTTAGATTCATTATTGAAAACATGTGTTCGCATAGATAGGTGCTCCCAAACATGGAAAGAACACGGGTAGCATGAAGTCGGAGCTGTGGCATCAAAGCAGGGGGCAGCAGACGGTAAAAGTCCTCGATTTTAGCATCCTGGAACTTTGCTCTCAGGCCACCATCACTTTGAATATCAATCAACTCCATCTGAAGGTGATGGGGTGCGCTGTTGACGTCAGCGGTGAAAGGATTGTCAACGATGGCAAAGCTTGAGTGCTGGGTTCTAAAGTCAGAGAAGGGCCGATCAAACTCATCAATTAACCGACTCCCTTTGATAGCCAATCGAATGCTTGAAAAAGCTCCAGGAACTGAGGCTGAGATGCTCTGGCAAACCGGAAAGTGAGCAAGATTGTCCTGGTCCAGTTGGGATTTCCATAGGTGATGTTTACGCAGGAAAGCTGTGGTCATGTCGGACATCTGTGTGATTACTTGTTTGCGCCCCTGCAGCTTCTGATTCAGTTGAGCGAGATGTTTACTTAAGTCACACAACATAGCAAAATCACATAGCCAGTTTGGATCTGACAGCTCAGCCAAGGGTTTTCCTTTACTTTGCATGAAACGTGCAAGTTCTTCTCGAAGCTCAAAAAATCGTTTAAGGACTGCGCTCCTGCTCAGCCACCTTAGTTCTGTATGGTACGGCACGTCTCCATGCTCCGAGTCCATCTCTTGTAAAAACAGCTGGAACTGGCGATGATTCAAGCTACGGGCCTGAATGAAGTTTACCGTTTTCATGACCGTGGCCATGATATTATCCAGTTCCAGAACCTTTCCACACAGGGCTTCTTGATGGATAATGCAGTGATACGTTATCAGAGGTGTGTGGCAGTTACTTTTTTCCATTTTCTCCTTCATAAGTCCAACTAAGCCCGTTTTTTTCTCCACACATTGCAGGCGCGCCGTCAGTAGTTAGCCCCAACAACTTTTCCCAGGGTAATTTATGTTTAGTAATGGACTTCTCCACCACATCAAAAATGTCCTTCCCTGTTGCCGTCCCATGCATGGCAATTACATCCAAGAGCTCCTTTGTGACAAAGAGGTCCGCCTTCACACCTCTTATAAAAATAGATAGATGCGCTGTATCCGTGTTGTCCGTGCTTTCATCAACGGCTAACGAAAAAGCCAGATAGCTGCATGCCTCTTCAACCAGCTGTGTTGTCAGATTTTCTGCTAGTTCATTAAAGGGGTTGTCCCGCGACAGCAAGTGGGGTTATGCACTTCTGTATGGCCATATTAATACACTTTGTAATATACATTGTGCATTAAATATTGGCCATACAGAAGTTATACACTTACCCCCTCCGGTGCTGGCGTCCCCGTCTCCATGGCAACGATCAAGCCTCTTCTCTGGTCGCACGAACAGTCGCGCTTGCGCACTGAAGGATTCCTCTTCTGTCTCCCTCCTGGCTCACGAGCTGTGTCCTGGCTCCTCCCTCTTCTCCGCATCATCGTAGCTCCACCTCCGTCACGTGGTGCCGATCAGCCAATGAGGTGGCTGTAATCGGCAGTGGAATGCAAGACTGGAGAAGAACATCCACGGTGCACCATGGGAGAAGACCCGCAGTGCACCGTGAGAAAAGACCAGTGGCGCCATCTTTGAAAGAAGAAAAGAAGAATCTTCAAAGCTGCAGAACGGGGATCCAGGTAAGCGAATTTTTATTTTTTAAATAACAAATGGATGCTGTTTAAATGTGCACTAAGTGGGGGTCTGTTTAAAAAAAAATTTTTTGATTTCAGCGCGGGACAACCCCTTTAACTCTGTTTGCAATGGTGTTTCTTGACAAACTGACATTTTTAAAACTCTGCATCTGATCGGGGCTAGAGATGAGTGAGTGTACTCGGTTCGGGTGTTTTTGCACTCGAGCACCACTTTTTCCGAGTAACTCACTACTCAGACGAAAAGATTCGGGGGGCGGCGTGGTGGAGCGGGGGTAGCAGTGGGGAAGGAGCTCTCTCTCTCTCCCCCCCCCCCCCCACTCCCCTCTGCAACCCCCCGCTCACCCCCGGTGCCCCCCGAATCTTTTCGTCCGAGTAGTCAGTTACTCAGAAAAAGCAGTGCCTGAGTTCAAAAACACCCGAACCAAGTAGATTCGCTCATCTCTAATCAGGGCACACCTGCTCACACTCTTTTAGCATGCACTGCTTCAAAAATGCACCTTCCGAAAAACACTTCGAAGCTCGGGCAATCTCTTCAGTCACAATAAAGCTAGCTTTCACCGCTGAATCACTTTTGGGTGTAGCTTTTGTAAACATATTCTGCTGCGATTGCAGTCTACCTTTTAATTCTTGGACAATTTGTTGTCTGTCTTGCAAACTATATTTACCATATTTAGTGCCATGTTTGGTCTCAAAATGTCGTCGTATATTGTACTCCTTCAACACGGACACTGCCTCATGACACAAAAGACATAGCGTTTCTTCTCCCTGAAGCACGAACATGTACTCACTCTCCCATCTTTCATTAAACTGTCTTCCTTCTGCATCAATTTTTCTCTTGCTGGACATTTTCAAATTGGTGCACCAGCAATGTTATGGTGTGCCACCTACGTAAAAGACCAATATGTCTTTTAGGAGCATGTTAGATAGTAGCCAACCCCTTCCACCTCTTTAGCACCTGTGTCCCAAATAATGCCTCCCTTGGTGCCCTGCATAGTAATAGCAGTAGTAATAGTGACCCCCACAGAGACCTCCGTAGTAATAGTTACTCCCACAGAGGTATCCACCGTAATAGTGACCGTCACAGCAGCACCAGTAGTAATAGTAACCCCCACAGCGGCCGCAGCAGAAATAGTGACCCCTACAGCGGTCACCGCAGTAATAGTGACCGCTACAGCGGCCACCGCAGTAATAGTGACCCCTACAGTGGCCACCGCAGTAATAGTGACCCCTACAGCGGCCACCGCAGTAATAGTGACCGCTACAGCGGCCACCGCAGTAATAGTGACCCCTACAGCGGCCACTGCAGTAATAGTGACCCCTACAGCGGCCACCGCAGTAATAGTGACCCCTACAGCGGCCACCGCAGTAATAGTGACCCCTACAGCGGCCACCACAGTAATAGTGACCCCTACAGTGGCCACCACAGTAATAGTGACCCCTACAGCGGCCACCACAGTAACAGTGACCCCTACAGCGGCCACCGCAGTAATAGTGACCCCTACAGCGGCCACCGCAGTAATAGTGACTCCTACAGCGGCCACCGCAGTAATAGTGACCCCCTACAGCAGCCACCACAGTAATAGCGACCCCTACAGGGGCCTCAGCAGTAATAGTGACCCCTACAGGGGTCTCCGCAGTAATAGTGACCCCTAGAGAGGCATCAGCAGTAATAGTAACCCCTACAGCGGCCACCGCAGTAATAGTGACGCCTACATAGGGCCTCAGCAGTAATAGTGACCCCTACAGGGGTCTCCGCAGTAATAGTGACCCCTACAGCGGCCACTGCAGTAATAGTGACCCCTACAGCAGCCACCACAGTAATAGTGACCCCTACAGGGATCTCCACAGTAATCGTGACCCTTACAGCGGCCACCGCAGTAATAGTGACCCCTACATGTGTCTCCGCAGTCATAGTGACCCCTACAGCGGCCACCGCGGTAATAGTGACCCCCTACAGCGGCCACCGCAGTAATAGTGATCCCCTACAGCGGCCACCGCAGTAATAGTGATCCCCTACAGCGGCCACCGCAGTAATAGTGATCCTACAGTGGCAACAGCAGTAATAGTGACCCTACAGCGGCCACTCCGGTAATAGTGACCCTACAGTGGCCACCGCAGTAATAGTGACCCTACAGCGGCCACCGCAGTAATAGTGACCCCTACAGTGGCCACCGCAGTAATAGTGACCCCTACAGCGGCCACCGCAGTAATAGTGACCCCTACAGCGGCCACCGCAGTAATAGTGATCCCTACAGATGACCCCTAATGCTACTACTACTGGAGCTGATATAGGGGACACTATTACTAATTGTATTCCCTATATCAGCCCCAGTAGTAATAGCTCCCCCTGTGCTCCTATGCCACTGAAAGAACCCATTCCCCACTCTGCCTATATCCCTTTTTTGCTCCCACCCTCCTCTCCTATACCCCCTACTCTTATATACTTACGTCCTCCTTATAGAAATGCCGCTGCTCCGCTGCTCTCTGTCGCGCTCGTTGATTGCAGGTACACACTGTGACGTCAGTGTGCACGTCCGACGCCTCCTCCCTTCTGCTTTCGCGGAACCAGGGGAGGGGGAGGAGGATCCTGGGTGCACACCGATGTTACAGTGTGCGCCTGGGATTGGCGCCACTGACTGAATACCCACGGGGGAGCCACGCTCCCCGCTGGTATTCACTGCTGTGGTGACCGGCCGCCGGCATGCGATGCCGGCCATGCTCGCGGGCCACATTGAACAAGGCAGCAGGCCAGATTCGGCCCGCGGGCCTTGTGTTTGACACATGTGCTGTAGACGATGGACTTTTTGATGTATATATTTCTCTACTCATCCTGTGGTGGTATTCTTTTAAGTGCAAATTAATCACATCCATGTCTGTGCCTTGTCATATATATGCATGCCTCTTCGGACCTATTTCATTATACCTGATGAAGAACCCTAAGAGGTTGGAAAGCTCGCTATAGCATCATGTATTTTTGTTAGCCATTAAAAGGTATCATATCTACAAGATTACCTGGTTTCTCTTGCTGGGAACAATCAAAATATATGAAGAGGCTTACGTTTCTTAATACAATAGTTTCTCTGGTACAAACTTTACTTAGACCGGTGTATAGAACACTGGTCTACGTAAAGATGCTACATTTTATTATTAAGTTGCCAAAATACCCAATATTTACTGCCCTGCACTTATTACACCGGGGAACATTATTTTTTTTCCTAGTGCCTGGAAATTTTCTACCTGATTCTGGGTATTTTTGTGCCGCTGATTCCAGAAATGCTTTTCTTTTCTTTGTACGATCTCTAGTTTTTGAGATATTGCTGATATTATTATCACTTTATTTGTGCAGCAGAATTTGTTTACTGTTTGTGTATTTTATATCCTCGATTTTGCTGATGTTCACATCTGTTTTGTTTTCATTACAGACATAGATTTGGCTACATCAAGAAGAACGTGTCCGTCATCCTGATGTTTTTTTGTTTAATTTGCAGGGAATGCACATTCTCTCAGCAGAGACGAGTTATAACCACGGACTTTGTGAAAAGGGCTTATTTAGCTTACTTCACGGTGAAACTGGGGGACCAAGACAAGCCTTGGGCGCCATATATTGTGTGCAAAACCCCTGTGACAATGGTGGGATGGGAAAAGGAAGTGCATGATATTTGATATACCAATGGTTTGGCACGATCAGAGCAACCAGAGCGATGACTGTTACTTTTGTTTGATGAATGTAAAGGGCATAGATGGAAAAAAAAATGGAGTGGGTGGACATATCAGGATTTAAAGGGGTTGTCCCGCGGCAGCAAGTGGGGGTATACACTTCTGTATGGCCATATTAATGCACTTTGTAATGTACATTGTGCATTAATTATGAGCCATACAGAAGTTATAAAAAGTTTTTCACTTACCTGCTCCATTGCTAGCGTCCTCGTTTCCATGGAGCCGTCTAATTCTCGCCGTCTAATGGCCAAATTAGCCGCGCTTGCGCAGTCCGGGTCTTCTTCTCTTCTCAATGGGGCTCCGTGTAGCTCCGTGTAGCTCCGCCCCATCACGTGCCGATTCCAGCCAATCAGGAGGCTGGAATCGGCAATGGACTGCACAGAAGACCTGCGGTCCACGGAGGAAGAAGATCCCGGCGGCCATCTTCAACCGGTAAGTATAGAAGTCACCGGAGCGCGGGGATTCAGGTAAGCGCTGTGCTGTTTTTTTTTTAAGTCCCTGCATCGGGGTTGTCTCGCGCCGAACGGGGGGGGGGGGGGGGGGGGGGTTGAAAAAAAAACAAAAACGTTTTGGCGCGGGACAACCCCTTTAACCTCCGCTCAATGCCCTGTACCACAGATACACCTGTACCAGTATATAGCAGCCTTCCAGAGCTCTCCGAAAAAACAGATGAACCGGCTGGTGAAAAGTAATCTGAGCAACATGACAGCGATTTTGAAGAACCCTCATTAGCTGCATCGGGTTTGAATCAATTGAATTGAACGACCTTATAAGAAACCTAAATCTTCCCAAAAAAGCATCCGAGTTGTTAGCTTCCCGGCTGGCAGAAAAAAGTTTACTGCTACCGGGATCTAAAATCTCAGTAAACCACAACAGAGAAGAAGAGTTTCTGCCATTCTTCACAAAAGAAAATTATTTTGTTTTCTGCAACAAGGTGCAAAAGTTATAGAGGAAACTGAATGCGAGCGAAAACACACGAAGCGAATGGCGGCTGTCCTTAGATAGCTCTAAACGCAGCCTAAAATGTGTACTTCTGCATAATGGAAACAGATTCAGGCCAATTCCTATTGGTCAGTCAGTTAGTATGAGGGAAGATCAGGCAACAATAGTCACAGCCCTAGAGAGGATAGCCTATCGCCATCACCAATGGATCATCCATGTGGATTTGAAAATGGTGAATTTCCTTCTAGGGCAGCAGGGTGGGTACACTAGTGCCCTTGTTGTCTATGTCTGTGGGACAGCAGAGTCAAAGATCAACAGTTGGTGAGAAGACAGCGGCCTTTGGGAGAAAACATGGTTCTTGGAAAAAAAATATCATCACAGAACCTTTGGTGGACTGAGAAAAGATCATATTGGAAAATTTCCTGGGGTGAGCATGGAGAAACTAAAAGCAGGTATATTTGATGGGCTGTAAATAAGAGACCTCATGAAAGACCAGCGTTTTCAAGATGCTATGAACAATATTGAGGGAACTTTCTTGGAAAGAAGGTGGCTAACTACAGGGCACTCATGGAGAATATGTACACGTGGCTACAACATAAGTATCAAGTTGGGCTATCTGTACAGTTATTTGGATTGATTTCCATTGAGTCTTAGTGATGTCAGCAACGAACATGGGGAACGATTTCACCAAGAAATAAGGATCATGGAAGAACTGTGCCGTGGACGATGGGAAACACATATGATGGCAGCCTGTTAGAGATGGGGTTTCCACTAGGGGCGACGGTGTCCGGGTGAGGCGGAGCCCTCATCCTGGAGCTGTGGGGGCCCGGCCTGGCGGCCGTGTAACACAGCCTACTGTTGGAGCATCCATCGTGAATGTCCAGGAACATGACATTATCGGAAATCACAGAACCGAGCGTTTAGTGACGTGTCCCAATGAATAAACTTTTGTTTGTAGTTCGCTCTCTAAGCTTCATGGAATATATCCTTCAATATCATATGTTTTCAAATAATATAGTTATTAATAGTGGCATAATATTGAAATCAACTCATTTGTAGTGAAAAGGAGGGCAAAACCGGATGCCATTTTCAGAATCTACGACCCAGAAATATAAAACAAAAATGTTCTAACATCTTAGGCACCAGAAGTTGTGTTCAGCAATGTTATATATGAGGCGGACAATGTCGTTAAAATGTTATAGATCCTTATAAGCAAGAAAACCTGTTTGTTTATAGGTATGCAGCTCAAGAATACAGTGACTTGCAAAAGTATTCCTCCCCTCCCCGTCTTGGTGTTTTTCTTGTTTTGTTGCTTTACAACCTGGAATTAAATTGGATTTTTCGGGTAGTTGTGATATTAATTTAAAAAAAAAGTCAATACTTTGTAGAGGCACCATTTGCCGCTCTTGGGGTCTGTCTCTACTAGCTTACTACATCTAGACACTGGGATTTTCGCCCATTCTTCCAGGCAACACTGCTTTAAATCCTTTAACTTAGAGTCAAGTCATGCCATAGATTCACAATTCGACTGAGGTCTGGGCTTTGACCAGGCTGCATGAAACTAGTTTTTGTAATTGCCCTTTGTACCAAGGTGGGGCAGCCTGCCTGGTCTAATAATATGGGCATTACTAATAGGCTGTAAGCCTGCATGGGGCACTACATGTGTGTTTGGTACTGGCAGGGAGCCATACAAGCCTTATCTATGTGCAAGTATCATACTAAGCAGCCGACCCCAATGCAGGGTAGGTGTGAGTGGTTGTTCATCAGTAGAGATGAGCGAGCCTACTCGGTAAGACAGTCACTCGAGCGAGCATCGCTCTTCTCGAGTAACTGCTTAGTGATCCGAGCAGGCTCAGGTGGGCTGCGGGGGGGAGCGGGGGGAAGAGAAAGAGATCTCTCTCACTCTTCCTCCCAGGCCATGCTGCATGGAACTAGTTTTTGCCCTTAGCGAGTACCTGCCCGCTCGAGAGAAAAGGTTCGGGTGCCGGCGCGGAGGAGCGGTGAGTAGCGGCAGTCAGCAGGGGGGAGCGGGGGGGAGAGAGGGAGAGAGAGATCTCCCCTCCGTTCCTCCCCGCTCTCCCCTGCAGCTCCCAGCCCGCCACCGGCACCCGAACCTTTTCTCTCGAGCAATTGCCCTTAGCGAGTATGCTCGCTCATCACTACTTGCGAATGATCACAGAAAAGAATCTCTCTCTTCCTCTCCTCCCCCAGACGGAATTCCTCTGGCTTTTCTGCCTGGTCTCCAAGCAGGTTGCAAGTGATTCCGCCACCTATACGCAATCTTAATTGCGTATGCCTGTGGTTCGCACCGATCCATAGACATGTCTCTTTTCATACATTTTTGTATTTCTCATAAAATAACTACTCTAGAATATGTTTTTAGAACCTTACATTGTACCGACCCTCTATTACTCCTCTTGGAAATGTCTGAATAAATGGACAACTGGGCACTACTATGCAGATTGTATGCCATCCCGCACTCCAAAAACCTACCGATAGGCTAATTAGTGAGCTCCAGTGGGAACAAGGCCCGGTGAGACTGATGACAATCACGCTGCGCAGTATGTCGCTGCTATATAAGTAACGGGAAATAAATATTTATATGGGAGTGCCGGCTATGTGTTACCAGTAATGTTTGCACAGTAAACACGATGAATATGATACATATAAAGTGTCACTAGAAGTTGCAGTTTGACAACAGTCCATGCAGAGTTTCACAAGGGTGGCTCTTTCCTCTAAGGACTCATGAAGGAAGTAAGTCATTACACTAAGGTCCTTTCCCTGTGACCTCTGTCTTGTGGATACATGTTATTTCGCTCTCTTCCTCCCTCTCTGCCCTTGTGTTCTCTGCTCATGTATACTGAATGTGAGACTGAGCGAACACCAGTCAACTAGTCAGACCTGTTCTAGGTACAGAGGTCACAGCTAAGAAACCGCTGTTATTTCTGTTAGTGACTATTGGCAAACTTCACAGGAAGACGGAAGACATTTGATTATTAGATTGGGAGGGGAGGGACGTGGACATTGTCCAGACCACAGGTTGGAAACTGGCTACTCCTGATCAGACTCACCTTTTCACGCTCGGGTAAACTGTAAGTACTTAGTCCTGGCCATATAATGTATTGTAGAAATGGTGTAACTATAACTAAATGATTCCATCTATCTATCTGTCTGTCTGTCTGTCTATCTATCAGTGTTATTGTAGGGGTGCAGAGGATGCAGTTGCACCCGGGGCCTTAAGTCTTAAGGAGCCTATAAGGTCTCAATTCCCCATGGGAATAGACTTGCACTATTCTTAAGCATTATAGTTGGGGGTCCCTATTACAGATTTTGCATTAGGGCCCCAGCGGCCTCAAGTTACACCCCTGTATCTATCTGTCTAATTTATTTAGTCAATTGCATACATTATATCTAGCACTGAGTGGGGCTCAGTAAATGTCTTCACATTCAGCCTTGTCCTATGAGCTCACAATCTGGCTCTCTTATTTGAAGCACTTATAGATACTCTATGGTCAATTGAATACAAGGCCAATTAACCATGTCATGTTATTGATAGGAAGGAGTAAATCAGAGTAGGTAATATATGCTCAAGCGAATGGAGAAAGAACATGTAAAACCCAAGAAGATATTGCCCTAGTCATATTGTCACCCAGCAGGGTGTATTATTCACGCAGGTGATGTTCCCATGCAAGTTTCATCCAATTTTGAGAACTTGCACACGAAAAGAACCCATTCATTTGAATAGGGTCATTCACACAAGCAATTTTTTTCTTAAACTAATAGTCCAAGTTTGAAAAATCGCAGCCTGTCTTATTTTGGGGTGATTCTTGTTCACAAATTATTATTATTTTCCATGGCAGCGTTAAAAAAAACCAGATCGCACTCACAAGCTATAAAAATTTGTCTGCGACGGCAATCCGTTTTTAAAGCATTTTACTATTGGAACCTCATGCGATCTTTTTCACACGTGTGAAAAATGGATTTAAATCGGATGCATATCCTGCGTCTTTATAGCAAAAACATATCGGACATGCATGCAAATCGCAGCTAAGTCTCATATAAAAAAATATGTTTTTCACTGACCTACATTGCACTCACCCATATGAATACACCCTAAGGGCTTGGTCAGATAAACGTGTTTTACAGGCTGCTATAGCAGTGTGTAAAACCACTCTTCTATAGCAACCAATAGGTTATCCGATAAAAGACAGTGGGATAGCACTGAAGGATAGTGGGGTAGCGCAGAAGAGACAGTGGGGTGGCGCAGAAGAGACAGCGGGGTGGTGTAGAAGCGACAGCTAGCAGCATTGAAGAAGAGCGGGTGGCGCTGAAGGAGAGCAAGCGGTGCAGAAGGCACAACGGGCAGCACAGAAGACAAGCAGGCGGTGCAGAAGGGACAGTGGGCAGTGCTGAAGGAGAGCAGGCAGTGCAGAAGGGACAGTGGGCGGCGCTAAAGGAAAGCGGGCAGTGCAGAAGGGAGAGTGGGTGGCGCAGAAGGGAGAGCTGGTGGCGCTGAAGGAAAGAGCGAGCTGTGCAGAAGGGGCAGCAGGCGGTGCAGAAGGAACAGCGGGCGGCGCTGAAGGAGAGTAGACAGTGCTACACTGGAGCAAGCGGTGCTGAAGGGACAGCGGGCGACGCTGAAGGAGAGGGGCAGTGCTGAAGGGACAGCGGGCGGCGCTGAAGGAGATTGTGTGGTGCTGAAGGGACAGTAGGGCAGTGCTGAAGGGGCAGCAGGCAGTGCTCAAGGAGATGGGCGGTACTGAAGGGACAGCAGGGCAGTGCTGAAGGAGAGCAGGCAGCGCTGAAGGAGAAGGGTGGTGCTGAAGGGGCAGCAGGGCGACGCTGAAGGTGAGAGGTGGTGCTGAAGGGAGAATTCAATTCAAAAATCCCACCTCCACGATGGCTGTGATTGGTTCATCACGCACTGCTTAGCCAATCACAGCAGCATTGGATGGACCAATTATAACCAGCGTGTCTTGCAGGCGGCGTTTATGAATTAGCTGAGCCGCGACTCATCACCAGACTGCCGCAGCTCATCCAATTCAAAAATCCCGCCTCCAGGACGGCTGTGATTGGTTCATCGAGGACTGCTCAGCCAAATATAGCAGCACTGGATGGACCAATCGTAACCAGCCCACTTCGACTGGCCTTTGCGATTACTATCAACTAATCTCAGGGACAGACTTTCAACAATGTTGGAATTTACCTTTAGTGCCCTGCGTTCGTTCATGGAAGGTTGTATGTAGCATTTTCGAGAGTCACCAAGAAACAGAACTTAAAAGTCAAAATATACCCTGATTCAATTCTAGGGGTACGCTCAGATGGAAGTTGGTGCACCGACAATGTAGTTTATCCTGAAGTCCTTGGCAATTAAAATAAACAGTTCTTAAAACATTGAAGTATTTTTCCTATCATCTTATGTTCCATCTAGTATTGTGAATAGGGGCAGTAAAGAACGTAGGGAAACCCTATATAGTAACAATCTATTTGTTCCATAGAGCTCGTGCCAACAGGATGTTGCTTCTACATTTTGTGTCATTTATATGTTGGGCACAATTCTGGCACATATACTTTTGAAAATTGCACCAGAATTTGCTGCACATTTATGTTGCATTTTGGACACTTTTTTTTTTTTGCATATGTGAAAAGGGGTGTGGCTTACTGGGAAAGAGGGCGTTGCCTTAATGGGACCTTATGCACCAAAAATGCGCAAAACCTGCGTAGAACTAAGTAATCTAATAGGTGGTGTAAATCTGCCCCATAGTCTTTGAACTGGCAATAAGAAGATGAGGAGACTGTTTATTATAGTGAGCGCAGGTGCTGCATGGAGAATAGTACAAACTGTAATGAATCAGGAGCTGCATGCGTCTTCAGACCGGTGGTCCCCTACAGCTCGTGTGTCCCATCCGGGTGGCTCATGGAGGGGTTATGGTTATTTTTCTACCACCATCTCTCGGTCTACATGATGTGCATCTCACGCACTTACTGATACTGCCACCCACCAGGTTGGGAAAAGAGTATGTAGACTTATTGCCATCAGCCAAAAAAAAAATAATTCTAAGGGCTCTAGTTTGTAATGACATATAAAGTTGTGACCCACTTGAAAAGTTGAGGACACCTTTTTGATGAATACATACTGTGCACACGTTTAATTAGGGGGCCTGCACACGGGCGGAAATCCCGCGGCGGGATTTCCCGCGGGATTTCCGCCGCTCAAAGACTGCATAGGATTGCGTTAACACACGCAATCCTATGCAGATGGCCGCGCGAAATCTCGTCACTCACCCGGCCGCCGGCTCCGGTCTGCACATGCGCCGGCTGCCCGGCAGCCGGCACATGAAAGAGCCGGAGCTGCGGGGCGCGGGTGAGTACGCGCTGGTCCCTGTAGGCGCTCGGGTCGGGTCCCGCGGCAAGAATCCTCGCCGCCAGATCCGACCCGCCCGTCTGCAGGCAGCCTTAGGCAGATGTGGAAAAAACTCTGCATGGTAAGGGCTTCTGCACAAGGTCAGATTTGATTTGCGGAATATGGGACCAGCAGCTGTCCCCGGATTCCGCAGCAAATACCGCTAATGGTCTTCTATGGAGCACTGTTTGTGGCAAGAAATGCCACAGCATGCTCTATTCTGTACGATTTTCGGTCCCGTAGCCCTTCTGCGGTTTTCCATCCCCTATTTTTGAAAAACTTCTTACTTTATAGCATTTTTTCTACACCTGCCTAAAACTGTTGCACTGTACTGTATTTTGTAGAGCTTGGACTAATAAGACTAGACTTCATCTTTAGCTTAGTCTTTAGTGCATACGGTATGCAGAACCATAACCCCCCACCCCTCCACGCACCTGGCGAGTGATTTTTACTTTTATAGTGCATGAAATAGCGCAGTGGCATCTGTTAATGGTATACGGCTGAGATTTCCATCAGAGATCCTCATGACGGAAATCTCAGACATGCAGAAAAGACAAAGTGTGAAAGTAGCCTAACCAGCACCCACATCACACATTTGTGCACCAACCACTTTTGAAACTGTAAAATTTCAAAGTCTCACTTGACTCAAGGAAACCTGGCAAACAATGTGCTACAAACCAGTTTTGGCAAGAGCCACTGTGGATTTCCTTGGAATTAATGTAGGAAAGAAATGGTTGTAGACACCATCCCTTTTCTTAAAGAGGCCCGAGACGTATTTCTGAGCTCAGCTGTTTTTATTAAGAATTGATCCAGCATACAATAGACGCGTTTCAGGACCATTGTGCCCCTTCCTCTATATTTTAGCTGGGGGGACACAGCTAACATTAGTGTGTTCTCTTTACAGAGGACTGGAGTAAAGAGAACACACCAATACTGGCTTTGCGTCCCCAGCTAAAATACTGATGAAGGGGCGCAACGGCTCTGAAACGCGTCTATTGTATCCAGGATTCATTCTTAATACAAACTGAAGAGTCGAGCTCAGAAATATGTCTCATGCCTCTTTAAGAAAAGGGATTGCCCCATCAACCAGTTTTTCCCCTACCTTTATTCCATGTATTTGCAGGTCCTCATGTGACGTTTCGTGGACCGGCGGCACCCTCTCAGACTCATCAAGAATTGATCAATCTTGATCCCATATCTAGAAAAAAGTTTGGAGAAACTAAACTAAAATCCCCAAACCAAAACATCGGTTTATAGACTTTGTAACTCTCAAGTACACGTCCGCTCCCTCTTTTCCCCTCATCTCTCATTAGCTAACTGTAGATTTCCTAACACAGATACAGTATTCAATATCCAGTCCTTCATTGATGAAAGTGCCGATGATTTGGGTAAGGGCTAAATACTTAGAATTCTACTTCTTACAGAAGAAACTTGTAGAGGGCACTCATTCTTTTGCCAATGAAGAGTTAAAATAACTGTTCCTGCTTTTCTATATCTTTGTCACATGCCAACAGATAACGGAAGCAGCTTGCAACATCTTAAAGAAGAAGTCATAGCGACTCATGCCTGTAGACGTCGGTTGATGTCCTGTCATTCGGAGGCAGGAGACAACTTGAAAGTTCCAAAAATATGAATATTTGTCACTGATGCAACTGAGTCCTCTTGAAAACCTGCGCAGGAAAATTAATTCTAACCTATTAGATTGGCGGAGTCCTAAAGAAAAAAGTCGTGGAGAAGAGGCAGTCACTATAGACCAGCATGAAGAAGTCAACCTCAAGTGCAGAAGTAGATGTGGAGAACAGATCTTCCTTTATACGAGATGCAAGGAGCATGAAGAGGATGGAAAGCATGAGCAGGACTCCGTCACCTGCCACCATAAGCAAAAGGAAAAGAGGAATGAGAGGAAGCTTGTGGAGTGCAACCGGATCACTGCCGTTTGGTGGAGCATGGATCTCAGCAGCTAATTTTGATGCTTTTGATGGTCCAGAACAGCAGCCTCAAGATTCAGGGGTCAGCGATTTAGTACTAGACCCTGTGGAGCATGCATGGATGATAATGGTTGCAGAAGGCAACTTCGAAGAACTAAAGGATTCGCTACAGGAGGATCCTAATTTGATTTACAAAAGAGATTTTGTAACTGGTTACTCTGTGATCCATTGGATTGCCAAACATGGTCACCACGAGGATTTAATAAAGCTCATGGATTTTGCAAGTGCTAGCGGTTACTCTTTGGATATCAATACTCGTGCTAGTGGTGGCTTAACTCCACTCCACATTGCAGCACTACAGGGGCATGACATGCTCATCAAAGTTTTGGTCGGTGCATACAATGCGGATATCCATATTCGGGACTATAATGGCCAAAAAGCTTGGCAATACTTAAGGCTGAAGACGGATAGGAACCTTCTGATACTCCTAGGTTGTCCTGAAGAAGAGGAAGCGGGAGCAATGGCTGGTGTGAACAATAATAACAACAGTCGTGCAGCCACTCTGCAGAAGATGGCGCAACGGGACTATGATGAGACGGATTCTCTATCTAAAGTAGCATTGTCAGTAGCGCCCTTCAGGAACTTTATAAGGAACGCCTATAGTTTTCTTAAGAACTGGTGAATTTTTCTACTATGGTATCGCAACCCAAAAAAAAATAATATTGGCAAATTGCACTAGTTCATTTTTGGAAACTGGACAAATGAAACAAAAATAAGACTGGATCTGGGTGTGAAATTAATATGCAATGGCACTTTTAATGACGTGTCGGAGAAGAAAGGAGAATTTTTAGGGGGGGTGACTATAACATGGATTGGTAAAGTGGGCAAATATTTCTGCATGCAAGTTGTTATTGGACAAATATGCAAATCTGATTACCTTAAATAGGTTGTACTATTAGCAAAATTGTCTTGGCTGTAAGGAAATTGCAATATTGCCCAGGACCCTTTGAAATCAGGTACATTGGGCATACTCCAAAGTCCCCCAAAGCTCTCTGGCTAATAGACAAGGGTCTTTAGCAAGGGACCCTCTACATTGTAATCCATATGTCCAGTTTATATGTATAGGGGTGTCTTGATGGGACAGCTCATAGTTACATCTAGTGTCTAGCACTCTCCCCGCCTCTGTCAGCAGTACTTGACAGGCTGCATGTATATACACAGATAGAGAGCAGTCTGTCAATCAGTGCCGAGAAGGCTTGCGGGGAAGCACTCCAATTGTGTATGTAACAGACAGTTATGACTTTGCTGTATTCTTTGATATCTCTCAGAGACCGTATTTACACGTGCGATTTATCTGTTGCGAGACGCACAAAACTTGCACAAAAATAGAACCCTTTACTTTAAGCGGGTTCATTTTCATGCGCACGTTTTCTCTCAATGTTACGAGACAGAAAAGCTGCAGCATTTCGTAATTTTTGCGATATTGCGGAAAACGTGCCCATTAATTGCTACGGGAGAGTTAAAAGTCGCATCACACTCACGTGTACATCACGCGAGTTTTACTGCTGCAACAACATGCGATTTTCATACGCGTGAAAAACGCGAATAAAAATCACAAGTACCGCAACGCAATGCGATTTTCTTACAAAACACATTGCCCTCGCAGTAATCGTGGGTTTAAGAGTGCGATATCGGCCTGAGTTTCTCGGACAGATATTGCACTTGCCGGTGTGAATCCAGCCCGAGGCGGGCAAGTTTCCTGTGCGATATTTATGCGTTGCAAGTTTTATGCATTGCAGCGACGCTGCAAGAAGAAGAATGATCATGTAAATACCGTGTTTCCCCGAAAATAAGACAGTGTCATATTAATTTTTGTTCAAACGGGTTTAACTTTTTTACATGTATAGCTGCCTGGACACTATTTAAATTGACTTTTTTAATTAGCTGTTAGCACGACTTAATTTTGGAGTAGGGCTTATATTTCAAGCATCCTCAAAAAGCCTGAAAAATCATTTTGCATCCTCAAAAATTCTGGAAAATCATGCTATGTCTTATTTTCAGGGTATGTCTTATTTTCAGGGAAACAGGGTAGATGCATTGGAAACAACGGGTTCTTTTCTGCGTCTTGCAACACACAAAACACGCAGATGTGAATCCAACCTCAGGAAAATATGCAGCATGTCCTATTTTTCTGTGAG
Organism: Eleutherodactylus coqui; assembly: GCA_035609135.1. NCBI lineage: Eukaryota > Metazoa > Chordata > Amphibia > Anura > Eleutherodactylidae > Eleutherodactylus > Eleutherodactylus coqui. The sequence continues at coordinate 110,360,729 of CM069414.1, read as the reverse complement.
ATCGCAGAAAACTCACCCCCACTATTTACTATGAGTCATAAAATTGCATCGCACTCGCATGTATATGCAATTTTTTTATTTTTCTATTAAAAACCATGCGATTTTCTTGCAATTTGTATCACAATTGCAGTGAAAATCGCATTTTAACAAGCGCAATATCAATCAGATGTTTTCCTGCTCCGTTCTAATCTCCTGGCTGAACGGGTCCGTCTTGTGTCGGAGCCGAACTGCGCCGAACAGACCCTATTAACTATAATGGGGACCATTCGGTTTTTCACTCAGCTGCCCGTTATTTTACTGGAAGTAAAAGCTCTGCATGTAGCGCAATTTCTTCCGGTATTTTGTAGGGGGTCTGCGACAAAACTTTTGAACAGAGGTTCCAATTAAATGTGAAGGCAGCCTTACATACAGACTTGGCATGCAAGCAAAGGCCCTTTTAGACACAACGAGAAGACGTCTTTTGAGCGAATCTCGTTCTGTCTAAATGCAGGGACATCGTACAGTTTTCGTGTATGAGTCGCTGATCGCTGAATTCTAGCTTGCTAGAATTGAGTGATCAGCTGTTATTAGGGGAGCAGGCTGTTATCACAGCTGACTGCGCTGACAAGATTCTCTGTGCCTATGTCCTAATTCAAAGGTACTGGATGGGTACATGCCCAATTTACTAAATGACATGAACTGTGATTTCTAGACCAGGGTCACACTACGCGATCTGGCCTTTATGCTCATTTTAATTTAAAACAATGAATCTGAATGCCGATCAGCCACAATGGGGACATTTGATGCAAGATATTGGTCATTAGCGCAGAGAATGCACCTACCTGCAGGTTCCCAGGTGTATATCCTGGCCAGGACCAGTATCCCTGGCTGTAGCCTGGGCTCCTAGACTACATTGGGATATACTTCATCAATGATTACAGTCGTCCCACCATTACTGATCTTCTTTCAGATAAACTAATTGAAATTTGTCATAATCTTTGTCTCCTGAACTGTATAATCGGGGTCATGAATATGCATAGATGTATATAAGCTACTTCTGGTACGTCGTGTTAGACAAAGCGACCTGACTTTAATCTTGGTAACATCTTCTCTGGCTGCAGTTGATCACACATGCGTCATGATAAAGTTACGGCATTACTGAAACCTTGATTTTTTTTTGTTCCTTTTTGGCTGGAAAACGAGAACCTCAACCTGTAGAATTCTAGTGTGGTCAGGATTCTTCATCTTGTTACAAGTTGCCCACAACTATACCCCCGTATGGAGTCACTGAGGCTGCGGGCAATAAAGTTGCACTTTTACCGTGACTCACAGGTGACTAAATGTTGCTAGGTAAGCCTTAGCCGAAGTAACAAACTAGCAGTAGTTCATCTTGTCACTTTTTCAACAACAACAAAAAAAAGCTTTAACCCTTTCCAATCCACTGTCTGACTTCTGAAGACATTATGATTTAAGGCTGTACAGCTATGATGTTGGAAGATGTCCGTCGGGGTTCTCTTACTATATATTGCCAGTCTCTCTGCTGTTGGAGTCTATCCAACGTGTCACCTCATGCAGTACTGACTTTAGCCAGCAGACAGCGCTATTGTATAACGGCAGAAAAAGAGTAAGCCCCCTAGGAAAACCAGGATACAAATTGGATTGGAAAGGGTTAACTTTCAATTTACTAATATAAGTCCATTTTTAGAATTTGGGAGGCAAAGCTCTTTAATTAGTGAGATGATAATACAAAATATAACTCAAACATATAGCACATGCTGAAAATGAGATCAGAGGCAGGATTTGGGATATCCTGTGACAGAGAAGTGGGCTTACAGCAGCAATTCACAGAAATCTTCACAAACTAGAAATGGCGACTGTCTTGGGGGCCTTTCAGACCGGACAGAATTACACTGCAGGACGTAGCCAAATCCGCATCTGTGGAATTCCACGCCAAAATCCGCAGGTCTGACGAAGGGTTTCGATGCGGAATTGCAGTCTGGTTTTAAGCCATTTTCAATTCTGCATCAAAATCTGTAAATGGCCTGTAGATTTTGGTGCAGAATTTACAGCGGCTTGCAGTGCGTTGAATTCAATAGGTTCTATTCTGCGCTTTTTGCAGGCAGGATTTTCCTGCACGTAAAAACAAGCAAAAAAAATGCTCGTTTGCCGAAGCCCTAAGGTTCACTGCGTTGTAACTTCCATCCCGAGTCCACAAAGATGGGTTTTAGAGAGAACGCTGAATGGAATCACAGACTTTCATTAGTCAAACAAAGACCAAAAGGGTCAGTTTGCCTAGATTTCTATTATTTCCCATCATTTATGTCAGACAGAATAGCGCATAGACTACAATGTTCTGCCCAGGACAAACGCCGTAAACCTGCTGAAACGGAGGCAAAAGCTTACGGCCTCCATTTGAGTAATGACAGCCTATGGTTCCATCTGAAAGAAGTTTTCAGCAATCCCAATGGAGTCCCAGGACGGACACCACCATGTGAATGTGGCCTTACATGGTGCGGTACAGAGCCACCATACAGTGGAACCCTGAGTGCCTGCAGTCTGTAAGACGGAGTAGCGGGAACTCTGTGTGCATTTGGCAGCTACCATATGCCCGGGTTCTGCCGGGTGATGGACGTCTCATACCTTGGTTTCCTGACGACACATAATTCCAAGTACTTTATGCACAAGTCATGATCAGATATTGATGGATGAATTCTCCTATAGAAGTAGAGAATCTCTCTGTATATAGTGTATTGTTGGTTACACCTCACTTAGTACCAGTTTGCCCATTTACTACATCAACAGTCGAGCCCTACTGGTTTCCCCACACAGTGCAGATTTACCAGTCTTGACACTCCAGCTAGGAGTATTGCTGGTTACCCGACGTGGCACAAACAAACCCCTCTCCAAACTTGGAGCCTCTACTGGACCGAGTGTGGGAGTGATCAACGGATTGGCTGATTTCCCGACAGTATCAAGGGGTTGTGCATCTTGCAAAAACCACTTTAACATCCGAGTTGCCTGTGAGTTTAAGGGATTCTCCCATGTCTGGCTATTGATGGAAGGGAGCTGAATATTGAAAGGTATCAGTCAGGAGAAGGGGACCAAACATTTCCAAGGCATTATATATACCATGGAACACAGTGAAGTTGGTCAAGAAGTAAATTAAATTTGGCACAACAGTGACATTACAAGAACTGGGCGTCCTTCAAAAATTGATGAAAAGACCAGAAGAAAATTTGTCCAGAAGGCTACCAGGAGGCCTACAGCAACATTAGAGGAGCTGCAGGAGTGTTTGGCAATACAGGTTGTGTAGTGCATGTAACAACCATCTCTCGTATTCTTAATATGTCTGGGCTGTGGGGGAGGGGGGCAAGATGGAAGCCTTTTCTAACAAAGAAAAACATCCAAGTCTGGCTATGTTTTACCATAGCCTTCATTAAATCTGCTAGAAGTATGCTTGACAAGGTGTTCTGGCCTGATAAGACCAAGGATAAACTTTTTGGACATTATTCCAAAAAGGTATGTTTCGCGCAAAGCCAACACTGTGCATCACCAGTAGTCCGCCATACCTGCAGTGAAGATGGTAGGGGCAGCATCATGCTTTGGGGCTGCTTTTCTGCTGCTGCAACTGGGGCTTTAGTCAAGGTGGAGGGAATTATGAACAGTTCCAAATATCGGTCCATTTTGGCATAAAACCTTCAGGCCTCGACTAAAAAGCTGAAGACGAAGAAGAATTTCACCTTTAAGCACGACAATGACCCAAAGCATACCACCAAATCAGTAATAAAATGTCTTCACCAGTGATTAGCGGCGACTATCGGCCCGTGTAAACACGGCATCCACAGGACACTGAGTCACTCAGTAGTCGCTAGCCATCCAGTTTGGTGTAATCTGTAATGATGTTCACAATAAATCAAACACATTATTTAGGCAGTTGTCACACGGCCGAGAAAATCGGTTGAGATTTGTGCTTTACAAGACACACAAATCTGAACCCTATTCTTTTGAATGGGGTCATACAGATGAGTGATTTTTTACGGAAGCAAATTGCGGCACGTCCTAACTGGGTGTTTTTAATGGGGTCCGCGGCAGCATCGCACCGCATGCTAAGTCCACGTGGTACGATGTGATGGAAGCCTTCTCCAATGAAAATAATAGAAGAAACTCTGCAATCCCTCTCCGCGGCGGAGGGTCACTACTTCCCTGAAGTGATGCAAGCCGGTTTTGATATAAAAACGCCTCACATCCACAGGGAAACCGCATGTTGGCGAGCGCGATATTGGGCTGTGAATCCTAGTGGAGGCTCCTAATTTGGAGAGGGGTTTGTTTGCACTACATTGGGTAACCATACAGCTCAGTCCATGAAAAAATAGAAAAGTTCTGGGACTTTTGGAAGTTATGGAAAGCAACAATTTTCAAAAAAAAGGTTTTTATTGTGCAAAAGTGGAAACATCTAAAAAATTGTACCATGTCATTAATACTGCATGATGAAGGCCGGCAGTCCACGGGCGTTGCGAAGTGCCGAGGCAGATCTCCGCCGCGGGAGCGGACGCCGAATCTCCGTCGGTCAGCCCTATCTGACAGATAGGCTGGCCACGGAGAATAGGGGCAATTTGCAGCATGCTACAAATTGCAATGATTCTCCACTCATGGACAGGTGCCGTCGCAATGCTATGGAAAGCGTCGGCCGGCGTGATTCGACAGCGGTTTACCGCTGGTGAATAAACTGCCATGGACAGGGGGCCTAACGCTGTAAAAAAAAAAAAAAAAAAACATTGTCAGAATTTATGTTTTCTCTCCCTGCTCTCTAAAAAAAATGTATAAAAGTTTTACAATACATTATATGCACCCAAAAATGGTACCAAGGAAAACTGCAGTTCGCCATACAAAAAACGACCATATCGATGGAAAAATAAGAAGCTTATGGCTAATAAAAGGTAGAGTTGAAAATCCTCAAAAAATCGTTGCATCCTTACATCCAAAATAGGCCAGGTCATTAAGGAGTTAAACAGCCTTGCCACGGTAACCTCATGCAGTGCCTGTGACATCACGATGTGACATCACAGTGTTGCCTCTGGTAGCCGCTGATTATTCTCTATGCTATTATTTTTTGCAAGCACTAACAGAATAAGTTGTGCGTCATCCAGCAGTAGACGGTCGTACTATGGAACTGTACAAACTGCGTGCAGAGGACCCTGTCTTATACACCAGCCCTTATGTTCCTCCTAGTGACATGAGAATGTAGAATCTCCAACTGCAGAGTCTGTTTATTATGCAAAATAGCACATCCTCTGTGATACGGGGTGTTGTCACATCCTGACTAGGAAATGCTGAAAACTTCCTTCTTAAACACTAACCACTAAAATGTGCAAATGCTTAGATTACAACGATATTCGATAACCATCACTGTATTGGAAGCAACAGGTCTTAGTAGGAATTTTTAAAGGGATTTCCGGGGACAAAAAAGTAGATCTATCCTTAGGAATAGGCAAGGACCCTCAGGAAATTGTTTATGCAAGGCTATTAAAACTCCCCCAACGTTTTTATTTATGGTACCAAGTAATGTAATATCTTCATGTACATTTAGGGATGCATGAGGCTTTAAACTGAGTCTGTTGCAGCATAGCCACCATCACTCCTTTTTTATCGAGACGGTACAGAATTTGACCTCTTTTGGCTCGCCTATTTAGCCCCATCCAGGGGCGTAACTATAGAGGATGCAGGGGATGCGGTTGCACCCGGGCCCAGGAGCCTTGGGGGGCCCATAAGGCCTCTCTTCTCCATATAGGGAGCCCAGTACTATGAATAAAGCATTATAGTTGGGGGCCCCGTTCCAGGTTTTGCATTGGGGCCCAGGAGCTTCAAGTTACACCTCTGGCCCCATCACATTGCAGGAACAAAACGTTCGCTTAGCCATGGTTTGCTTAGTACTGTGGGATGGCCACGGTAGGGGTAAGAGAAAGAGTAGGGTTGTAGTAATAATAATATAAATGTGTTTCTTATATCAGCCTAGACAAACATATATATTCATATATCCAGCTTCATAGGAAATAGCTAGCAGTTAAATGGTTAACGAGCTCAATATTATAGGTTGGTATGTACAAGTTGAAGTTGAAGTTCCCACGTACAGTTCCCAAAGCTCACTAGCAATGGAAGGAACTTCTTATCTCTGACTGCATACTTTTGGTCCAGATTGGAATATTAATAAAGTATATGCTACTTGGGTATATAGGAATTACGTGTTCACATAGCGACATACACCCGGGGCGTAAACATATGTTAATCATTAGCGTCATTACATACTAGGCCAATCATGAGTTGTTATGATGTTGGGGGCATGCATGTAATTGGTACGTCATATTCAGTATATCTGTATTGTACTTCCTTTGAATAAACCAGAAGAGTATTGGGGGTGACGGAGAGCATCCGTGGGTTCAAATACATAGATTCGTGCATGAAGCTTCCCATTATAACCAATCTGGTTATAATGAAATCTTCTGGAATATGATTTATTCCCGTAACAGTGGGAAGAGAGTAAGAAGAAAGCAAGTAACACAACCAGAGTACACATCTGCATGTACACCCAGCCAAACTAAGTTAACTACAACTTGTAGAATGTCATCAACACACAACATGACGTAGTGGACCCTAATGGGAGGCTAGGAAGCTCGGAACTAAGTGGATCTTCCCTACTGACCAGCTGAATGATAATTTAGAGTAAAAGGGACTGCTGAGGGTCCAACAATAACCACCAGGTTGGAGCATTTTAAAGAACTGGAATGAGATAGGCAACATGAATATTAAAGAAGGTGGAAACTAACAATCCTGCATCCATGAATACCAGATACAGACTCGGGGAGGGTTGATCACCAAAACAGTATGATTTAGAAAGAAAGCATTCTTCATCAGGTTGTAGCGGTATGTGGCGTCTGCGCTATCTCTGAAGTTTTGGATTAACTGTCCGCCATTCCTCTTGCAGGGTAGTAATTGGGAGAGAACTTTGTGTGGGCCATTCCGGTAGTGACAGCATAGGTAGTTTGAATGTTCCCAGAAATTTGGACAAGTCTCCCAAACACTTAAAGAGAGCGGTTCTACCATCTTTCTTGGCAGTAAGGTGGAAGGGGTAACCCCACCTATAGGGAATCTCCTTTCCTCTAAGGCTCTCCAGTAAATGTTTAAGACCCAATGTAACTGTAATGTGTGTCTGGTTAGATAGGGCAATATAAGAATTGGGTGATCCTTAAATGTTAACGGGGCTGTAGCCCGAGTCTGCCTCAGGATAGCGTCCTTCTGTTTAAAGAAGTGGATCCTGCATATAACATCTTTTGGGCTCATCAGATCACATGCTTTGGGGCTCAGATCTCTCTGGATTATATCGATGGGACGGTCAGGGGCCTTGTTAAGTAAGGATCCAAAAAATTGTTGCACCCACTCTTCAAGTTGTATGGCACTAATATTCTCTGTCAGACCTCTGAGGCTGCCTGCAGACGGGCGGGTCGGATCTGGCGGCGAGGATTCTTGCCGCGGGACCCGACCCAAACACCTGCAGGGACCAGCGCGTACTCACCCACGCCTGCGGCTGTTTGATGTGCCGGCTTGCTGGGCAGCCGCCGGCGAGTGACGTTTCTGTGCGGGGCCATGCGAGCCCCGCACAGAAATAGAGCATGCCGCGATTTGTTTGCTGCGCGAGATTTCGCGCGGCCAAATTGCGGCCGTCTGCATAGGATTGCGTTTGTTAACACAATCCTATGCAGGCTTCCAGCGGCGGAAAGTCCGCTCGTGTGCAGGCGCCCTGATACAGAGATTATTTCTCCGATGTCTATTTTCTGTTATCCAGATGCATCCAAAGGTCTGCTATTGTCGTAGGTGGCTTGTCTGTGTGTCTTGAGCACACTATGTGTGTGTTTCTGAGTTTCCTCCAAGGCCACTACCCTGTTGTATCTTCCTTTGTAGAGCTTCTTATTAGAAGTTTCAAACCTTGGGAAATGCCCATCTAACTCAGCTCTAGTAGGGATTGCTCTAATGTGTTGGAAAGGTAGAGCATTTGCTGCTGTGTGCAGTGTTATGCAGGGTCGCTGAAAGATTGCCATAATGGAGATTGCCCTCCTTCTGCTGATGGAAAAGATGGCGCCAGGGCGAGGGGGTGTGTGCCCTGCCATGTGCTGCTGCTTGGGACCACAGGTCAGTTCTACCTAAGGGTGCTACAGCTATGCTGCCTCCAGACGCTCTTGGAGCAGTGGCTATGCAGCGCTGGTAGCTGAGCGCACACTGGCCCTTGCACTGCCGGAGCGGGGCTTCACTGAAGAAGCGCTGGATGCCAGTGGAATCACTCTCCTATGTCAGGTAGCTTGGCTAAGCCCCATCACCTAGTGAGTCACCCCTTAAATATCCTGGTGTGCTGGTAGGAGCTAGGTCAGTAGGAGCTCGCTAACAAAGCAGCTTACTCCGCCATCAGCTGGCCACGCCTCTGGGTTTTAATTTTAAAGAGTAATTGCACTTTTTACAAACTTTTGCCATGTCAAAGTAACATGTCAAAAGTTAAGATCAGTGAATGTCCTGCTACTGGTCATTGTACCGCTTGGACTGTCTTCGCTGCTTGTCAGCTCTCCTCAGCAGCTGAAGACTGATGCATAGAGGTCTATAGGCATCTCCTGCAGACCTCTATGCTTCGGTCCTCAGCTGCTGAGAGCAGCAGACGGGCAGCAAAGCCAGCCAAAGGGGCACAGAGCTTAAGAGAGCGCTACAGCACCCTCGTTTCAGCAATCGACAGGGCTCTCAGCAGCAGGACCCCTATGGGCCAAAACTTTTGACCTGTCGCTCTAACAGCACAAAAGTTGGAAAAAAGTGCAGTTACTCATGAAGTTTAAGCACATCAGTCGTTTGGTAAGGAAAGCATGCGTGTAGAGGTTTTATTTCACTGTTGAAATGGCCACTCCAATGAAAATACATTTTTGCCCCCTCACACTCTGGAGGTCTCCTCTGTATACTGCAGCCACTTTCACACAGTGTAGCCCTTGTCTAATGCTGGTCAGGCACAATCTTAAAGGTGAGATTTTTTTTTTCATTCAGTTTCACATCTAACCTATGCCATGAAGCATCAGCACCGCATTAGCCGAGGCTGTACCATTTTTGCCTGCTGGGGGGACAGTTTTATTAATTATCATTACCTTCAATGAACTGCAGACCATAAGTATACAGTCAGAAGGATGAGCTGTGATCTCCTCTATTATAACTGTGTGACAGGAACTGTGTTATTATCATCAGTAACTGTTAGGAGTGCCTGTGCCTCCCTGTAGGCAATTTCTGTGGTAGGTTCATGTAACACCACAGACACTGAGAATTCAACTAGAAAATGAATGAAAATAACCCTCAGCAGATGTGATCTGGTCAGAACGGAGATCACATAACTGGGAAACAAAGAGTCTGGGAGTTTCGGATAGAAATAACTAAGCGAGGCAACACTAGCTCACTTGTAGAAACTGGGAAGATAGTTACATAATGAATTTAAAAAAGCACGCTGGAGTGGCCCTTTAATTGGATTTGAGACTTAATACACACGTTTAAAGAAAATATAGTTCCACATCTCCTCCCCCCTCCCTCTCTCCGCTGCCGTGTAATGGAAAGTTTAATATACATAGCGTTGTGGTTTCGGGATGCTCCACCGACAAAGTCTTCCGCATGCTCACAGATATTTTAATCCATAGATGATAACCGTAGTCTATAATCTTAGAGGACTGCTGTTTTCTGGGTTTACAGATAGTGATGGCATACAGAGATGGGTGACATCACATGCAGCTGCATTGTGATGTCACCATTTTCATATAACAGAACACGTATAATGATGCCTATAGAAGGATTTCTTCTGGACATTTTTGATACATTTTATGCACACACTTTCAGCCGTCCCAGACATACAGGACTTCAGTGTAATTCATAGGCGGCCTTTAACACTAGCGTTTTCATTTGTTCCGCCGTTGGAATAGCAAAACGTTTTTAGTTCTGCAGCCCGTAGAAATGTATTGAAACTGAATAGTTTTAATCTGTTTCCATTCAGTTTTTCACCCCGGCACAGACTGCTGGACTTTTGTCTGCAGTTACAAAAATGTAATAAAGATTTAATATCTGTTTTTTCTTGCATTGCAGTCAATGGCAGACGGGTGGAAACGGAAAAGAATAGTTTTACCTCTTCAGGACACCTAGTGGTGGTTTTTCTATGAATGTGGTTTAAAAAAAAACAAGACAATAAGGCTATCAACTCATCATGCTTGTTCTTCCTTCTCTGGAGGAGAACAAACACAAAGAGAACATACAAACTCCTTGCAGATGTCGCTCTTTGACAGATTTGAATTCCAGCATTGCAAGGCAACGGTCCTCCACTTTACTTATTTCCACTATTAGTAAAACTGGGGCAGTCAAAAAACAATGGTGTGAACATAGCCAGAGAAACTCAACCACAGCCGATAATCTCTTAAAGGGAATGCACACTTTTTTTTTTTTAATTACAACCAGATAGTGAAGAATATTCAATTTTTCTAAACTACTTTTATTTTCTGATTGTAGATTTTGACTGTCTCTACATAACTATGGGGGCTGTCATCTCACATTTGCTGCAGATATCATGGGCCATTCATACAATGGACAGAAGCTGATGCATTGACTTCTATAGAGGGTGTTGATGAGCATACCCTGTGACCTGGAGAGTTAAGCCCCATTAATGCGCAACAATTACTACTCAAAATTCATTCAAACAATGACTTTTGAGCGATAATTATTGCGTGTAAACGCTTCCATCTTTCACTCTTCGGCTGAACGATGATTTTTAGGCAAGCAGAAAATCCATCGTTCAGCCGGAGAGAGATAGCAGGGACCGCCCGCTGTGTTCTCTACTGAATCAGCTTATTACATTGTATTTAGCCGACAGCCCATGTGAAGACAAGGCAGCTGAGTCCAGATCACATGCTAAGCGGATTTGCAAAGAGCCACTAGAGGCTGATTTATATGCAAATGAAGCTGATAAAGCGCTAATGGACATTAGTGCTTTATGCAAACCGATCGCTAAAACTGTCAATCTTTCAATCATTTGAAATATTGTTTCTGCATTTAAATGAGCCTTAAAGGGGTTGTCCCGCGCCGAAACAGGTTTTTTGTTTTTTTCCAAAGCTTTGAGAAAGGCAGTTGCATCTGCTGAAACATGTCAGCTACTTGCTAGCAGAGACATGTATCTTTTAACGTGTCTAAGTATTTGACTAAGATTTAAAGAAAATCTCGTGTAGAAGCTGGCAACTTTATCATACATTATTTCTTGTCCTCATCAGTAATCAGAGGTCCCTCTCTGCTGGTTCCCCATCCAACAGATCATTAAAGGAATTCTAATCCAAACTAGGGGGTTCTAGCACACGGGGTCTTTTAGCTAGGATGGAGGGGCCCGATTGAAGAGTAGAGGAAAGGTTTGAGATTGAAGCCTGCACTTGCTCTCCGACTATACTCCTAATATCATTCATGAGGGTAGCCTGTTCCTCTTACTGTGGTGGCAGCACTCAACACATAATTGCTTTTAAGGCCGCTTCCACACAATTTTGTCGCAACGCGACAGTGCTACAAAACGCCATGTATGTAGAGCCCAAGCCTTCTATTGGGTTCTTCTACACGAGCGATGTTTTGTAGCCTGCAATTTTGCGAGCCTACAAAATCGCAGAATGCTCTATACAGCCGCAAGTTTTTTGTAGCCCATGTTGCCTTCCTTTCTGTTGCATCGCATAAAACTGTTGTTTTTGTGCAATGCAGCTTTTACAGTAGGAAATCCTCTTGTAAAAGCCCAAATATATATTTAATATTTTAATACACCTAAAAGGTGCTGTCATCTCCGACACATCTTGTCCCCTGAAGCTCCCTGGCACTTTCTTGAAGTCTTCGTTCAGGAGGATCAAAATCCCAACCTCCAGGAAGGGCTGGCTGTGATTGGTTCACGAGCGCCGCGGCTTAGCAAATCAGAGCCAGCGCTCAATGAACCAATCACAGCCACTCAATGAATAGCTGTGATTGGTTCATCAATCACTGACTGATCGGCTAAGCCACGGCGCTCGTGAACCAATTACAGCCAGACCCTTTCTTTAGGTGGGGATTTTGATCCTCCAATCCGGGAAAGGCTGGCACCAGACTTCATTGCCACACGAGCCAACCCAAACAACTAATCACCAGTTATCAGGCAACCCAAATAACCAATCACCGGGAATCAGGCAACCCAAATAACCAATCATTGTGAATGAGTAAATTCAAAAAACCAATCAGGTTGCGAATGGTGTACATTTGGGGAGTAATATAGATATATGCTCAGGGGACAAGAGGTGTCTGAGATGACCGTGCCTCTTAGGCGTTTTTTTTTTACTGCAGTTAGGGCTCATATTTCTATCAGTGGTTGATTGTGGCGGTTTCGGGCTGCCAGTATGACCACCGCCATTTTCTAACTACACTATGCACTGCTCTGCGATTGAACTGTACTAGCCAATCACAGAGCAGGTATAGCACATAAGTAGTTCTAACATTACCACTGCACTATAGATTTGGTAGTCTAAAGATGGCGGTGGCCACGTTGGTTGCTAAAGAACAGCATGCAAAACCGGCAGAACTGAACCGCTGACAAATCCACCCAGTCAACGTACTCCTCCACCCTCCTGCCCAAAGAGTTTTGCACCAAACCCGGAGCAACAGTTTATTACCAGCGTTGGCTTTACATACAATTAACAGACAACTACGGATAGAACGTTTTCATTTATTTCCAATTCGAATAGCAGATATTACTACAAAATAACTGTATAATCTGTATTAGTATTTGATCAGGTCTTCACATGGAAACTACAGAGAGCTGGTCTGCATCTTCTTTACAGGCCAAGCTTGGTCCTTCTCCAGTGTCTCCTCTTGGAGTTGTACCTGTGATTACAAAATACATACTTTACTGCCATACCAAACAATATGCATTCCTCCAAGTCAGGCCTGCACAACATACGGCCCGGCAGAGGATTTCCTGCGGCTCACGGACTATGACATGACTAATCATGTAATAGTCCACGGCAGAGTCATGTCACGCTAGCAGCTGCTAGTGGTTAAGTTTAAGGCAGCAGTAGCGGCGCTGCTAGCGTGACACGACCGTGCAGGCAGTCCTTTACTAAAGGACCTTTAGAGAACTATAGTCATGTTACCGGCCAAGAGGGAACCCCCTGGGGGCGGCGGTGTACAGAATCTTTATAGCAAGTACAAGTGAGCAGCTATAAACCTATCTGCGGCCCAGGAGGTTTGCCCATGTTAATTTTGACCCTGAACTACCGCCAAGTTGTGCAAACCTGATCTAAGTGAGCCGAACTATAAAGGCACAGTAAATATACAGTAGTGACTTGTAGCTGTCAGCATTGAAGGAATCTCCCCGGATGAGAGAAAAACCAGCAAGGCAGCCGACAGCTTTACTTTCTGCAGGATAATGACAGCGCCCCCACCATCAAGAAGCGCTGTAATTGCAACCTGCATTGGAAACACCCCAACAAACTACAATAAAGTCCAATTCTAAAATACACATAAATAAAAAAAAAAAAAAGCTAACAGCGGTACAATACATTTTAGGAACTGAGTTAATAAAACCTTGTGAACTCATGTCAGCTATTAGGATATGTTCACACCAGGCATATAGGCTGAATATTGTCTGCTGCAGATATGCATGCAGAGCATCCGCAGAGTATTACAGTAGAGGCCAGGCGGATGAGACTTCAAGTAAGATCACCCACTCTGCAGCGTAAACTGCCCTACGCGGCGCGCTTCACATCCACGGCACGTCAATTTATGCTACGGATTTTGACAGCTATTTAAATGCCCTCAAATGGGGAGCCGATGTCCACGGCGAATCGACACGCAACACTAAATGCATGTTTGTGTTTGCTGCAGATTTTCCGCTGCAGCTTGGGTTCATTCACATATGCGGATTTTTCATGGGACTTTCGGTCATGTGAAGAGATCAGTGTCATGTCCTACTTTGGTGCCAGTTATACACAGGAATAGGTCATAGAAGTAAACAGGACGGAGCTAATATGCATACACCCTGTCATAGTCAGTTTCGGCACGTGAAATATGCAGCATTTTCACATATCAAAACTGTGCGCATTCCCTAGGGCAGTTTTTTTTTTGTACACACATTGCAGGTTTTTTTCCCACGAGCGCAAAAATTAAATAAAAAACACAAACCTGCAAAGCCCCATTGACTTGATGCATCCATATGCACGTATCATTGTGTATCTTCATGATCCCATTGACTTTAATGGGCTATTTTAGTCCGTAATACGGACCAAAATAGGACATGCTGCATTTGTTCGGGATTCTGTTCTGTAGGGCAAGGAAACCGTATTGGAAGGTTTTGGGCCTACAGACCAGTGATTTGCCTGGAGAAGGAAGAATGAGGCATACGCCGAGACCTGCCTACAGTGAAGTATGGCGGTGGCTCGGTGATGCTCTGGGGTTGATTTGCTTCCCCTGGCGCTGGAAACCAGCAGTGTGTGAAAGGTGATCATACAGCTCCTGTCACACAGTTATAATAGAGGAGATCACAGCTCATCCTCCGGACTGTATACTTATGATTTTTAGCTTATTTAGGTGAAGGTGATGATAATTAAACTCCTTCACAGCAGGCAAAAAAGGTATAGACTCTAAATACTGCACCGATGCATTATAGCAAAGATGTGAAAGTAAAAAAATTAAAAATATCACGATTAACATGGTGTCAGGCAGGAGGCTGCACTGCATGGAAGTGGCTGGAATATACAGAGGAGACCTCCAGAGTGTGACAGGAAATCAGATGAGGGGGCAGAGATGAAAAATGTGTTTCTGATAGAGTGGCCCTTAAGGCCTCCTGCAGAGGGCTGTGATGCGAGCCGTGCCCCCGCAGCTCACCTGCTCCGCCGTCTCTTCCGCTCTGCTTGTGCCGGCTGCAGCCCAGCCAGAACATGCGCAGAGTAGAGCTGGCGCGGCAGCAGTGACATTTCTGTGCAGGCCTCGCAGAGGCCCGCAGAGAAATAGAACATGCCGCAATTTGTGGTCAAATCGCAGCTGTCTGCATTATCTAATGCAATCCTATAGCAGCCGTCACGGGTGGAAGTTCTGCGGGAAATCCCGCTGCGGCATTTCCGCCCATGTGCAGGGGGCCTAAATAGTTTTTGTTTAATAGTTCCCCCCCTCCCCCCCCAAACAGCTACAAGTTTGTAAATTTCGTAAATAAATCCAATCATAGGTGGCTAAATAATTTTGATCGCAACTGTATGTACAGTTCTGTAAGTGTACCAATTGCCCACTGCCTACTACAGAACAGAGACCACTGCTGTATTATTAAAGGGGAACAAGATTATTGAAGCCATGGCTGGAGGTGCGGGTGGGCATGTATACGAGAATATATATATTTTATATTACACAAACAAGCCCCCTGCACCCTAACAAACAAGCAGCAATGTAAGGATAACCCACCTCCCTCCCTGTAGACAGGGGTCTGTAAGGCTTTACATACCTGATCTTATTGCCAGTCTTCATTCTGATCCACTGCGGGATCGGTCTGTTCTGTTTCTGCTTTTTGGCAAGAAACCTTTTAATTCTGAAGGTCTTGTGGGACGACTGATGGAAAAGAGGTAAAATGTGAAACCATTAGTACTTTCATAATGAAGCATACCTAAATCCCTTCTACACCGCGGCAGCTGTCAGCCCTATGGAGAAAAGTAACACGGCACATGTGAGATCTACATGGGGGGAGGGGGGAAAGCAATTCTTCCCTACCAAAAGATGCCCCAGGAAGACATGGAAGCAGCTAGAAGGGGTGCAGTTATGGGGCGCATACGGACAAAACTTAGTGTTGCACTAAATAACCCCACAGTTAAACCACCTCAGGTTTAAAAAAAAGTGCCTGACGCTTAAAAGTATGAGAAACTAGGAGATAAAAAAAAAAAAAAGCAAAAAACACAAACTGTCATATTTTTCTAAAGCCTCTATTATTCCCCCGGTGCGGGCGATGCTACATAGAACAGAGGCCAGACATCACAGCGGGCGGGATACAGTCATGTATGTCATAAAGGCAGTTTTATCATCCATTCAGAAGCTCTGAACCCCTTTTTGCATCTAGTCTGGCCTTCAAGGGGTTGTCCCGCGCCGAAACGGTTTTTTTTCAAACCCCCCCCCCCCCCCCCCCCCCCCCCCCCCCGTTCGGCGCGAGACAACCCCGATGCAGGGACTAAAAAAAAGAACAGCACAGCGCTTACCTGAATCCCGGCGCTCCGGTGACTTCTATACTTACCGGTGAAGATGGCCCCCGGGGTCTGCTCCCTCCGTGGACCGCAGCTCTTCTGTGCGGTCCATTGCCGATTCCAGCCTCCTGATTGGCTGGAATCGGCACGTGACGGGGCGGAGCTACACGGAGCCCCATAGAGAACAGCAGAAGACCCGGACTGCGCAAGCGCGGCTAATTTGGCCATCGGAGGGCGAAAATTAGTCGGCTCCATGGGAACGAGGACGCCAGCAACGGAGCAGGTAAGTGAAAAACTTTTTATAACTTCTGTATGGCTCATAATTAATGCACAATGTACATTACAAAGTGCATTATTATGGCCCTACAGAAGTGTATAGACCCACTTGCTGCCGCGGGACAACCCCTTTAATGCACGTATTTTGGCCTGTATACTTTTGTTTTATTATAACCGTTGCACTGTTCGGCTTCTACACATCCGTGTATAGCGGACGGCGGAATCCTGTTGTCCAGCACAGAGTAGTGACTCCATGCGGCGGCGCGGTCTGCAGCCCCTCTGAGCTGCTTTATGGCCAAAGTTTCTTAGCAGTTTGCTATATAAACGAAGAAGTAGAAGATAAACAGGGTTCCATTTTTTATAAACCGCACTGCTAAACTGCTTTGCACCAAGAATGCATGGATTTACAGAGTATTCCAGGACCATTTTTTCCCCTATTGATGGTCATCAATAGATGATTGGCTGGAATCAATCAGTCAGCATCCCCACCAATCAGGTGATTCCCAAGGCTAGAGTCACTGCAGGAGGCTCTGACCGTAGCGCAGCGGCCAGGATGGTAGTGCAGGCGCAGCTCTTGTCGAGTTCAGCGGGAGTTGCGCTGCAATACCAACCGGGCCACCGCGCTACGGTCAGCGCTTCCTGCTCATCAACAGAATGAATAAAAGGCAAGTCATTAGATATCTCTACCTCGTCCTCACAGTCGGCCCACAGGCAGGTAGTTAAACGGCGCCTATAGCACGATGGACATTTATGTAGGCTTTACACCAATTTTCTGGCATAAAAAAGCAAGCTTTTACGCAACGGCCAATTGTGCAAAAATTTTTCAAAGAGTGGGCAGGGCTTATGGGAGGGAGAGCGGCCGTCCCGGACCGACACATTTATGTATAATTCACGCCAAGCTACTTTTATTGATGGCCCATCCTCAGCACAGATCATCAAAAGTTGATCACGGAATCCGCCGCTCGGGACCTCCACTGATCAGCTGTTCAGGCGCCTACTGTCACCGTCAAAACACACAGAGCATGGAGAGAAAACAGCTCCGACCTGTGTGTAGTGGCCGGCGCTGGTAACTGTAGTCACGCTGATTTTAACAAGAGCTGCACCTCCAATTATCAGTGACGGACACTAAATGGGCTCAACGCCATCTGCTTCTACTCCATGCCCTGTGTGTTTTATCAGTGACTGCAGGAACAAAAACATCTGATCAGTTGGGGTCCGAGCGGCAGATGACAGCCAATCAACTACTGATAACCTATCCTTAGCGCAGTCAGCGCTGACCATAGCGCAGTGGCCTGATTTGGTATTGCAGGCACAGCACCGCTGCACTATGGTCAGTGCTTTCTGCTTCCTCTGTTGACCATAGCAGCAGCAAGAATCAGTTGATTGTCGGGGTTCTGAGCAGCCGCTCCAATGGTCATTAATAGAAAAAAAAGTTATAGTCCCGGAGGATCCCTTTAACTTCCCCGAAAACAAAGCAGCGAAATCTACTAGACCAGCAGCGTCACACCAGCCAGTGACAACGAAGCCGCGACCGACTACAAATATGGGGTCCAAGCTGCTAATACAGATGTGATCACATAAAATATATTAGGCCGCCTGCACACGGGCCGATTTGCATTGCATCAGCCTCTGGATTCCGCAGCAAATACCCCCGTAGCATGCAATGGAAAAGCGGTTTTTTTTCTGCGTACGAGCGGAAATCAATCGTAATTTTCCACTCAAAATCGGAGCATGCTGTATTCCTAGGCGGAATCTGTGCGGACGGCGTCCATTGAAGTCAGTGGAAACCGTCCAACCTACGGCCCTTCCGCAATCATCACTGCGAAAAGATTGCGGATCCGCATCACTGCCTAGCGATGGCGCGGCAGAATTTGTACTGCGCATGTACAGCGGCCGGCACAACCGCAGCACGGATAAAGACGACTCCAGACAGGTTCCTTTATCCGTTTGCCCGCTTCCACATCCGCGCCGCAGCGTCCGCTCGCAGGATCCGTTGCAGATCTGGCAGAAAATACCGGAATATATATGGCTGCAGGTAGGTAAGATGCCAGGCAGCTAAGTGGAGACCAAGCGGGCGCCATCATAAGTCGTATCCGCTCCGCCGCGGGGATTCCACATTTCTGCTTCCCAGTCGGAGCAGAAAAACGGAACCGGCGGCGCAGATGTGAAAGCAGCTTCCATCCTACATAGAGAGATGGAGCGGCGTGCAGATGTGACAGCACAACCTGCTGGGTACTGTAGTTCTCCAGGACGGGGGGGGGGGGGGGGGGGTAACAACCCAGCAGACTGCAGCTGATACACAGCGACTCTTCCCTCCCAGCCAGCAGTAACCAGGCGGCTCCTAGGCACAATACACACATGAAGCGGCTGCTCGGCGTCTCCGCCGCTCTACGGCACAAGACCAGACGGACATAAGGCGCCACCGCCGAGGATGACCGCGGATTCACTCACCATGATGGACCGCCGCGACCCTCTTACCACAATGGCGGGTGAGAAAGAGGAAGCCGGAAGTCAGAGGGCAGAGATTAGCGGCGCGGAGGAAGAGAGAAGGGTTAGGGGCAGACGGGCTCCAGGCGTGCCGGAGAACGCGGGCTCCACCTCGCGGTCGGAGGACTAACTGCAGCAGGGCTCAGAATTGAGCTTCTCGGATGTTTCTTAGTATGTGACATGCAGCATACATGCTTCGGCCTCCCTCACACATCTGTCTGCAGATTAGTGCAGGCTCCCACCAGCGTGGTGTAGACCGCAGCATGTAGTCGCTGTGTGAGCCGGCGTTTTGTGGCGATTTTGGACTGCGCATGACTGCGTATCTCAGAAGAATGGGGTTCATATTTGTGCGTCTCGCAACGCAGAAATCTCATGCGATTTTGATGCCAGTGTGAAGGCATTCTAAGGCCCCCTGTCCACGGCAGTGATTTCACCGGCGGTAAATCGCCGGCGAATCACACTGGCTGAAGCTTTCCATAGCATTGCTATGGAAAGCGCCGGCCCCGTGTCCACAAGCAGAGAATCATTGCGCTTCTCCGCTCGCGGAGAGCAATTCGCAGCATGCAGATAGGCTGACCTGTGGAGAACCGTATGCGGCTCCTGCTCCCGTGGCTGAGATTCGCAGCGGGATACTGCAATGCCTGTGGACGGGGGCCTAAGAGTGTATTCACACAGGAGAGATTTCTGCGCAAATTCTGTCCGTGCCCGAGATGATCAGGACTCACGCGGAAAAAAAACCCCATTCCTTTTAATTGGTTCTCTCGCACAAGTGATTTTTTTTTTTTTTACTCAAATTCATGTTTTGAGTTAGAAAAATTGCAGCATGTCCTATTTTTGGGCAAGTTTCGTATGACGATAGAACATGTAACGCGGGGCGTCCCGCACATTGCAAATGGAGGAATGTGCGTGTGCGGTGCGAGCTGCAGCCGAGAATCTCAGCAGTGTGCATACAGCCTAATTGACATGCGGTGCAGAATTTCAGCAGTTTTCACCTTTTCAAATGGGGTGAAATCCACAAGTCTGTAACCAACCGCACGAGCAGTGGTGCGGTAGAGGGGGCAGCGTTATATAACCACCACCACCACACCCAGGGATTTTATCTAATACCAAGGGTTGCAGTTTGCTCATGCTTTTCCGGAATCTCTCTTGCCGCTAGCTCTTGTGTTGTTTGTCGGAAACACCCATGTCGAATCTTCTGCACAGCCGCCATGGTGACCTGCGATGGAGGGTAGGAGTTCTCTTCACCTTCCATGGGCTGTGGGGCGCTTCACCCCAGCTAAGCTGCTATGTGTGACCATTTATGTATATATTTTATGTTCTAAAAAGACACAATCCCTATATAATCTGTAGGCCGCCTTCATACACGGCGAACATTGTGCAGCATCTGCAGGACAAGCCCGGTGGATGAAGTTTCAAAAAGTTTCACCTGCTGCAGCTATTTTCCGTTGCCGAATGCCCATAGAAAATAATGGGGTTTTAGGTTTTCTTTGTGTTTATTCGCTGGAGCAGAACAGACAAGTGTGGTGGCCAAAGTGTTAGTTCAACCCTGACCAAGGGCAACATGTGGACGGTGATTTTCAAAGTCCATGCAGATGTTATTCTTGTTGCGATTTGATCCTAGGACCCCTGAACTGCAAGGGTAATAGGGTTAACCGTGGAACAGAAGCACACTTTTGCAAAAATTATTTAAAATATCGCCCCATCAAGAAACACTACACAGCACACCCAAGATCTGCGCGACCTACAGGTCATGTCAGAGAGAGACAATACACTTCAATGCAGTGGTACTGCAGTGTATTATACAAGTGAGCACATGGTAAAGTTCCGGAGGAAGACAACCCAGTAGAAAAAAAAAATAAAAAAATTTTTAAACAAAAAAAACTTTTCCTGTACATCATGAAGAAAAAAAATACATAAAGCAATGCAAATAAATGTAATTGGTATCCCAGTGTACGTAAACGTCCGAACTAATAAGATATCAAAAATGTTATTGATTCTGCAGAATGAACGTTGCTTAAAAACACACAACTAGGGTTGAATTGCTGTCTTTTGTTTACCTCGCCTCCCCGAAAAACAAAATAAGTGATCGAAAAGTCTTAGGCCTCCTGTCCACAGGAAAAATACGGCCCGCGCCGATTTCTGCAGCAGATTTTCGCAGTGGATCCACTGAGATAGAGAACAATTGAGCCCGCGTGAGAAATCTGCAAATCGCGTAACACACCATCCGCGGCTATTTAATTACCGTGAATGGTCAATGCTTCCTAATGGGATGCGGATTTCACATGAGGGAGAACCGCGCAAATTTGAAAAATATAATTTCCCCGCGGACATGAGGCTTTATGTATCCTGTAAAAAAGCAACAAGCCTTCACTCAGGTCTGTTAACGGAAAAAGAAAAGTTACGGAAATACAAATTTGCGTAGGTTTTGGTTAACAGTAAAATCTTTGCTGTACAGCATATTTCAACTTCAAATTGGAGCCTTTTTTTCGAAGACCATTTTCATTTTATTCGGCTCCGCCCTCTGTGGCTTGGAGGGGTTAGTTTGGCAGCACTCCTACAAAATAGTTTCCTTTATGGTTTCACGATACTTAACCCTTTCCAATCCACTGTCTGACGTCTACAGACATTCTGATTGAAGGCTGTACAGATCCGATGGCAGAAGACGTCTGGCAGGGTATTCTTACTGTAGATTACTGGCCATTCTGTTGTCAGGGGCCTCTCCAGCATTTTACATACCGCAGTACTTGCTCTAGCCAGCAGATGGCGCTATTGTATAATGGCAGAAAGAGAAAGCCCCCTAGGAAACCATGAATCCAAAATTGGATTGCAAAGGGTTAAGGACTAAAGTGTAACGGTTATTTAAATCATTTAAAAAATGTACAGAATAGACAATTATAAGAAATAGTGCAACATTTATTATCCTATTTTGTATATTTTTCCATCAAAACCCTTATTTTGTTATGCAGCTAGGTGAAGATGTTGATAGGGAAATCCGTATTCACATAACAGTATAGCAGAAGAGGGCGCTCCAGCTGTGCCTGCACTGTTCTCTCTGCAGTGCAGCTGCAGGCATAGTTATCATTTACAGTATTAATAAGGGTTTTTTTTTAATTTTATTAATTTTTAACCCTACTTTGTCCTCCTGTGCACCCCTGTTCTGTCCCATTGCTCTGGTGTTATTTGTCTCAGCAGCTCTGTCCCCGACAGTGAAGGAGAAGCCATTCTGCGCTGCACACAGCTTCTTCCCTGCACAGCGCCCATTTGCCGCCGTACCAGATACACTGCCAGGGTCTCAGTGTATCGGATGGTGATACACTAAGTGGGGCACAGGAGGAAAAGGAGGGTTTAAAAATTAATAAAATCTAAAACAAATTTATTAATGTTTAACCCTACTATGTCCTCCTGTGCCCCACTGCTCTGTTCCCCCATGCTGGTGTTATTTTTCACTGCCAGTCTCGGCTGCTCCATCCTCAGCGCTGTGAAAAAGCCGTTCTCTGATGCAGACAGCTTCTCCACTTTACAACCCTGCTCCCCAGCGGATTTGGTGCACCAGAGTCTTATTGCCTAGGGTAGTGACATACTGTACTGAGATCCTGACAGTGCATTGAATACAGCAGGTGCTGTGCAGGGAAGAAGCCATGTGCCTCACAGAACAGCTTCTCCTTAACAGCACCGGCGAGACTACCACCACCAGTGGTAGAACAAAATAGGATTAAAATTAATAAAAAAATATAAAAAAACAAAAAACATTTAATACTTCATTACATGGAAGCAACCATGCCTGCAACTGCACTAGCGAGAACAGTGCAGGCACAGCTGGAGCTTTCTCCTCTGTAAGGGCTTATTCAGACGACCGTATATCGGCCGTGTCTTCACGCCGGCCGATATACGGCGTCCCTCTCGGCAGGGGGAGGAGGCTGGAAGAGCCAGGAGCAGTGCTCTGAGCTTCCGCACCCTCTGCGCTATTTACAATGAGGGGAGGTGGAGCTAATTCCCAAAACTTAGCCCCGCCCCCATCCCGTCTCTCATTGCAAATAGTGCAGAGGGGTGGAGAGGGGGCAGGAGCTCAGAGCACTGCTCCAGCCTCTTCCAGCCTCCTCCCCCTGCAGAGAGAGATGCCGTATATCGGCCGGCATGAATACCCATCCGATATACGGTCGTCTGAATAAGCCCTTATGCGGTCAGGTGAATACAGATTTCTCTAGCAAAGTCTTCACCTAGCTGCATAGCAGCAGAAGGGTTTTGAAGGAAGAATATACAGAATAGACTAATAAAATAGCACAAAAATGTTTACAAATCACCAACTCTGTTCATTAAAAAAAAAAAAAAAAAGTAAGGAGTATTAAATGACAGTAAAGGCCCATTTAGACACAACGATAATTTGCGCAAAAGATGTCGCTCAAGCAACTTTTGAGCTATCATCGTTGTGTCATTTACAGCTCAAGATGAGCGATCACCTGCCAGCGGAGGATGCAGAAGACAAGCGGGGTGTCCCCGCTTGTTTTCTGCATCTAGCTGTTCCCCGCTGGGAGCGCCCGGCTGTCATACAGCCAAGCACTCCCAGCAGAGGATGCAGAATACAAGCGGGGTGTCCCCGCTTGTCTTATGCATCCAGATGTTATACAGCCGGGCGCTCTGTGCGGGGTATGGAGAACAGAGCTGGACCACTCTGTTCTTCATACCCAGCCCGTTATCAGGAAGGGGGATACAGCTGTAACAATAGTATCAGCTGTATCCTGCTGCGAATCCCTGGGGGTAACAAAAACTGCCCGATGTCAGTGCAGTTACAACAATTATCGCTCAAAAGACAGCTTTTGAGCGATAATCGTTGTGTCTAAATGGGCCATTACACTTTAAAACGGGAATTTATTTCTGTATCGCATTGCGCCGGCTGCAATTCACATGCGCCATTCTTCCATGCTTGCGCTCTGTGAATAATTTTGCTAAATACAGAAATAATACAAGTAGAATTTCAGATTCAAAAATCTCATTTTATTTTTGCTAGAAAAACATGTTAAGAAATAACGTAGGTTATATTTATGTAAGATAGTTAACACTTTATATGCCTCAGGTGCGATAAAATAAGCCGCCACGTGCCTGTGAATATGCCGCTCTTTACTGCTCTCATTGCAAGTAATAAAGATCTGTATGAAAATAATTAGGAAAACCAAAAAGGATTACAGTGTTATTCTGAGCCTCGACAGCATTGTACAGCAGCGATCATTCTGGTCTCCAGAATGTCCAAGAAAGGGGTAAAAAGAAAAAAATATTAACACTTCAACAGCAAAACTGAAATACAGGGCAAGCCGTATGGAA
Source organism: Eleutherodactylus coqui (assembly GCA_035609135.1). Classification (NCBI taxonomy): domain Eukaryota; kingdom Metazoa; phylum Chordata; class Amphibia; order Anura; family Eleutherodactylidae; genus Eleutherodactylus; species Eleutherodactylus coqui. The sequence goes on along the minus strand of CM069414.1, from coordinate 110,336,409 downwards.
ACATCCCATGTAATACTGGGCCGGAACGTTCAAAAATAATCATCTGTCATAACCCTCTGCCAAATCAGGAATGGAGGACTCATGTATCATTAAGGCCACAAAACAAGATATTGTAAACTTCAGGATTTGCGCTCTCCTCTCCCCGCTTGCACTATAGTACTATATATACTAAACCGTCCACCAGCATTCTTGCTGCTAGGTGAACCCGTTATGGATTCCGATCCATCTCTGCACGCTCTATACACCCCACAGGTGCCTCTATGCCTTTCCTCCGGACACTGTTCCCGATTCCTTCCCCGTGAAGGCACTTCTGGATTGCAGTTCGTTTTCTTTGGTTGTCACAACGGGCGGGACACTCCAAATCTTCCGGCTCCTTACTCGCCTTTTGGTGTATCATTGGTCTCACTCTCCTGCTTCTTCTCACTAGTCGGATCGCTGGATTTGGATGGGCTCTCATCACACTGTGTTAACCTGCTCCTGCTTCTTGCCCCGGGTTGATATAACTGCATGGCAGGGCGATCCTTTAAAAAAAAAAAAAAAATTAATTAAAACATTGTAATAAGCCTGTAACGTAAAGTCCGGACAACGCTTAAAGGGATATTCCTCAGGAATCTTATTTCAATGTGTTTGAAACCGCAAAACAATGCATTCACCCTTAAGATGCTCCGTTCTCCAGATATTGCAGCTATTGATTCCTCTGCCCTCTAGTTGTTTACTGCTCGTTGCTAGGGAAACAGACCACCTCTTCTATGGAAAATAAACAGTTCCTTAAAGGGGTTATCCCATGAAAATCATTTCATACCTATCCATACAATAAAGTATAATTCCTTGCAACTCAACACCCGTTTTTCTAACCATCCCCGTCAATGGAATCCAGTCCAGAGAAGCGCCGGCAGCAGCGTGACAAATACATTTGATCATAAGAAAGTGTCCTGTGTTAGGCCTCGTGTCCACGGGCTTAAAATCTGCAGCATTTCTCCCGAACACGGATCTGCGCCCCATAGGGATGCATTGGACACCCGCAGGTAGTTAAATACCTGCGGGTGTAATTTTTCCCGTTGGGCGCGGATCCGCATGCGGGAAAAAAAATGGACATGCTCCTTTTAGTGCAGGTCTCCCGCGGGGACGGCTCCCGCAGGTTTCTATTGAAGCCTATGGAAGCCGTCCGGATCCGCGGGAGACCCGTACCAGAATAAACGCACCTGCTCCGGACGATGCGGTTCTTCTCTTCTTCGCGGCCGGATCTTCTTTCTTCAGCCAGGCGCATGCACGCGGCACATCCGCCGGGCCGAAGAAAAAAGATCCGGCCGCGAAGGAAGGAAGATCCGCATCGTCCGGAGCAGGTGAGTTTATTCTGATTTTTAGGCCTCATGTCCGCGGGGCAGGAGGGACCCGCTACGGATTCTACATGAAGAATCCGCGGCGGGCCTGATTTTTCCCGTGGACATGAGGCCTTATAGAATAAACTTCAAGGCTTCATTTCATGATCTAATAAAAACAGCATCAAAGGCAAATAGTATTTGCTTCACCAACACGTTTCGAACTAAGGACTTCTTAATCATGGTACAGTAGCGTGATAACTGGGGGTCCATGCGGTTTTTATTGGATCATGTAATAATGCCTTGGATTTTATCCTAGCACCAGAACTTTCCTTTGTTCACGTCTATCGATAGAAAGTGATCAATTAATAATCATGGCAATCTGACTGCTGAAGCCCCCCATGATCATAAGAACAGGGAACCATAAATGCGCCAGGTGAATGGAGCACCGGTGTGCTTGCATTGCTGTCCCCCCCATTCAGTTCTTTCAGGATGATGGAGATAGCCGAGCACTGTGCTCAGCAATCTCTATAGAAGTGATGCGACTTATTTCACTCGGCAGACTCAGGGTGCACCATTCTCAAGATTGCGAGGGGCTCAATAAAAACCAATGGAGCAGCACTAAGTTGCGGCGCGGTTAGGGGATGTGGCAGGGTGATGCATTTTTTAAACCCACCCACTACCAGTGTCACCTGGTAAAGATCGCGTGGCATATGAAAATCTGACATTTTTCGGGTTCCTGTGCACACGCTCTCCCTATGACTTGTACGGGAGACTGCGCACACGGGAATCCGAGAAGAGTCCAAATTTTCAAGTGGCACGCAATCTTTGGCGAGTGTCTGTGCTGGAACTCTGGCATCACTTAGTTTACGGTGCTGTGGGGACATGACAGGTTCCCTTTAGAGTGCCTAGTGAGACTCCTTTCTTTAACCTTCTGTTTATACTGTCGGCCTTTACATTGGATACAACTGCCTATCAGAAGGCCATGTTTCCGGTGAGCGCTCCTTTTATTTCGTGTCAAGTCTTTATGGAGACCGCTAAAACTTTAGTGAAAGAGAAGATGACCAGTCCCACCTTGTTCCTTATTCGATCTCTTTTGGCCATATCTTCTTTCTTTTCTTCTCGGGATGGACGCTCAGCTTTATCAGGGGTTGACGGAGATTCACTAACCTCCTGCTTCCTCACTCTCTCCCTTACTACTTCACGGTCCTTTCTAAAATCATCATCTCGTCTGCGGAAACACCGGTCTTTCTCATATCGATCCCTCTGCTTGCGTCGCTCGTCTTCATGGTATCGCTGCTTCTCCTTTTCCCTCGCACGTCGTTCTAAGTCATAATCTTTCTCTCTGTAATCCTTTTCTCTATAGTCCTTCGTATACTCGTCTTCACATCTGCGAGGGGAGAACACAAGGGTGGGCATAAACAAAGTAAAAAGCCAAACTTTTCCTGCTGTTAAAGTTTTTGGTGAACAAACTGAACTCTTGAGTAAATTCCAGACATTGCGCTCCCTTTATAAACCTTTATAGAATTATGTATGTAACATGTTAGGACCTGCAAAGCATAGCAATTACCAAAAATATTTTTAACCCCTTAATGACATGGGCTATTTGGTCATAAAGGCGTAACGATTTTTGGGGGATTTTCATCTCCACTTTTCAAAAGCCATAACTTTTTTGTGTTTATTGTGGGGCGAGCTGTGGTTTTTACTGGTACCATTTTCTTGGGTACATATAAGGTATTGTATAACTTATCTTGGAGGGCAAGGAGAGAAAACACATCAATACTGCTATTTTTTTTTCTCCTTACGGAGTTAATGAAGCAGCATAAATGACAGGCTAATATTTTTTTTCTCTGCGGGTCGGTACGATTACGAGAATACCAAAATAAAAAAAATATATATTTTTAGGTTTTTCTACCGTTGCTTGATAAAAACTCTTTATTAGAATTTCTTTTTGCATTCAAAGTCCACTGACTTTTTTATTTTTCCCATCAATGGAGCTCAGCGAGGGCTTGTTTTTTCATGTGACAGGCTGTAGTCTTTATTGGTGCCATTTTGGGGTACATAGTTTTTTGTGTAACTGCAAACTGTAAAAAAAAACTGTAGTTTTTTGTAAACTGCATTTTGGCTCCATTTTTAAAATTTTGTTTATAGCATTTGCCGTGCTGGATAAAAAAAAATAGTGCTCAATTTATTGTTACGGGTCATTACATATGTGATGATACCACATGTGTTTTTTTTTCTTTATTAAACAAAGAGGGAAAAGGTGCACAATTTTTTTTTCTTTCTTTTTTTACTATCCCTTATGTCCCCGTGATCCAATGATCGCTCTGATAATACATTGCAGTACCTCTATACTGCAATGCATTATCACTATTGCAAGCGATCACAGGCCATGGCAGACCTGGACGCCATTATCTGCCATCCGGTTGGCATGGTAATCCATCGGCCCTCCGCAGAGAGCCGAAGACATCACAGAGGGAGCACCTACCCTCTGTGAACCTTTTACATGCTGTGATCAACATATATTGCGGCATGTAAGGGGTGAACAGCAAGGATCGGTTGTTATTCTTACCGATTCCCACTGTTACAGCGGCGGGCTCAGATTCTGAGTCTGTGTCATTCATAGGACACAAGCTTACATCCATTTGTGGGAACCCTTTCCCAGTTTCGTCCAGGGGTGGAAGGGGTTAACTTTATCTTTGTTTGCAAGCTGGAGAATTACAGCACTATAAAAAAATGCTGTGATAAAACTGAAATTTGGAATTTCCCAGTTGCTGGACTTTTAGGGGTTTTCATATATGGCAATTTCTTAACAATAAGTGCAGATTGACAAAAGATAAGAAATAAGAGTAAATTACCGTTTTAAGGGTCCCCCAGATACTTATAGGGACAGACATTAAATTACCTGGTCAGTTACAGACGCAGTGTAATTCAGAACATTCACAAGTCTACAAATACTTGCAGCTCAGAGACGCTTATGAGATAGAGGATTTCCCACTTTGTTGTGGCCGACATTATTGGTACATCCTCCTCCACCACCATGGGGGAAAATATCTATAATGTATGAACATCTACAAAGAAAACTAAATCTATGAAACCCAATGACCATTAAAAAGATGTGCAAAAACTGACCAGATAATGGATAGATGTGCAGTCACTAATAAATAATGTGTACAAAGTTAACTTTGACTTCGCCCCACTAGTATACATACTCCGCTATGCGAGTGATCTGCCAACAAATATTTGTTCTTGAGGAACAAGAACAAATAGCGCTACTAAGGTTACTATACATAGCAAGAAAGCGGGGAGCCCAACACTGGTTGGATGAAATGCCCCCCACAGAGGGGGAATTTAAAACCAAAAGTTACCATATTTTTCGCGCTATAAGATGCACTTTTCTTCCCCCCAAAATGGGGGGAAAAAGTCAGTGTGTCTTATAGAGTGAATGTGCAGTTTGTTTGCGCAACCGCAAGTTTAACGTGCGTTTGTGTGAACAATCAGGCGAAGAAACTGGCAATCAGTTAGGAGAGCAGTTTGCTCTCCTTTGCACTGCCGCCAGTACATACCGCTGATTGGTGGCGAGCGCCAGTGAAAACTGCTGCTGCTTCCCTGCCTCCACCAATCAGATTCTTCCCTTCCCCCTGCCATACACAAGCGCTGCTGTGACGCGGAGCTCCGGTGTTTCATACCTCTGCTGCGCCTTCTGCTCCGTCGCCCGCTAATATCCCCTAGACAGTACCTGGGTAAGTTCAAAATATTTTCCCCCTATTTTCCACCTCTAAAGCAGAGGTGCGTCTTATCGTCGGCGCATTTTATAAAGCGAAAAATACGGTACTTGTCTTTCACCCTGTGAAAAAGGAATCTCTCAAGAGGAACGCTGGCCACAAATCCGACAAGATATGGGGAAATGGTTAAGTACATCTGGAGTGGCAAACCGGAGAACAATGGTTGGCAACTAGGTTATGGAAATGCCCCAACCTAGGAGGGAGTGTTAGATACCTGCTGTGACGCAATGGGTTATAGTGGAGATATAATAAATGTAATAACTTGGTAAATGTAATATATGGGTCAAATGTTATACCTATGTGCTTGATAAAATGTAACAGGCCGACTCCTCATGCTCCCTGGAAGAGGAGATCACACTACAAGATACCAAGGACAGACTCTTTACACCCGAGGACACCATGCAGCGACTGAAATAACTGTCACCTATTAGGTCTGATATATAGGAGGTTATATGCTGATTTATTTGGTAGGAATGTCAGAGGGGGGTAGAAATGTATGTCTCTATTTGGGGAAAAAATGACAAACATCTCAAAAATTATTAAATTAAAAAAATTACCGTTTCAGCTTTTCCTCTCCAGCTTCTCCATCTGACCTCTTTGGCGTTGAGATGCGCTCTTCTCTCACACCGTCTTTTTCCAGCTTTCTGGGTTTATACTTCTTTTCTGGCTCTCGTTCATCATCTTTCTCAGGCTTCCTAAGAAGCTACCCAGACAGCAAAAGTTGTACTTCAATAACAGCAAGTAACATCGGCTACAAAAGTGTTAACACCACAAAAAGCAGAAGGACAGAAATTCTGCTTGCTTATTCATCAAAAAGAAAAAAATAAGTTGTATATAGCCAAAACAATACCAATGGAATTTACGAATCTACCTGTCAAAAACAAGCTCTCGTGTAGCTCTGTCAAACAGAAGAATAAGAATGCCATGGGTTTTAAAATACAGCAAAAAAAAAAAAAAAAAAAAGAAAAATCCTAAATAACTAGACTCTGATTTTTGCCTCACGACCGTCCTGACCTGCAGATACAGCTAACAGGTCATTTATATAGTGCACTGAACTCTGTAGAAACTAAATCTGAAAAACAATGGTGGAATTGCAGCTTTATTTAAACTCCTCCTCTAAAAAATAATAGAAGTTATAAAAAAAAAAAACATTATGTACCCCAAAATGTGTCCATTAAAGGGGTTCTGTCATTAAAAAAAAAAAATTCAATACTTACCTGTTCCTCCCCGTCAGTCTTCTTCCCACACTTGTCCAGTCCCCCGGGTCACCTCACCACAAGCCGGACAGATCCTGTTATTCTTGTTATGGAGCGTCCATGCCCGGCATTCTTCTTCCGGGAGGTCAGTGTAGGTTATATTACTAGTAAGCTAACGTTTACTGCCTAGGAAGGAGTGCCGATCTATTGCTGAGTCTGTGCATACGCACGGTCTCGCCACGAGTGTTGATGTACTATTGCAGAGAGACAGCATGCATGCACGCACAGTCTCGGCAATAGCTCGGCACTCCCTGGTAGGCTATGAACGCTACGTCACTAGTGACCAGGTACATTCACCTGCAGGAAGGAGAATGCCGGTAATGGACGCTTCGAAGACGAAGAATTGGCCGGCTGGAGGTGACGTAACTCAGGGGAACTGGAGGGGGGGAGAGACGGGGGGGGGGGGGGGGGGGGGGGAGGGGGGAGGGGGGAGAGGGATTTTTCACTCTCCACCCCACTCCCCCAAGCCTGCTCGGGCCAGTAAGCAGTTACACAAGAAGAGCGATGCTTGCTAGAGTAACTGCTTTATTGGTAAAATAGAACATGCCACGATTTTTACCCGTGGCAGAATCCCGAATGTGATGACTGAGCTATTAGATTCAATAGAACCTAATAGCTTCGTTATTCCGCCGCGGGAAACGCGGCATAAATCCGTCCGTGGGCATTAGCCTTAAGTGATGTTTTTTGGTAGCATATTGTTCTTTATACGCTTGGTAAATTTTGGTTGATATGTTTTGTGTTTGTTTTATGAAAACATTCCTAAATTTACAGAAATAGTATTGCAAGGTGAATTCCCTCCCCCTCCCTTTAAAAAAAAAAAATCCAATAAAAACACCATTTATTACTGGTAAACCACAAATAAAAAGAAACCAACAAGTTTGGTGTTGATTTAGAGATGACCGAGTATAATCTTTTTGAGTAATTACTCGATCGAGCACCGCGATTTTCGAGTACTTCGGTACTCGGGCGAAAAGATTCGGGGGGCGCCGTGGGTGAGTGGGGGGTGGGGGGGGGGGGAGAGGGCTCCCCCCTGTTACCCCCCGTGCCGCCACGCCTCTCCCCCCCCCCCCCCCCGAATCTTTTCACCCGAGTACTGAAGTACTCGAAAATCGCGGTGCTCGATCAAGTAATTACTCAAAACGATTATACTCGGTCATCTCTAAATCAACACCAAACCTGTTGGTTTCTTTTTATTTGTGGTTTACCAGTAATAAATGGTGTTTTTATTGGATTTTTTTTTAAAGGGAGGGGGAGGGAATTCACCTTGCAATACTACGCCTTCCTGAACGGAATACTTTAACTTTATTTTTCAAAAGTGGTTACACAACAATTGGCAAGTACATCACACATCCAAATAAGAGCTGAATACAGTTTTGTCGTAATAAAAAAAAAAAAAAAACACACCATAAAATTATTAGTGCTCTGGTAGCATTAGTTTGAATTTTTTTTTACTCAGGGTAGTAGTCAAAGGTTAAAAATGAAAACTTTTCTTTAGTTTTTTTGCAAGATTTTGGGGTGTCACCATTACCGCTGGGGCAGCTCTGTGGGATGTCACTATTATCGCTGGGGTATGTTTACATGTAGCAGAAATGGGCAGGGCTGTTTCAAAACAGACAGGGTGCAGATTTTGACTGCTTTTTGGATGTGGTAATGCTGCAGAATTTTCCACAGACATTTCCACTGAAAACATTCTGCAGCATTTCCGCATCCAAAAAGCAGTCAAAATCTGCTCCCTGTCTATTTTGAAGCGGCTCTGTGCTTTTTAGAACGACGGGGGTAAAATCATATGTTGTGATAAGCCCCGCCCCGTGACATGTTGGCACTTTGCCATAAATATGTGGGTTTTGGGTTGCAGTTTGGGCACTCGGTCTCTAAAAGGTTCGCCATCACTGCTATATACAATCCTGCTTTGTTTTTCATTTAAAATGCAATGGAGGAACGACCAAAAATTGGTTGTGAAGGCGGACATGGGCTTTCAGAGTAAGTGACCTATGGCAGAAAGTACATTTTATAAAATGAATTGCCCTATGTCAAAGGTTTTGCATTTCAGAACACATCTTCTGCGTTACATGAGCAGCTACTTACTCATTTAATCAGGCATACGAATAGGTCACTCTTTCTGTCAAGACAAACTTACTAATCACTTGCAGTAATATTACTAGCTGCAGGATCCGGATGCTTCTAACCAAGTTACAAACAAAAGTTCGGCCGACTTCTAAATTAACCTAATAAGCTGTAAAGAATATTCCCATGTGTGATTCTGGGTACCTTAATTTTAGGCTCATCCTTTCCTCTTTCAGTTTCTTTCTCTGGAGTCCTTTCATATTTCTTTTGTTTTTCCGCTTCTTTCCTTTTTCTTCTCTCATCCTCTTTCCACTTCCTCCTCTCTTCTTCACGCAATCTTTTACGCTCAAGTTCTCTCCTCCTTCTCTCTTCACGCTTTTCATCTCTTATTCTCTATAACATTTTGCACACAGTACAGGTCAGGCTGTGTGAGTCTATCAGACTTCCAACAAACAATAAACTAACACTTAAGTTCAAAGCCGGGCCCTAAATAAAATCCAGATATTCTGTACATACAATAGCAGTAGTATACGTACATATAATAATCATCCTTATTTGTATAGCGCCAACTTATTTCGCAGCGTTTAAATAAGGAGTAAAGCTGACCATACATCGCCTGGCCCCGGGCCAATTAGAACTACCTAATTTAACTGCAACCATTATTGGAATTCATTACATGTGAACATTTGAAATGCTGTAATAGATATTAGAGGATACAGTGTCTTCCAGCATCATGTGGTTCTCCATTCCTTGCCTACAAACTTTGCAGAAATTCCAAAAACTTTCTTTGGTTGGAAAAACTTTGCCTAGTTTATAACAGTAAATAGAAGTCATGGAGGAGGAAGGTGCAGCTTCCATTACAGGTATATATCTTAAAGGGGTTCTGTCATTAAAAAAATAAACAAATCTGTACTTACCTATTCCCCACAAGCTTCTTACTGCATCTTCTCTTTGCCAATCTTCTCCTGGCTCGGCATTCCCTACTAGGCAGTGAATGCTACACCACTAATGACATAGCGTACATTGCCCTGCAGGAAGGAGAATGCCGGCAATGTACGCAACGTCACAGGAATAAGACATACTAGCTGGCTTGCAGTGATCTGACCCGGGGGACTGGAGGAGCCAGGAGAAGATCTGGTATAAAAGGCTACCTGGGGAGGAATAGGTAAGTATAGATTTTTTTTTCTAATGACAGAACCCCTTTAATGAACGAGTATTGATAAAACAAGTGCAATTACATATGGAAGAAAGCAAGGTCACCAACCTAAAACATCCCCATTTGCTGCCAGTAGAGTCCACTATCTTTTCTGCAAAATCTAGCAGCAATGTGTTTTGGTATCTCCCTAAACTGAGTCAATAGAGCCAGACCCAAGTGAAACGACACCCTACAAACATTTAAAGGGGAATTTGTCACCATCTTTTTGTAGCCCTCACTAAGAGCATCATAAGCTAGTGCCTGTCACACTGATTACATTGGGTGGGGAGGGGTAACGTTTATCTTTAAGGAGAACACTTAGCAGGTGAGTGACTTATAGGGCCATGCAGGCTCCTCTGGGAAATATATGCAAATATGGAACAATATCTCTGCAGCGCCACCTATTGGATGGCAGCATGCCATTGATATGTCTGCTGTATGTATGGGTGCAGCAGTTTGGGAGAAAATTGCATTTTATTACTAGTAGCCAGACACAGAACTTATACTGCATATTCATGAGTTGCAACTAGCCGCACCAACATAATAATAATAATAATAATAATAATAATAGGCAGCTCTGTCTGTCTATTACTATTATGCACAGTAATAGGCAGGCAGCAGTCAATCACTGACTAGAGGGCAGGGTGGGTGTAGCTAGCTGCAGCTCATGAATAAACAGGACTACTTCAAGTAGTCCACTATGCATGTGCTGTTACTGGTAAAATGCAAGTTTCTCCTTAACTACTGCACAGATCCATAGCAGACATATCACTGCAGTCAGTAATAACAATGACAACAAGCACTACCTTATGATGCTCTCAGAGAGGGCTGCAAAAGGACAGTGACAGAATCTTTTTAACTTAGCAATAAGTTCTTTTCCCCCTTAGAATGTTACTGGCTTTAATATGAAATGAAAATAAGTGTAAAATACAGTTAAGGCGATAGTGTTATAAAGATGATGAAACGATGCGAACCATAAGCGCGGCAAAATTCTTACCTGTCTATTTTTTAAAAAGCTTAACAACGGAGTTGTCTTTTTAGCTATAAAATAAAAGGGAAAATGAAGAGTCGTCAGAGAGTTTCCTGTATAACAGTCCGGCAATCAGAATTTTTGTAATGTTTTGAAAGCTACCACAGTCTTAGGACTCGACAAGTGTGTGCGAGTGTGTATGGCGTTGTTCTCACAGAGCAGTATGCAGCAAGTACACATGTAAATGTGTACTTGCTGCATACGTTCAATTCCCATCGCCCATCTTGGATCGTATGCGTATGTAATATGCACAAAGATAGGACGTGCCATGGTTTTTTTTTTGGGGGGGGGGGGGGGTTGCGCACATTGTGTGAGTGGCACAATGACAGTCCATAGCTTTAGCAATTGTGTGACTTACATCTTTGCAGACAAGAAAATACTATATATTGTGCCATAATTCAAACCAGGTTTTAAAAGAGGGCCCAGATAACCACTATTGTAGTGTGTCATACATTTTTGGAGCACCCTGTATGTAATAAGTGATAAATTGGACTATGGTTTGCATTACCTATCATTTCTTTGTTTCTTGCCTCAATTTCTTCCAACAATGTCTCTGGGGTGGAGGTAAGCTTCTCATCATCAACGTTGTATGATTCTAAGAACTTTCTGTATTCTGGATCTAAGGAAAAACAGAAAAGCTACATCACAACAGGTTTTACAGGCACAGTAAAAAAAATCTGGCATCAGTAGTCAGGTATAGCAAAATAATATTGGAGTCTCTCATGACCAAAAACAGCGGAATAAGCCGGGAGCCGCAGTCCCGTCCTTTAATAAGAAAACAATGTGAGGGCAATATATGGTAAAGTGGATCCTGAGACTTTGTGGAAACGCACGCTCCTCAGTACATGTGCGACAAGTACCTGACAACTTTCTTTTTCTTACTGCTTGTTCAGTTGCTAAAACTTTATAATGATTCTATCCTAAAAGTATTTTGTTCAAAAGTACTTCTTTTCAGGAAAAGTTTATAATGTTGCGTATGGGGCTTACGTGTAGGTGTGTGGGGCAAAGGATGTGGTATGGCTGGAAAAAGAACTTACCATCAACCCTACATGTAGGCCCCATATGTAAAATTATAATCTTTGACTGCAGAGTCGGACAGCCATCGGGTCAGGTGAGTATACCTTTTTTTTTTTTTTTTAGGCCATATCGCCTTTTTTAGGCCCCGGAAAACCCCTTTTGCCACGAACAAATAAAACCTGAATGATAACATAAAAATCATATTATGCCTCAGGAGGAGAACATTCTTTAAATTATATATATTTCTAGCTAAAAGTTTGACCCAAGCAGGGCCCTAAACACACAACCTCAAAAAATTTGTAAAAAATCCAGGATGTGAGAAGCTCATACATATCGCTTGTGTGTACATGCACATATCTAGACATATTCACAAGAGTCAGACACTAAAAATCTCTATGATCCACTAGATAAACGTACTAAAGAGGTGCAGGGGGCGATTAGGGGGAAAGGGACTTATTTGTATAGCGCCAACTTATTCCACAGCGCATTCAGCCAATTAATTTTTTTTACCCCCTAGCAAGCTGGGTGCTCATTTTACCGACCTCAGAAGAAGGAGTTAACCTTGAGCCAGCTACCTGAACCAGCGGGGATTGAACTTGCAACCTTCAGGTCGTGAGCGAGAGCTTAGGACTGCATACTGCTGCCTTAATATTCTGCACCCCCCGATTATAAATGCAGCAGCTCATATTATCAGTCCTGCAGCAGGACCCAGCCTCCCATCCCCACATATGACAATCAGAGGGCATATATCCTCAGCAAGTAGTATATGAGGCTGATAACATGAAGAAAAGTGTCCCCCTAGGGTCACTGGAGGCTGTATAGGGGGGAGACGACCGTAATGTCACTTGCAGCTTCGTCCTTTGCCCCACATATAGAATCAGGAAGCACAACTTTTTATGCGGCTCCTGAAATATTGCATCTACAACATGGTACCAAGATCTAAGCTCCAGTACTTGGTATACACTACTCAGATTTTACCATCGTCAATAGTCCCGGTCTTGGAATCCTTTTTCTTGCTTTTCTTTTTTGCCACTTTTTGAAAAGGGGCAAATTCCACAATCGCTGGATATTCCTGACCTGTAATAAAAATAAAGTGGGTATACAGAGAATATTTTCAGTTCAACCCTCCCATTCTATCTAAAGGCACAAATCCGTCTTGTTTGTGTATCGAGTCACAGACACGTGTGCCAATATCTGAGAGTAGGAATAGAAAGCTTTGATGGACATCACACCGGTAACACTAAAAGGGAAACAGTCCCATCCGCTGAGCACTAAGCTATGGTGCTTATAGGACAGGGAATTTGAAGTCGGTGTGTACAATGTATAGATACTCAGCTTCCCATTTCCTCGCTACCATCCTTGGATGTCAACGCTCGGTATGTACATGTGACTTTTTTCTTCAATCAGTGTGCACAAACTCCCATAGAGGAAGTGTGTGTGACTGACTGAGGAAGAGAGTCCTGCTGAGAGACCACCGTCCAGGGGTGACAGCGAGGGAACGAGAAGCCGGGTATGTACCGTCTAGTCAACACCATAACTTAGTTTATGGTGTTTACCGGACGTGACAAGTTCCCTTTAACTAGGCCCATATAAAAGTTACTTATGGTATTACGATTGGTTTCATGCTTAGATGCAACATTAGCTGCGCTTCCTTGTTGCCAGCAGTGGATACATTTGTGCAGCAAGGTTTGCAACAATTAGAATGGCTTCAAGCATGGAAAACACAAAAGATGTGCAAACGATCCCACTACATTGGAGGGGGGGCTTGTCACTAACCGTTATCACCTCTCCAGGAGATGAATGGTAAAGGTTAGCCATCATGGCCTCCACCAATCACTGGAACAATATCCAACCACTTACCTTTATGATCAATGAACACGTAGCCATCGAAGCGATCTCTGAACAACATGATGTCATCCGGACTCTTGAAGTTGATATAAGCCCTTGAGAACATGTGAGGAAATAAGCTGCGAAACAGAAACAAGACGACATATTAGACAAGACCAGAAGCAACAGGAAGGAGTCCCGGGGACGGTGAGAATGTACCCATTTCTATTGCATCGACTGGAATTACCTGGTGTCATTTGCAAAAAACTCAAAATAATCGTGTTCTGGTAGAGGCTGCAGATGCTCTTCCAGCTGCTCTTTGGTAAGACTTGGAGGCAGGCGGCGGATCACCACCTTAAAGCAAGAAGTATCGGTTAGAACCAGGTTATTGCCATTATTTACCTCCTTAAAGGGGTTGTCTCGCGAAAGCAAGTTGGGGTATACACTTCTGTATGGCCATATTAATGCACTTTGTAATATACATCGTGCATTAAATATGAGCCATACAGAAGTTATTCACTTACCTTCCCTGCGCTGGCGTCCCCGTCTCCATGGCTCCGTCTAATTTCAGCGTCTAATCTCCCGATTAGACGCGCTTGCGCAGAAGGGTCTTCTCCCATCTCTTCGGTCCGGCACGAGCGGCATTCTGGCTCCGTCCCGTCACATGTGCCGATTCCAGCCAACCAGGAGGCTGGAATCGGCACATGTGACGGGGGCGGAGCTACGCGATGATGCGTGCAAGGGGGCGGGGCCAGAATGCCGCTCGTGCCGGGCCGAAGAGATTGGAGAAGACCCTTCTGCGCAAGCGCGTCTAATCGGGAGATTAGACGCTGAAATTAGACGGAGCCATGGAGACGAGGACGCTAGCAACGGAGCAGGTAAGTGAATAACTTCTGTATGGCTCATATTTAATGCACGATGTATATTACAAAGTGCATTAATATGGCCATACAGAAGTACTTAACCCCACTTGCTGCCGCGGGACAACCCCTTTAAGGCTTGTCCCATCTCTCCAAGGTATCCCCTATCCACAAGATAAGGACAATTTGCTGATTGGTGAAGTCGACCACTAAAACCCCACCAATCTCTAGATTTTGCCCCCAGTGTGTCTCACAGCTATAGTCTTCATGTGCTCCATGGAAATGCCAGAGATAGGCAAGTTCACGGCCTCCTCCGTCTCCAGCGGTTCCACTGAGGTGAATGGAGCGTTGGCACAAGAGGGCGCCCCCTGCTGGGAAAACTCTGGAATGAAGTCTAAAAATTGGTGGGGGTCCCAGCGGTTGGAGCAGAGGAGGTGGTCCTGTGGGAACCAGACATTACCTGTGCAGGTGACACGTTGTGGGTGGCCTTGTAGGTCATTATTTAAAACCTGACAGGGACAGAAGGGTAAAGCCGGAGTCATAGGGACATATTTGCACACACAATACACAGAAGAAAAAAATAGAACCCACTGATTTCAATGGGCTTATTTACATGCGCGTATTTGGCGTGCGCAATTCTGTCGCACAAATAAAAATGCGTCATGCTCTACTTTCCTGCACATTTGCGCAGGGAAAGAACACATCTGGGAGTAACTAAACTAACTCGCCGTTTCAATGGCTGAGAGCGTTGGTGCGTGTTTTTTTTCACGCGCACAACTGCGTGCGCAAAAAGTACCGTAAAATACGTACATGCAAAAATGCAGCACAATGCGCAAATATGTGGTGAAAATGGGCATACACCCGGGTGAATCCAGCCTGAGAGAAGGAGGACTGGTCGGGCTGTAGCGCTGATGCTGGATGGGAGGACATGCGGGAGAGGAGGAGGCAGAGGCGGCGGGGGCGAGGCGGCGGGGGGAGAGGCGGCGGGCAGCACCAGGATTCTTCTTGAATTGGAATTGAAGAAAGGTTGCTTTTACACGGGACGACTACGGGGTGCAGAAGCCCGACAACAACAGCACAACAACGATTATCACTAGCGAACGTGGCGGATCAGGTTGGGGATCCTTCCGGCCCGCCTCCACTCCCAGTAAACAGGTCGTCCTCATAAGTGAGCGACTGCCTGTTCACACAAGTCCATTCAGTTCTGTGTATGCGGAAACTGAACGAGAGGCAAAGAAATTCTCGTTGGTCATTCAGTCGGGGCGTGCCTTTACACTCAACGATAATCTTCACGGTCCCGCTGGATGCTCAGAACTATTTATTGTCCTGCGTAGAAGGGTGCAACAAATAGGTCACTGGTGAGATGGGACGAGGGAAGGTATCGGAGCGGTTAGAGACCCCAGCGGGGTGCGAAGGGCATCGGCGGCTCATCGGAGGAGTCTCATCCGGTCCATGAATAAAAATATAGTTATTGAAGTCTATGTAACTATACAAAGTAATAGAATATAGGGTCATAGAGTTCAAGAAACTAATTTTCATTCGCCGGACTGATGAGGCTCCTCCCACTTCATCTCTGATCGCTCCGCTTCCTCGGGGATCAGCAGCAGCTTCTATCACCCCGACTTACATAGAAGATGACATCACTACTACACGAACCAGCGTGCGTATTAACCCTATAGGTGCCTCACGTCTACTTCCTGCTACATGCATATATATATATATATATATATATATATATATATATATATATATATATATATATACACACACACACACACAGTCAGTATATGATGGCTGGCCGGGTACACAGTGTGCAGGCCGCTCCTCACCTTGCTCATGACTTCCTTCTTCTCCTTCACCCTCTCGGCTCTCTCGCCCTCCTCGGCGCCCAGCTGCTCCGCTCTCTTCTCCTTGGGTCTGGTGTTCTCCTTGTCCTCCTTCATGTCTCTCTATGGGAGGCGGACACCAGCGACGGCCAAAAACTCCAGCAGCACTTCTCCTCAGCAGTCTGCAGCTGCGCTCTGCGATTGGACGAACACGCCGTCACGTGACCAGCAGCGGCGCACAACAGCCGCCACCTTGGGCGGGGAATCACCTGACAAACACTAAACAAACAGCGCAGGCTGCACCCGCAGGAGAACCACCTCCCGCCCCGACAGACACAACGAGGCCGCGCATCCTCCGCTACCTCACGGTCGTCCTCCCGACGTGCCTAGCGCTTAGCACAGCAGTAGAAACTAACTTACGTTATCTGTCACTGGAAGAACTTTTCCCTTCACAACATGGGCGCGCGCTGACGTCAGCTGTTGCTGTGCGTCGTTTTTTCTCGTGAGAGAGCTCAACTCTCGCGATGTTTGGTTCCTCTCTCGCTGACTTCCGGCGCCATTGCCGATAGGGGCGAATGTCAAATTCATTGTTCAAAATAATACTTAACCGATAAGTTGTAATATAAAAGAAAAGCACACGATCAAAAATATATCGCCTTACTTATTTTTTTTCTAGAATTCATTGTTTTGGTGAACGGGTTTGCCAGTAGTAAACATGGCGGACTTCCGTGACATTAGCAGCGCGCTGTGCATGCTGGTCCAGCCCTGTGACCCTGACCTGCTCCCGGCTCTGCGTTCTCTGCAGTGAATCTCCCGGGGAGCCCGGAGAAGCGGCGTCATGTGGTACGAGATCCTGCCCGGCTTCGCCATTATGACCGTTTGCCTCATGATTCCCGGTATATCCACCATTTGGATCAATCGCTACACCAACGGGGGCAAGGTGAGCGCCGCCCTATGGGCTGCTGGTGGTTACTACTGCAGTTTTACTTTTTGCTATCTCACGAACAAAGATGGCGTTTGTGTTTCCGCTGAGGTGTCGTCGCCCCCAACGGTCTCCCATCTTCGTCCGGATTCATGTGACCGTATTTGCGCACGCAATCCGCAGTGCATAGAGCCCATTGATGTTAACGCGCTCTACAGTGCTCTTTCCGCCCGCAGGGCGTGATCATTCGCGCGCAGCAAACAAGACGCTCCGCTTGAAATGGCTAATTCATTCCAGAAGTGTGTTGGTTTTTTGTTTTTTTTCCCTAGCGGAATCCCGCAGCGTATCGCGCCTCTCCGTATGTATCGCGCCTCTCCGTATGTATCGCGCCTCTCCGTATGTATCGCGCCTCTCCGTATGTATCGCGCCTCTCCGTATGTATCGCGCCTCTCCGTATGTATCGCGCCTCTCCGTATGTATCGCGCCTCTCCGTATGTATCGCGCCTCTCCGTATGTATCGCGCCTCTCCGTATGTATCGCGCCTCTCCGTATGTATCGCGCCTCTCCGTATGTATCGCGCCTCTCCGTATGTATCGCGCCTCTCCGTATGTATCGCGCCTCTCCGTATGTATCGCGCCTCTCCCTATGTATCGCGCCTCTCCGTATGTATCGCGCCTCTCCGTATGTATCGCGCCTCTCCCTATGTATCGCGCCTCTCCGTATGTATCGCGCCTCTCCGTATGTATCGCGCCTCTCCGTATGTATCGCGCCTCTCCGTATGTATCGCGCCTCTCCGTATGTATCGCGCCTCTCCGTATGTATCGCGCCTCTCCCTATGTATCGCGCCTCTCCGTATGTATCGCGCCTCTCCCTATGTATCGCGCCTCTCCCTATGTATCGCGCCTCTCCCTATGTATCGCGCCTCTCCGTATGTATCGCGCCTCTCCCTATGTATCGCGCCTCTCCCTATGTATCGCGCCTCTCCCTATGTATCGCGCCTCTCCCTATGTATCGCGCCTCTCCCTATGTATCGCGCCTCTCCCTATGTATCGCGCCTCTCCCTATGTATCGCGCCTCTCCCTATGTATCGCGCCTCTCCCTATGTATCGCGCCTCTCCCTATGTATCGCGCCTCTCCCTATGTATCGCGCCTCTCCCTATGTATCGCGCCTCTCCCTATGTATCGCGCCTCTCCCTATGTATCGCGCCTCTCCGTATGTATCGCACGCATTTTTGCACCCCATTGACTTTGTTGCACAATCGCGCAGGAAAACGGAGCGCGCTGCATTTTTGTTTTTCCCCGTGTCCGAAGCGCACAGGAAAAATGCGCTCATGTGAACGAACTCGCTGAAAGCAGTGGGTTCTAGTCTCAGCATATGCCTTGTGTACATTTTGCGCGCCCGCGTGACGGAGGTCTCAGACTGCCAGACGGCCGGCGTAAAGGAAGTTGCACATTTTTGTGCATTGAAGTTTTGCAGGGATAAAAATGCAATTTTTCTTTTTTTTTTTTTTTTATAAATTTAATTTTTTTAATTATTACGCCAACTCGCCATTTTCTAAAGAAGATGGGCGGGGCTTAGCAGGATCAATGGAGGCCGTCCGCATGCATTCTACAGTAAAATAGATTTCGCTGCAATGTTTCTTCCGCTCGCGGAGTACGCAATTCATATCCGCGACTGTGAATGAAATATTAAATGTTTGGCTAGTCTGCGCGATTGCGGAATCCACAATACAGATTGGCCCCTCGGAGCCGCCGGCCTCAGTGTTAGCAGAAATGTTATAAAGCTACATGTAATTAAGAAGAGAACGACCCCGCGCACGACGACCCCCGCGCACATCTAACTGCGCTCAATAGTTTCCGAGATGATCAAAAATGCTGGTTCGCGATGATCTTCCGTAAACTGCCCCTGCCCCCCGTATTTCCCTTTAAGATGGAACAATCATCGTTCTAGAAATCGATCTTTCATTCTAAACGCAGCCAACGATGAATGATAATCATTCACTTTTCATTCATCGCTCTTCACTTCGTTGGCTCATTCGCTAATCATACGGACCCTTATACAGCGAATGTGAATGATAATTGTGTGAAGGAGGCGGCGCTGTATCTGCTGTATAAACTCTGACGTCGTTCGCTCATTCACACTATGTATCGTTTGGTGTAAGCGGCCCGGAGCCCTCGGCTGATTGTCCTGGAGGGTCCTGAGCACCGGTGGCCGCTGATGGCGCTTGCTTTTTTTGACAGTTGCCCGGCTGAACCTACAAGTGCAGATGCAGCCCCTAGCTTAGGCCGGTCTCACACGGGCAACAAAATCCCGCGATTTTCTCATGATTTGACAGCACTACATAAGAGGCCCGAGTGTTTCCACTTGTGTAATATTGCTAATTTTCCCAGCGCCATCCTGACGGCAGACATGGAGGTTGCACCTTGACCTTGTAGGGACAGGAAGCAAGAGACTTCAAAAGGCTCCTCCTGCCTCCCATTCACCAGTGCTTCCTGTCCCTACAGGGACATGCAAGAGGAGCTCCCTCCAGGGAGCTACAGGATTACACCGGCACGGGCCGTTTTTCCCTCTCACCTTCTCCAGAAAGGAATCTGCTGACAGCGGGGCGGACGGTCCATGGGGCTGCTTCCCCGCTTACCTCCCCTCCGGAGAGTCAGCGCGGTCCGGGAGCACGGCAGGCCACGGGTCTGACCGCCCGGGGATCACCACCGCAGCGCATCGGAGCGGCGGACCAGAGGTCCTTGAGTCCGCTCCTGCATCGTGCACGGGGCTCCGGGCAGCGTCTTTCATCCGGGGAGAGCGGCGGGCCATAGGCTCAGAAGCCTCTCTCCTCCAGGACGCCGGCGCGGCCGCGCGCAACGTCGGGGGGCGGAGCTAAGGACGCGGCGTGACGCGGTGACGTCAGACGCCGCCAGCTGACCGAGACCCAGCGGGAGATTTAAAAATGGAGACCCCCCGGCAAGCTTCCACTGACAGCACACCTTCAGGGAAGGATTTATCGGTCTGCCTGATCCTGTCTACACTTTTGGCAAGTATGACTACAAAGGAATCAGAGATGGAAGCCCTGCAAACCGTAAGTGTGACTTGCTGCAGGAATGTTATGCCCAGGGATTAACATTGTGTAGGGGTTTTCCCTTATGTGCATGCATGTGTCTTTTGCAGGACAGGGAATCCACCCGGTCTAAGCAAGACCTTAGGAAAAAGATCAAGAAATGCGCCCTG
This sequence comes from Eleutherodactylus coqui, assembly GCA_035609135.1. Classification (NCBI taxonomy): domain Eukaryota; kingdom Metazoa; phylum Chordata; class Amphibia; order Anura; family Eleutherodactylidae; genus Eleutherodactylus; species Eleutherodactylus coqui. The sequence continues at coordinate 110,316,085 of CM069414.1, read as the reverse complement.
TGCCTCAAAAAGTTAGATGAGGCGTACAAAAAACCGTTATGTCAAGACTGTACTTCAAAGATCCTCACGGATGAACAGGCCGCATTTAGGGAGGATATTAGATCCCTAGTCAGGGAGGAGGTCCGGGCATCGATCTCCAGCCTCCCCCCAGCCCAGCGGGAAAGAAAGGCCACTAAGAGAGCAAGCCACATACGGCTGTCAAGCTCAGACTCTGAGCAATCCCCGGGCGACCTGTCAGACGGCGAACTCTCAGACCGTCCCTCTGACACCAAGGATGAGGATAAGAAGTATTATTTCTCATCCGGGGACCTGGATGACCTGATTAGAGCCGTCAGGGATACAATGAAGCTAGAAGATGTGGTGGAGCCTAGGTCCGTACAGGACGACATGTTTGGCGGGCTCAGGCCAAGGAATCGCATCGTGTTCCCAGTCAATGATACTTTGAAAAAAGTAATCATGCATGAATGGGCTACTGCGGACAGACATCTCTTCCTGTCCCGCGAGTACAAACAAAGACTCTGCTTCGCGGAGGAGGATGTGAGCGTCTACGAAGAAGTCCCTAAAGTAGACGCACAAGTGGCCAGAATGGCAAAGAAGACAGCCCTGCCATTTGAGGACTCCTCACATCTTAGAGACCCAATGGACAACAGGGTTGATGCATTGATGAAACGGGCCTGGCAAACGACGGCCTACACGCTAGAGTCCAACATCGCAGCGACTTCCGTAGCAAGGTCGATGTTCCTCTGGTTAGGGGAACTAGATGACCAAATCAAGCAGAAGGCCCCCAGAGAGGCGTTGCTGGAATGTATGCCTTTACTAAAGTCCGCAACAGGCTTCCTGGCAGACGCATCCGCCGAGTCCATGAGGCTGGCGGCCAGAAGCGCCGCATTATCCAACATGGCCAGACGGGCAGTCTGGCTGAAAACATGGAAGGCAGATACAGCCTCTAAAGGAAGACTGTGTTCCATCCCCTTTCATGGCCAGCACATTTTTGGCGCGGATTTAGAGGAGATCCTAAAAAGAGCCACGGACAAAACTCACAGTTTCCCGGATCAAGCCAGAACGGGATTTCCCTACAAACGCCAGCCATCCTTCAAGCCATACCGGGGCAAAGGAAAAACGGGGCGCTGGTCCTACCCCAAAGGAGGCAGGGGTAAGATAAAAACAACCCCTACCCCTATAGAAGAATATCAGGTGGGGGGCAGGTTACTAAATTTTTCCCGAGAATGGCAAGAGATAACAGATAACCCGTGGGTCCTGCAGCTCATAGCCCAGGGGTACAGGATAGAATTCTTCACCCGGCCCTCCAATTTCTTCAGAATCACCCCCACACAATCCCCTGCCATGCAGGATATCTTTGAAAATGAAATCCTTAAGCTGCTGCAAATGGGGGGCGGTAGTTCGGGTCCCCACAGTAGAGCAGGGCCAGGGATTCTACTCGCCTCTATTTCTGATAAAAAAGCCAAACGGCAGTTTTCGAATGATTCTGAATCTGAAGGGCCTGAATAAATTTATTACCTACAAAAGGTTTAAAATGGAGACAGTTCGGTCAGCGGTAACCCTGATCGAAAGAGGAGACTTTATGAGTACCGTCGACTTAAAAGACGCGTACTACCACGTCCCAGTCCTGCCAGAACACCATAAATACCTGAGGTTTGCTATCAGAATAGGGAGTCGGGTACGCCATTTTCAGTTTCAGTGCCTACCCTTTGGCATCTCTACAGCACCCCGAGTATTCTCTAAAATAGTGGCAGAGATGGTGGCGCATCTCCATGTAGCAGGTATAAATATCATCCCGTACCTGGACGACTTCCTGGTAATCGCCTCCTCATCCAAGACCCTCAGAGACAACACTAGCAGAGTCATCTCTCTATTTCAAAGATTGGGGTGGATAGTCAACTTCCCCAAGTCTAGTCTTCTCCCCGAAACACAGAAAACCTTCCTGGGGGTGCGGCTAGACTCAGTATCTCAGACCTTATCCTTGCCTCCACTCAGACAGGAAAGTCTTAGATTGGCAGCACAGGAGGGCGGCCGGAAAAAGCAAATGGTAATTAGGGACGCAATGAGGCTCCTGGGCCTCATGACCGCCTGCATCTGCATTATCCCTTGGGCCCAGGCGCACTCCAGAACACTACAGAGAGCCATCCTGGGTAACTGGGATGGGACACCCATCTCCCTGGATAAGAGGATGCCCATGTCATCATCTGTCTTAAAGTCCCTCCGCTGGTGGCGGTCAACCCACACTCTACAGGCTGAGTCACCATGGGTGTCAGAACCCTTCATCACGATAGTAACCGATGCGAGCCAGTCTGGCTGGGGAGTGCAAGTAGGGCAGCGCCTGCTCCAGGGCGAGTGGGGCCCGACGCTGCGTACCCAGACATCGAATTTCAGAGAACTTAGGGCCATCTGGGAAGCGCTTCACAGATCCCAGGATATTCTAAAGAAGAGACACATAAAAGTCTTCTCTGATAATGTGACCGCCGTTTCGCTTATTCGCCACCAGGGGGGCACCAGAAACGTTCATCTGCTGAAACTAACAGCCCGGATCTTCAGATGGGCCGAGGCCACAGTACAATCCCTGACAGCGGTCCACCTCAAGGGGTCCCAGAACCAGACAGCCGACTTCCTCAGTCGAAGACGCCTGGACCCCGGAGAATGGTCGCTGAATCAAGAGGAGTTCCGTCATATTGCAGAAACCTGGGGCAGTCCACAGGTGGACTTGTTCGCGACCAGAAAAAACTCAAAATGCCCCGCCTTCTTTTCCCTAGATCCGAAGGACAGGGCCGAGGGGTTAGACGCCTTTTCCCAGAGTTGGGACTTCAGTCTGGCATACGCCTTTCCCCCCATACCCCCTGATCCCGAGGGTTCTTCAGAAGGTCCAGCAGAGCAACATCACACTGATCCTAATTGCTCCACACTGGGAAAAAAGGGCATGGTTTCCGGTACTCCTAAAACTCGCCATCACAGAACCGATCCGCCTTCCATCCAGGATGGATCTTCTAACGCAGGGCCCAGTTCTGTGCCCCAACTTAGAGAGACTGAACCTCGCGGTCTGGATATTGAGGAACAGACGCTACTAAGTCAAGGTCTGTCCTCTAGGGTCATCGCGACGTTACGCCAGTCCCGTAAACCCGTGACCTCTGCTATCTATAATAAAATCTGGAAAAGATTCTCCTCCTGGAGGGGGTTGGAAGTCTCCAATCTCGACACTTCTGTGGTGGAGATTTTGGATTTCCTCCAGGAGGGTCTAGACAAAAACCTGAGGCCGGCAACCCTGAAAGTGCAGGTGTCAGCACTCTCGGCCATCCTAGATCAGCCCCTAGCGGAGCATAGACTAATCCGCAGGTTTATGAAAGCAGCAGAGAGAATGAGGCCAGTTATCCGCAGTATGGTCCCCCCGTGGGATCTAAACTTAGTCCTCCAAAACCTGTGCAAACCCCCCTTTGAGCCTATCGAGCAGATACCAATTAGGTTCCTCACGTTCAAAACCGTGTTCTTAGTAGCTATCACAACGGCAAGGCGTGTGAGCGAGCTTAAGGCCCTATCTTGTAAGACACCCTACCTATTAATCCAGGACGATAGGGTCATACTAAAAACAGACCCCTTCTTTCTTCCAAAGCTAGCCTCAAAATTCCATAGACAGCAAGAAATTGTTCTCCCATCCTTCTGTCAAAATCCCCAAAGCGATAGGGAAAGAGACTACCATAGCCTGGATGTAAGGAGGGCCATTTTATGCTACCTAGAACAGACCTCATCTTTCAGGAAGGCTGATTGTCTTTTTGTCCAATTCCAGGGGCCGGGCAGAGGAAGAGCGGCTTCTAGAAGATCCATTAGCCGCTGGATAAAATCCACCATCCAGCAGGCCTACTCTTCCGGCAACAGTTCTATCCCTGAAGGACTCAAGGCCCATTCAACCAGGGCAGTCTCCTGCTCCTGGGCAGAGAGGGCCATGGCCACGCCAGAACAAATCTGTAAGGCAGCCACATGGTCCAACCTGCATACCTTCACAAAACACTACAGGCTGAATACGGACCTCTCCTCCGATCTCTCTTTCGGGAGAAAGGTCCTGCAAGCAGTGGTCCCTCCCTAAGAGTTAATTTGGTATACTCCATGTCTGCCGTCAGGATGGCGCTGGGAAAAGGGAGTGAATTTCTTACCGAAAATTCCTTTTTCCCGAGCCATCCTGACGGCACGTATTTCCCTCCCGAAAATTCACACGGTGGTACCTACGCCTGTGCGGGCGCGAACCAGTAGCCCAGAGGCTCCTATGTTGGACATTTTTGTTTTATGCGGTAAATTTGTGCATAATTTCTTTGGTTAATCCGGGTAAGTTACCCTCTTATTGTTTATGTTCAAAAGAACTAACCATGTTAATTTTGTCTCGGAGCAATAAAATCTTCCTTGGTTAACCACGACATGTCCATGTAAGTAATTTAGAAGACACTGGTGAATGGGAGGCAGGAGGAGCCTTTTGAAGTCTCTTGCTTCCTGTCCCTACAAGGTCAAGGTGCAACCTCCATGTCTGCCGTCAGGATGGCTCGGGAAAAAGGAATTTTCGGTAAGAAATTCACTCCCTTTCCAGGCTGAACCTGCAGTTGTTGGAAAACACGAGCCTGGAGATCGCGGCCCGGCACATGCGCAGAATAGAACATCTGCCCAGAAAAGGGCCAATTGAACTGCGCATGCACCGGGCGCGATCTCCAGACGCATGCGCCAATTTACTAGCCTTGTGGTCAACGACTTTTACGTCATCTACATCATGCCAGCGGTGGTTAACCTAGCAGACGTCGTCCACAGGGCTGATTTTGGCAGCCAAGTTGGTCCAGATGGCCTGGCTAATATTGGGGTGCCACACAGGAAAAGTCTAAAACTCCTTTTTCTAGGTATGAGTTAATCACTATTTTTAACAATAAGTTTGAGAATGCCCAATCCTGCCATGGGGTACAGGGGGAGTCCGTCTAATGGGTTCCCTTTTATAAAGTGGTTTTCTGAGGTTCTGAATTCGATATCCGATGAGTGGGGGTCCGGCACTGGGGACACCCACAATCGGCTGATTTAAAGGGAAAGCTGCGCTCACCTGATTGCCGCGGCCTGGGAGAGCTCGGTCTAGTGCAAGTGAATAGGAGTGAGCTGCTATACAGTGTCCGGTCTGTGACTAGTGTGCACTGATGTATTGGAGTCTTGGAAAGCCCCTTAGAGGTCTGTTCACACGTGACGGAAATTCGGCGGAAAAACACAACTACAAATCTGCCGCAAATTCTGTATTTGCTACGTGGATTTACAGAATTACGGCAGATATCACCCCGCTCATTGAAAGGGGTGAAGGTCTTCAGCACACGTTGACATGTTGCAGACTTTAAGGCAGGGTTCCCACGGGGCGGATTCCCGATGGAAATCCCGCGGTTTGGCCGCAGCGAAAAACCGCGAGATTTCCACCAAAGAAGCGCTGCTTCAAAACCCGCAGTGGTTTTGAAGCGGCCCGGGCCGCTCGCTCTTCCACTGCGGCCGGCGCTGCCATAGAGGAAAACGCGTCCGCAGCAGAAAAAAAAATGGACATGCTGTGGTCGGCAAATCCACGCCGCAGCGGCGTCTTCTGCCGGCTTAGCCGCAGCGGATTTGCCGTCCCGTGTGGTCGAGATTTCTGAGAAAGCTCGTCCACATGACTGGCTAATTCTGGGATTAGCTGCCGCATGCGGATTTGCCGCGGCGAAATTCCGCATGGAATTTCCGCGGCAAATCCACCCCGTGTGAAGCCAGCCTAAAGTGCTTTTCCAGGCAGCGTCCGCCGAGATAAACGGGGGTCGGGTGGATCACTGCTCCGACCCCTGTGTAGCGTCCGGTGCTTGTACTTGCAGTCGCAGCTCTTACTGAAATCAATGGGAACTGTGCTTGTGATTGCAGGCTGGGGTCCCATTCATTTCAGTGACAGCCGTGCCTGCAATCAACGAGCGTCGGCCACTACACGGGTCGGAGCAGCGCTTCCACTCCAACCCCGGTGGACCCCAGCGGGTGCTGCCTGGGGAATCCCTTTAATCTCATCCACACTGCAGGCCAGTATCCCATGCATTGGTTTTCTGCTTTCCATTATGTTACAGTAATACACTGCAGAGATTCACGGAATTCTGCTGCAGAAAACATGCGTGACATTCGCGATGTATGAACATACGTTTATGGCTACAGGTAACGCGGTTTCTTTTGCATTGCCCATTTGACGTCTTACATTTGTCGTCTTCTATAGGACAAGAGGGTTTCCCGGTTGCCCTACCAGTGGCATCTCCTACAAAGAGACAAGAGAGTTTCTGGGGAGCAGATTTATTATAAATCAAAAGTAAGTAATCGTCTAACCAACGTTGTGCTCTAGTTGGGATTTTGCTGCTAGCGTCCCGCATTGTGCTGCCGAATTAGCTTTCACACAATAGTGACAGTCGTTCAGTAGATGGAGGTGTAGCAGGCTGGAGATCGCTCCCGCCTCCATTCACTGTGAACAGGCAGTTCTTCATAGATGAACAACTGCCTGTTTACACACAGTTTAGGTGACCTAAAAACCAAAGGACTCCAACAGGGGAGCGATTTCCCGCTCAGTGCCCCGTCGGGGCTGTGTACACGGGACGACTATTGCCTGAATTTGTTGTTTCCAGCGATGATTTGGGTGATATTCTATTGAAATGGAATGGAGTCTAACAGTTTTTTTCTGTTTTTTTTTTCTTTTTCAGGGCCTGGAAAATATCGATTAAGATGACTTACTAGCTGTAGAGAGCGTTCCCCACATGTCTGTCTTCAATAAACGTTATGTACAAACAGACCAAATGATGTGAAGTCTCACTGATTTGTCACGGCCGGCATTTATCACAGTTTGTTAGAAAGTAACCTTGAAGTTGGAAACTTGACAATGAAATGTTTGTGTGACTCTTTCCATCATCCGCGCCCCCACATCCTGTGGTGCTGCGCCTGCGAAAAGTCACATGGGCAAACAGAATAAACATGTGTGCGCCCCTTCCCTGCCAGGGAGCTGTAGCGCACTGCTTCATTGGCCTCTATGGCCTAGGGATGTGTTCACACGGAGCAGATTTACCATGGATTGTTCAATCCGCATGGAATATCTGCAGCACTTACAGTAGCGGTGGCCTGCATGCTGTTTTTAAAATCTCATCCACGCACTGCGGAAATCTGATCCGCCCATGGGCATGAGGCCTAAGGGTGCAGAAATGTGCCCTTATTCCACTCATATGAAACTGGCTTTAACCCTTTGCAATCCAATTATATATTCAGGGTTTCCTAGGGGGTTTTCTCTTTCTGCCATTATACAATGGCACCACCTGCTGGCTAGAGCCAGTACTGCGGTATGGGGCATGCTGGAGACAACAGAGCAGCCAGTAAAATACAGTAAGAATACCCTGCCGGACGTCTTCCGACATCGGAGCTGTACAGCCTTCAGTCAGGATGTCTTTAGACGTCAGACAGTGGATTGGAAAGGGTTAATAACACTGGTACTCTAAAGGGGTCTTTTCATCCAAGTCATTGGTGGCATGCCGCTATGGTATGACACCAATGTTTGTTGTGTGGGAGTCCAACTTCTGTGCACCATGCCAATTGCTAGAATGAAGTGGCATTGGTGCTAAGAAAGTACCATGACCTGTTGGATCCATGCAGCTTCTTCAAGGCGGCTGCATCTGTAGCCATTGTCTGTAATAGTTGTCCTCCCATGCTTTAGACTTTGGTGCTATATACAGTCAATCAAGTCTTTCTGATAACGTATTTTGGACACGCTGGTCCATAACATTGCTGAGCATCCTGCAGCTGAGACCCCCACTAATAAGGAAAGACCGTGCCCCCAGCACTGGAGAGATGCGTGTGCAGCCACTACCGAAATAAAGGAAGTTTTATAGGAACTTCTACAACACAATGATGCTTTACAATATATATATATACATTCACATGTAGCAGAGTTGGTGCAGATTTTCCACACCATTGCTGTGGATTTTGATGCGGATCTGCAGAAGACTTCACTCCTTCAATTGAAAGGGTGAAATCGGCTGCGGATCCACGTCAAAACTCGTAATGCAAAATGTGCTACGGGTTGTGGTGTTGATCTGCACCAAAATCTGCTACATGTCAACGTACCCTAAATGTGTGTATGTAATATACTCCCTGAAATCATGAATGCCAAGACTTCAATACTATTGATTTTTATTTGCATAATTGTGGAAGTAACTTCCTGTTTTTGCTCATGCGGCAAAATCTTCATTGTTCAGAGCAGAAAGTGACGTTGCACAAAGAACAATACAAGCTGAAGGCAGATGAATGAGTGAAGCGCTGGTTGGCAAGCCAGGCTACTACTGACGGAGAGAAGATCCGTTTGCCCAGGAGTCTCAGTAATGCTGCATGTTGCTTTCTGATCTGTAGGAAAGGAAAGTGAGACAAACCGTTAGGGTAAAGTTCTCTGTCGGACAAATCTATTAGCTAATTAGTTTTAACTAGAAATAACCAATAGTCCCAATACAGTCCTACTGCTAAGAATCCGATAAGCTTAGATGGTTCGGGGAGGCTGTTTGCATGTAGATAGGTATACTCCGTCCCGTGGATGGGGAAATAACTTTCCATCTTGGCAAAACTCTTTTAGCCTAACTTTTCAGAACTGACTTTGTCACCAACCCTTGTACCAGTTTTCTTATACCGACCAGGTCCTGTGATGGATTACTAATGGTTCCATCAAATTTTTATTTTTTCATATAGTTCTAGAATAGTGTCACATACCGTTGTAGATAATAGCAGACCGGACTCCAAGCCAGTAGACGTCAAACGACTGAACAACTGTGGCTCTAATTAAAAATGAATCATACAATCAGTGATAAATTCAGCAACCATGATCGTTTACATGTAGGCTATGCGCAGGTAGTATTACTATGGGAAATCAGCTGTATCCAAGAGGTTGACTTGTCATACGTCAATATATCCTACAGTATGTGGACCGCAAACGCCACTGTTACAGCTCCATGTGTTTAGTGTCAAGAGTACTTGGCACTGTGATGCGCTGCGGAGTTTAGATCCGCAGTAAGTCAATTGTTTGCTGTGGATTGGCATAGCAAAGGGTGAAATTTGTGTCAAAATCCTCAACATTTGGTACAGATTTACTTGCTGTGGATTTTTTGCTAAGGAAAATCTGCAGCAGATCAGACCCATCTGAACATATCCTACTGGAACATTATGGGGGCAGTACCACTTCCGTAACGCACTTCTGTGCCTATAATGACCAATCAGCTGCAACCCCACCCCCTCTTACGTGATCCCAATGACCTTCTTTTCATACTTCTGCTGCCATCTTGACCGTTGTCCTGATGCGCTAACCTTCCGGTCTTGACCGTCCCTGCTTCAATAGTACCGATATTTATGAGGTGGGCGGACGGGACCAGAAGATTAGATGAAGAATGAGCACGCACGGCTCCAACATAAGTAGTCAGCGCTGCTCATACTGCCAGCTTGGTGTCTCAGACTAATGCTGCTCCAATTGCTGCCATATAGCATTTAGCGTATCAGGACAGTGATCAAGACGTCATGTGAAGCGTGTAAAGGACTGCTGGATCACATAACGGCGATTCTTTACAGTTGATTAGCGCATTTTAGGTACTAAAAGTGGTACTTCAGCCAATCATCAGTTAAAACATTATTGTTAATCTAGTCCCAGAATACCCCTTTAAGGCATCTAATGATTACTGATCATAATCAAGAGAGTTTTGTGGAGTTTCCCTCCACTGCTGTTTACTTACATGAAGAATAGGACATCTGGACAACTTGTATTTGGTGCTATCCAGATATACGTAGTGGACTTGCCCTTTAGGTTAGTGTTGGAGTGTGTAATAGAACCAAGGGGATTTTCAGGACACTGCAGTTAATAAAAAAAAAAGTGTAAACTTTCAATTAGTTTGAGACTTGGGCTACATGATGACTTGCTGTAGTTGTATTACCACAACTGCAATGGTTTACTGCAACAACAAAAAGAATGAAAAGCAGTATTTTGGAGGCTGTTACAAGGTTGTTACTTTTCTGCCATAGGAAACCATTGCGGTAGTCATAAGAATTTATCTCAATTCACACGTCATTAAAAAAAACAACACGTAAGTCTTCGTTAACACTCCATGACTAGGGAGCAATTAGTGGAATAATTGGTTCATGTCGGTATTGCGCCAATTTCACGAAAATCATCTTAAATTGGAACCGTCAATTCTGACTCCCATTGAAGTCAACAAGAATAAACATTGGGTTCACTAATTTGCCCTCCAGAAGGTCTCTAATGCCACCAAAGTCCTCTAAATTGCATGGGATTACAGCCACACATCTGGGGACACTGTGCTCCTCCCAAAAATTGGTAAAAAATCGTGTACAGTGGTGTAGGAGTTCAATTGTAGCACAGGGGTGTCACTGAAAGCAAAAGAAGACCCAAAGAGGGTCTCCTAGATGAAAAGTTGCGTAAAGGCAGAAGGCAGGTGTGCTGCTTGTGGTAAAAGGAATGTCATAAGGTTTGCAAAGGACACATTCCGCCAGGTGAACAGAACAGCCAAGCACGGACCTTCTCCAAGGAAAAGCTGTAGAGCTACAGATGTTTGTTGTGCTTTAGAAAATGACAGCAGAATGAGGTCTTTGATATAAATCTATGCTCAATCACACATGAGTAAAAATTGCAGCATGCTAACTAATCAGTGAAATCTTCCATGAGGGTGCAGAAGTCAGGTGAAATCCATGCCTCGTTCAGCTTTATAAACGTTAGACAAACCACATTGTCTGTTGACAGGCGGATGCGTCTGTCAGTTATCACACCCCAGCTGTGTTGAAGACCCTTTTGATAGTACACAGGTAGGCAAGCAGTTGTGTAAGCTCTGGCCACTCGTCCAGCTTAGACAGCCAGATGTCTTAAGAGGCTAATGCCATGTCTGAGTGCATCCATATGGGAGCTAACATAGTCTTGGACCATCATGGATAAGTGCTGCTGTGACTGTCAGTCTTACCATGTGCTTTTGCTGCAGGATGCGCCAGGCTGAAAAAAAGCCACACCTCTGAAGACTTCTCCTGCCACCAGTGGTGGTGCTGCGGTGGTGGCTTCCTGCTCATTCACCATGAACTGTAGAGCTGTGATTCATTGCGGATGTAACCCTGTGGCCATGGGGAAATGCTGTGCTCAATCTGCTTAACAGTCATTCCTGGTAGTGCTGCATTTTGGGGTCCATTGCCAGAATGAGATTTGTCATTTTGGCCTTGTAGTAAAGAGCAAGGAGGGTGACCACCCAGTAATGATCTGATATTTGATGTGGGCTATACGACGATCCTTCTGCAAGCACTACAGCATAAAAACACTCATATACCTCAAAATATCGAAGGGTGATGACCCACATTCCTCAGTGTCCCGCCATCAACATAGAATATATACGTCTCCCATGGCTGGAGAAATGTGTTGGAGAAGATTCCCCTCTTTCTTATCCAAAGTCACCCTCGTGCAGTGTTGAGTAATGGTGGACTGGCCAGACATTTGGGAGATTGGTATCCCTTACTCCTCCTCCTGTGACAACACATCATTGTCCCTGAAGCCCTGTAGCATTTGTTCCAGCAGGTAGACAACAGGCGTGGTCATACTGATCAGTGCATCATCATGATTGACCATTTTGGTTGCTTTCTCAAAGCGGGCTAAAATGGCACATACATCTTTGATCTGCAGCCACTCACAGGCATCAAGTGACTGATATCCATACAGAGTCTGCTAATGGCATACACCATCTGGTATTCCGTGATTGATCTCGTCTGCTGGCATAGTCACTGCAACGTGGAATTCCACCATATGGGCATACCGCAGATGACACGGTTGGGTGGTAGCTCGAACTGTCACTGCAGGGATAGCTGGTGACCTGGCACACGCTGGAATATAGGGTAGATGTCAATGCCGGTGATAGTGGCGGCTCAACCTCTGCTCTTTCCCACTCATGGCTCTGAAGCCTGCAACCTGATTGTCAATTGCGGAGGAGAGACCTGAGGTAGGTGTGCTACTGCCCCTACAAAAAACTGCCTCTCTGTGCTCAGAGGCTATGGGGAGGAGATGGAGAAAGAGCTTCAAAAGAAGAGGGAGCAGAATAAGGCTGACTCTTTGCCCTCTGGCCCAGGTGGTCTCTACAAGGCAGCGGGTAGTGGAAGTTCATTGACTGTTCATACACATGGTGTTGAGGTTATTTATGTTCTTTCCGCATTTTAAACACTTACCCCTGATGACCGCTCTATTGTTATTATGTGCTGTTTCAAAGAATACCCAGGCTGCCCAAGTCCTGTGAGTAGACCTAGCTATGGGCCTGATGTTGTTGCTGCTGCGACAAGTAATACCTGAGGGTGGGTGACACTGACCTTTTGTTTTTTTGCAACACCCTAACTGCTGCTTTGGCAGGGTGCTGCTCTGCAATGTCTTCCCCCTATAAGTGGCTATGATGACTCTCCCTACTTCATCCTCTTCCACCTTCTCTTCCTCTTCGTCATCCTTCTCCTCCTGAGTAGACTGTATGTCACAGTTAGCACCAGGAGCTAGCATCTCCGTTTCCACGTCCTCCTGAGTACACGTTGCTTGTGGAGAGCTGACCACGCGCACCTATCCACCCACTTTTTACTCTTTGGAGGAAAAATTGGTTGGGCATCAGTGCATTCAATATATTGGTCTTTTCTCTGATTGCTTGAACCGCCCCAGTTGACATCCATGACACTGAATGATCAAATAACTCCTCAGCTTCAAAGGATGCAGGGAATTTGGCACGGGATGAAGTAGAGGCGGGATGCTCATGGCTGATTGCTGCAGACTGACTCCTGTGTGCTTGTGATTGAGAAGAAGAAGAGGAGGTGGTTGTACTTCAGGCATGATGTGTCATCTACTCTACAATCTGTGCTGCGGATGTAACGTATGGACAGAGCCACTTCTAACGAATGGCAGCGGGCTTTCCTCGCCTCCTGCAGAACATGGAGCTGTTGTTTCAGTGGTTTCTGCTTGAGGTGCTAAATTGGACCATCCTCTACCCCTTCCACCACCGACACGTCCACTACCCCTTCCACCACCGACACGTCCACTACCCCTTCCTTTCTTCAGGTTTCCTTTTTATTTATTTTTGTTAATTTTTAGTGTACTTTCATGAAACTTATCAGCTAACTTGGTAGTTTGCAGAAAACCACTGCTAGTGGCGTAAGGCTCGCAAATAATTCGTAGTGGCCAGACTGGTGACTTTGAATGACATCTGAGACCCCTATGTGTTATATATGGCTAGGTCATGTGACGCAGATGTCCAATGAAACTGCCCCCCCAGGGCACATTTGGCGTCATCAGCAAAGCACCTTGGCTGCTGATTGGCTGCACGCTGACCTCTACAGCAGTCATTCTGGGAAATTCGACTGCTGCCAAAAATTAGTACGGACTAACCGATTCGATTTTGCAAAACTCAGGACAATTTTACCACCCAGCTGCTCAAGATGAGCAACACTATTCACAACCATACTTTACCGGCAATATCTTGGTGTTGATTGGAGGTTCAAGCCATGTCCCATACGGGGTAGTCTTTGAATATGTCCGGGCTTGTAGTAAGATACCTTTATACGGAGGGCCCAGTATCTGAACTACAAACAGAATCATTTCATTATAAAATATCATCCATGGTAGAGCGACTGATGACACGAATGAGCATGGAAGGCAGTCAAGATCTTGTCATAAAGGATGCAAATTGGTCATTTTAATAATCAGAAAAATTGCAATAAAGTCGCAACTAAGTTTCTTCTACCTGCAAATCTATTGTATCATAACACAATACTAATGGCTTCGGTAATGATAAAGTAGTTCACACTTGAACAATTACGTTTCTTTCCTTTAAATCCCCCTTATTGCTCTGTTACTACATGGATGTCTGTTGTATTTACGAAGAGACACTTTTTACCTGCTCCTATCATTTGCTGTATTAGTGTAGCTTCATTTTCAGGCTACCTCTATTTCTTCATGTAAAGCACTATCGATACCTTAGGGTATGTTTATATGTGGCAGCTTTGTTACAGAGAGAGAGAGATCTCCCCCCTGCTCTCCCCTCACCCCCGTCGAATCTTTTCGGACGAGTAGGCAGTTACTCGAAAAAAAGCATTGCTCGTTCGAGTAATTGCCCTAACCGAGCATGCTCGCTCATATCTACCTACATTGCCATACTAAACCACTTCCAAGGGCTGCAAGGGTATTCCCATCTGAGACATTTATGGTGTATCCTAAGTATACTCTTCCACTTCCAGGACTTCCACCTATTGGGAGTATAAGGGATCACCTTCCCCCAGAATCAGCACTCAAGAGAGGAGGAGACAACGCATGCGGCTCTCTCCATTGTAAACGATAGATGTCGAGGTAATGGCCTGGCATGTCATAAGTCCTATAAACTACAATGGAGAGAGCTGCATGTATATACAATGCCTCTAACTCATATACTTATTTCTGGAGTGCCACAGGGGCCAAGAGACTGTATTCTCCTAATATATAGGGGACCCATCCATAGCTTTGTACCACTCCTCTTCACCCTGACATGGAAACTACATGTGAGCAACCACACACAACTATTTATGTGTCCAGATGATTGGGGGGGCACAGAGTGGCAATGGGGACCACATGTGGCCCCAGTCTATAAGTTGTGCATCCCTGCTCTAAGTCTTATATCTGCCCAGTACATTTTTAATCTCAGTTGGTCTCACATATTACATTTCCTGAGCATGCCATGGTTATAGCTAATTGTTTTAGACTCTTACCTTGTATGGCTCCGCCATTTCGGTAGGAACTAGAGTTGATCTTCATCATGTAGGGTGCAGGCTTTGGCTTTGGATAGACACCATCATGTTGGGGCTTCATGGTCTGACAAGCAGATATTGGTGCCCCACTTGGATAGGAAACCGATATTGTGTTGCAGGTTATCATCACCAGTAGTAAGGACAGAATAAGTTGGGTCATCTTGTTGGATGTGTAATCTGCTTCAGTCTTGGAGAACAACTTGCTAATAACCACACTCCGAGCCTTTCAACAGATTTGGGAGTAATAGTCACAATTCACCAGTTAGTTGCAGTTATATAAAACAGAGTCATCTGTTTTCAAGCTCATTCTAGTCTGTGAAATCGATGATTTGCTGATTTGTTGGCGAGTTTTACTGACACTCTTGTATAAGAGGAAAAGGGATTCACAGCACTCAAGTAAATGTTTACAATGAATATACAGAATTTTTATTGCCGATATGCAAATATATAAATGGACCCTGGGCAGAGGATTAGTAGTATATTGGTAATACAGCCAGAATGGGTGCTGCGGACCAAAGCATGGAGTGTACTTTCTCAACAAATGTGACTATTGGGGAACAAAGCCAAGTTAGCGATCACTGCATGTAAATGGGTGACAGGAGGAGGTGGCCCAAAGCCCTCCATGTCTGCCATGTAACTGAGCCTATTGGACCCTGCCTCCAGCAGCATCTAATAGGATGCAGTCATATGCATAGTATACTGCATCACAGGAGTAATGCCATGTACTGTGCTAGCGATCAAATGATCACATCTTCACGTCTCCTTGAGGGACTAAAAAGCCGTATAAAAAAATTCCCCATAAAAACTTTAAATAAAAAGAATACCAAATAAAATACATATATACATATGATAGGTATTGCCTTGGTCATAGCAACCCAAACAATGAGAATGGTGAACGACGTAAAAAAAATAAATATATATATATATATATATATATATATATATATAAGAATTGCTTTTTCTCATTCATCTGCGTTGCAAGAAACACAATAAAAAGGAATCAAAAAGTTGCCTGTAACCAAATGGGGTTACCAGAAATTACAACACTTCTTGCAAAAGACCCCAGATAGGTCTTTTGGTGGAAAAATAAAAAGGTTATGGGTAAAGATGAGCGAGCACCAAAATGCTAGGGTGCTCGTTACTTGAGCCAAGCTTTTTGTAATGCTCTAGAGCTCATTTCGAGTAACGAACCCCATTGAAGTCAATGGGAGACTCAAGCATTTTTCAAAGTGACCCATGCATTGAAAACAATGGTCTGCCGGCACCCCGGATGGATGCGGCTGAGCCCCTGCAGCTGAAGAAAGGTAAGTATTCTTTTTTTAAATTTTATTCACCATTACTTCTTGTTTTTCAAGGAAAGGCAGCTGGATCCCCTACCTCAGCTGTCATCTGTGACAGCGGTGGAAGGGAATTTTTTTCCTTTGCTGCATCTGTCACAGGTGTGGCAGGTGCAGCAGGGAATTCTTTTTCCTCGTGGGGATGAAGGAAACATCTGCCGCATGCGGCAGATGTGTTCTCCATCCCTGCAGGGTCATGGCAGGAGCGGACAGGTAAGTTGTTTTTTTACACAAAAAATAATGGTTTTTCAGGGAAGGGCTTATGTTTAAAGCCCTTCCCTGAAAAACAATTACTGGGTGCCGGCAGCAGGATCCTCTACCGTAGATGTCATGTGTGACAGCTGTGGTAGGGAATTGAAGAATTCCTCTGCTGCATCTGTCACAGATGTGGCAGATGTAGCAGTAGGGAATTCTTTTTATTAGCGGGGTTGAAGGAAACATCTGCTGCATGCGGCAGATGTGTTCTTCATCCCCGAGGGGGAAACAGCAGCGGTGGAGAGGTAAGTTTATTTATTTATTTTTACACTAAAATGAATGTTTTTCAGGGAAGGGCTTATGTTTAAAGCCCTTCCATGAAAAACAATTCAGGGGTGCCAGCAGACCATTGTTTTCAATGGAGCCGTCGGCAGCAGCCGCGGCTCCATTAAAAACATGTGGGGAGGAGAGGGTGAAATTTTTTCGAGTACCACGTGGTTGCTCGACTCGAGTAACGAGTACATCCAACAGGCTAATGCTCGAACGAGCATCAAGTTCGGACAAGCATGCTCCCTCATCTCTAGTTATGGGTCTTGAAATGCGGTGATGCAAATTCAGTGTTGTTTCCTTAAAAACTTGTTTTATTGTGCAAAAGTAGAAAAAAAATCACCAATTTGTTGCAGTTACATAAAGCTGAGTTGTCATGTGTTCTTAAGCTCATTCTATTCTGTGAAATCGATGATTTGCTGATTCGTTGGCCAGTTTTGCTGACACTCTTATATAAGACATAAAGGGATCCACAGCACTCAAGTAAATGTTTGCAATGAATATACAGAATTTGTATTGCAGATGTACAAACATATACATGAACCCTGGGCATAGGATTAGTGGTATATTGGTAATACAGCCAGAATGGTACACTGGATGCTTCAGTCTGTAGGGTCAGATCGGGCTGTTCTCTAGCCGTTGTTCCCCTTGATTACAACAAAACAACCACATCCATTGAGAAAAGCCATATAGACCGACACATCCGGAGTACTCTGGCTGCATTACTAATATACTACAGGGTGTTTCTCTCACTAGTAAACCCAAACATTCCTCAATTGTCATTTTTGTATGCTTCCCTATGAAAATGAATATGTATTTGCCTTGAAAGCTGCAAAACAAGGTCTGCTTAGAGCAGATGCCGAAAATGGCCCCTCCAGAAACCAAGCACTTTTGAATGCAAATTGTTGAAGTCATGTGCTAATGTGGAGTCAAAGTGGAGGAAGGGTTGGTTAATTATGCAAATACAGCTAGGTGAGGGTCTTCTGTATTTTTTCGGGTCCGTTATGGGCTCATTTGAAATGAGAGATTACGGAAAAACTAGAGAGGAGAGCATTTGTTGAACTGTTTTCTGGTGATTTTCCTGCGACCAGGGAGACTAATTTTGAGAGAAGCACAAGAGGAAGGAGGAGGAACATAGGAGGCATTGGATGGTAGGAGGATGCCCCAAACTTTTGGCATTTAACTTTGGGATTTTTGTATCTCTGTTAGTATCTGGGGGCTAAATATACAAGGAGATTGCGCATCGTTTTATTCCTATATAGATAGTTTTTGGGAGAGATGTAGGATGTATGGTGGCCACTAGAGATGAGCGAACGTGCTCCTTTAGAGCACTCACTCCAACGAGTATCGCTTTTTTCGAGTAACTACCTACTCAGGCGAAAATATTCGGGGGGCGCCGGGGGTGAGCAGGGGGTTGCGGGGGGTGCGGGGTAGGAGAGAGAGAGCTCCCCCCTGCTCCACCTCAGTGCCCCCCAGAATCTTTTCGCCCGAGTAGGCAGTTACTCAAAAAAAGTGATGCTTGTTAGAGTAATTGCTCTAAACGAGCACGTTCGCTCATCTCTAGTGGCCAGGCCTGATGGCGCTACAATGTCCATTTCAGTTAGTGCCTGGCAGCACACATGGGTATGCAGTAGGATCAAATAGACCTTCCTTTGTCAATGTGTCTCATAATGCTACAGAGATTAGTTTCATCTCAGGGGAGGGCGGCAGCTCAAGTGTCAGGCAGTTGGTCATTGCTAAGCTTGGGTTTTGGTCACAATATAATAATGGGCATAGTATGATGGGACTCAGTTGCCATTCCTGGCATAAGTGCTCAAGATGTGGGGAGCAACACCAGTACGCTAAATGTTTCAAGCCGAGCATTTTAAAGGGGTTGTCCCGCGAAAGCAAGTGGGGTTATACACTTCTGTATGGCCATATTAATGCACTTTGTAATATACATCGTGCATTAAAGGGGTTGTCCCGCGCCGAAACGGGTTTTTTCTTTTTTTCAACCCCCCCCCCCCGTTCGGCGCGAGACAACCCCGATGCAGGGGTTAAAAAAGAACACCGGACAGCGCTTACCTTAATCCCCGCGCTCCGGTGACTTCTTACTTACCCGGTGAAGATGGCCGCCGGCATCTTCTCCCTCCATGGACCGCAGCTCTTCTGTGCGGTCCATTGCCGATTCCAGCCTCCTGATTGGCTGGAATCGCACGTGACGGGGCGGAGCTACACGGAGCTACACCGAGCCCCATTGAGAAGAGCAGAAGACCCGGACTGCGCAAGCGCGTCTAATTTGGCCATTAGACGGCGAAAATTAGACGGCAACCATGGAGACGAGGACGCCAGCAACGGAGCAGGTAAGTGAAAAACTTTTGATAACTTCTGTATGGCTCATAATTAATGCACAATGTACATTACAAAGTGCATTAATATGGCCATACAGAAGTGTATAGACCCACTTGCTGCCGCGGGACAACCCCTTTAATTATGAGCCATACAGAAGTTATTCACTTACCTGTTCCGTTGCTAGCGTCCTCGTTTCCATGGTGCCGTCTAATTTCAATCAGGAGGCTGGAATCGGCAATGGAACGCACAGAGCCCACGGTGCACCATGGGAGAAGACCTGCGGTCCACCGTGGGTGAAGATCCCGGCGGCCATCTTAGCAAGGTAAGTAAGAAGTCACCGGAGCGCGGGGATTCGGGAAAGTACTATCCGGTTTTTTTTTTTTACCCCTGCATCGGGTTTGTCTCGCGCCGAACGGGGGGCCTATTGAAAAAAAAAAAACCTGTTTCGGCGCGGGACAACCCCTTTAAGAAAGGGAGGAAGATGCTCCTTCCAAAGGGGAAGACTCCAGTGAAAATAAATGTATGCACAAAACTCGAATAAATATGAACGCCATTCTTTTGAATGGAATTGTACACATGAGCGATTTTCTTTTTACCATGCAGCGATGCTGTGAGGATAAAAGCCCCAGCATGTTCTACGTATCTTCTGGAGTTCCCTCAGAATGCCTCACTAGTGAGACCATAAAAGACATCACATGACCCTTGCATGCCGTGTGATGTGGATGCGAGTGCAATCTGATGTTTCCCATTGAAATCAAGCACATGCATCTCTAACTTTTTCATTGTCCGCCATCCAGAGACAGGCGGCGCCATCGTTACAGGCTCCTGTGTCTGTCAGAACCATTTCCTGGCGCCTGGCTGAAGGACATTTGGTCTCACAGCGCCCATTACATGTACTGCCTTTGAAACCCACCAACTGTCACCTCATTTTGCAGTAGTGCTGAGAACGATAAAACTGTCCTGCAGCGGAGTGGAACTGGGTTTTCTTCAGCGCCGAATCCAAGTTTAGTTTGGGCATTGACAACGATCGTGTTCATGTCTGGAGATCTAGGGGTGAGCGCCTCAATCCTGCCTTTGCTGTGAAGCGGCACACTGCCCCCACTGCTGGTGTGATGGTCTGGAGGGCCATCATGTAGGACAGTTGGTCACCCCTAGTAGTGGTACGAGGGACAATGACAGCTCAGCGATATGTTCAGGGCATCCTGCAGCCATATGTGTTTCTCTCATGGCGGCTTCCAAGAGGCAACAGGATAATGCTCGGCCGCACACACAAGGGGGTCACAGGAATGGCCCTACATCATTACCACACTTCCGTGGTCTACCCGGTCACCAGATAAATCGCCAATGAAAATGTATAGGACCATCTGGGATACCAACTTCGACAATCTAGAGACTCACTTACAGTAAATGTGGAGTGATATGCTGCAGGATACCATATGTAACCTGTGTGCCTCCATGCCCACCCATATCACATCTTGTATACAAGCTAGAGGCGATACAACAGGGTACTAGAGCCTCCATGCCCGTCTGTATCACATCTTGTATCCAAGCTAGAGGCGGTACAACAGGGTACTAGAGCCTCCATGCCCCCACCTGTATCACATCTTGTATCCAAGCTAGAGGCGATACAACAGGGTACTAGAGCCTCCATGCCCCCACCTGTATCACATCTTCTATCCAAGCTAGAGGCGATACAACAGGGTACTGGAGCCTCCATGCCCACCCGTATCACATCTTGTATCCAAGCTAGAGGCGGTACAACAGGGTACTGGAGCCTCTATGCCCACCCGTATCACATCTTGTATCCAAGCTAGAGGTGGTACAACAGGGTACTAGAGCCTCCATGCCCACCCATATCACATCTTGTATCCAAGCTAGAGGCGGTACAACAGGGTACTAGAGCCTCCATGCCCACCCATATCACATCTTGTATCCAAGCTAGAGGCGGTACAACAGGGTACTGGAGCCTCCCTTTCTACAATAAATTATTCAACACTGAAGGCAGATGGAAGCCCTTCAGTTTGCTTTCCTCTGTCATTAACTTTAACCCCTTAGTGACCACCCATATGTGTTTTCATGTCCTGAGTGTCTGGGCTTTATTCTACAGGGCTGTAAAAGCATGCTGGAGTAAAGCCCCCGGTTCTCTGAGTGTGACAGTTCCCTGCTATCAGAAGTAGTCGACAGCTTGGAGTTGTCATCTGGGGACGCGTTGTGTGGTCCCCAGTCTTGTGATCGCCGTTATTTAATGGATTACGGCAATTATGTGAAAGTAAAAAAAAAGGTTTCAAAAGTTAACGTTTCATCTCCCCTCACGGATCCGATGATATATCTGTGATTATATCGGTATGATTATATTGGTATATGGTTAGCATCTAAATGAAGTATAATATTGGGTGAAAAAACAATGGCAGAATCACTTGGATATGCAAAACCTTTACAGAGTTATTATATGTTATATCGCTCCAAGAAAATAAAGACCAGTGAGGATTGGAGGAGCTGCAGGGGAATTAAGGAGGTATTTCTATCTGGACCTTTTATGGCATACCCATAGGAGTTCATGCAGGTCACAGCAGTAATAGTTGATAGTATCAAAAATGACTTAGATGATTTCTTAGAACAAAGTAACATTAAAAAGTTTGTCTCACATCTGCCCTCTCCTGAAATTCAGCCCCAGCTACATCCTGAAGTATGTAGCAATGCTCTTCTTAAGTAGAACAATACCCTTCCTGACCCTCATCATAGGCCTCTCTCTAGCCAAGCCAGAAACTTACTGCACTGATGAGGGTCAAAGCCCCCTAAACAACTGTCTGGGTATGGTAGTCTGGCTTGGCTTACAATTTCCAGTCATTGTTATAAGGCTTGTCTGACATTGACTAGTAATTATTAGGAAATTATAGTACCAGAGTTTCTGGTGGCGCAATGCACCACACAGCTTTGCTGCATGCACGTCACACACAGCTGTAGTACATGGGTGTGTGACAGACACACACAGCTTTGCTACATGCCATGCGCCTGAGAGAGACAGCTCTGCTACATGGCATGCACCTGACAGACACAGCTCTGCTAAATGGCATGTGCAACACAGGAACAGCTCTGCTACATGATATGTGTGTGACAGACACAGCTTTGGTACATGACATGCGCCTGACAGATATGGCATGCGCAGTGTACAAACATAGCTCTGCTACATTATATGTGCATGACAGACACAGCTGTGCCACAATACATGCGCATGTTATAAACTCAGCTCTGCTACATGACATGCGCATCAGAGACACAGACAAAGCTCTGCGACATGATAAGCACGTGACAGACACAGATGTGCCACAGTACATGCACATGTTACAAACACAGCTTTGCTATATGACATGCGCATGACAGACACAGCTTTGGTACATGACATGCGCATGGTACAAACAGCTCTGCTACATTATAAGTGCGTGACAGACAGCTGTGCCACAGTACATGTGCATGTTACAAACTCAGCTGTGCTACATGAAATGGGCATCACAGACACAGCTTTGGTACATGATATGCGCCTGACAGACATGCTATGTGCATGGTACAAACACAGCTCTGCTACATTATTTGCACGTGACAGACACAGCTGTGCCACAGTACATGCGCATGTTGCAAGCTCAGCTCTGCTATATGACATGCGCGTAACGGACCGCTTTGGTACATGACATGAACATGGTACAAACACAGCTCTGCTACATGACATGCGCATCACAAACTCAGCTCATGACAACACGCTACAGGGAGTAAACTCCCCCCTATTGATTATGTTAGAAGGTATCGCGTGATGCCGCTGATGGACGCTTCAATGTGAGTATCTATTTGCGTTTTTATGTGTACTTGACAATTGTGTAAATACCTGCGTATGTCATTTTATGGTTTCATCTTATATGTGAGATCAGAGAGATGGAAGAGTTCACAGCATTACTCAAAGACGCTCATGAAAAATTTGCCAAAACGTGGCATCATTGGCTGGAGTTCCAAAACTCTGATGAATATAGGAATCTTTCTGGACAGAACTTTAGGTAGCTTTTCCAACATGGGTTTTCAGCCAGTTATTAAATCCCCCACCTCCACGCCTTATATGCCTTCTCTTACAGAACATAGGGACCTGTATTTATCCTTCTCCCCCTCCCCCCCCCCTTTTTTTTTGTCTTATCCGTCTTTGTCTTGTTGCTTTTCCCTCCCCCTCAATCCTTCTATGTTCCCTTTCCTTACCCTTGCTGCAAGTTAAGGTACATATGGTCAGGACCTACCTGGTCCCATATGGTGACTGATATTTTGGAACGTTAAAGATGTATGTACACATATATTTTGTTTTTGTACTTGGTAAATGTTGAATTGCAGTTTTATATGGAAAACTTATAAATAAAGAATTAAAAAAAAAAAAAATCAATTTCTAGGCCTCATGCCCGCGGGAAAGGAGGGACCCGCTGTGGGATTCTGCATGCAGAATCCGCTCAGGCCTGAATTTCCCAGTGGACATGAGGCCTAAGTCCCCTGCAGTGCGGGGCTATTTTTTCCCAGTTTTGCACTTATCCATGGCGAACTCCTGGTCACGCAGCTAGCTTGTTACACCTCAGATGCCTCACCACACCACGGTGGATAGCGGACAAAGAGTGATCGTTTATATGTTACCCCAGATACAGGGGGCCAGAGGGTTTTCCTAGGACAGGGTTAACCCCTTTGAGCACCAGCTGAGTTAACATTCACCTTTATTCCTCTATATTGCTACATAAAGAACAATAACTGATTCATAAGGCCCATTCTCACATTTGCTTTTCTTGTTACAAACACAGCTGTGCTACATGACATATAGCCATGCTGACTATACACATTACACGCACAGCACATTAGACAAACAGCCACTCGCATCTCTACTACATTTATGCTGACTACACACATGACACACACAGCTCCTGGATATAGTGATGAGCCACTGGTCATGTGATCCCTGACTCCACCCACACAGGTGATCACATGATGGTGACATCATCACAGGTCCTGTACTTTCTAGTGGCTTATCCAGTATACAGTACTACCAAACTCCAGAATGGCTCCTCTCACAGCAGTGACGTCACCACAGATCCTTCAGCCCGCCGGATCTCTGTGGTGATGGTAGGTCAGTGTGTCCTGTCAGGAACGCTGAGTTGTGTCTGACTTAATAATGGCTTAGTTGTATTCTCAGTGTGTTAGGACCTGCCATAACAGCGCCAGGGGGCAGAGCTATGAAGTCACCATGGCCGGAGCTATGATATTTACTCACTCACATACATACAGACAAGTGGACTTAGTAATTTGACTTGCAGGAATGCTGCTTTCCAGTAGGTGGTGCTGTAGAGGTATTGTTCCATATTCACATTTGCAGCAGAGGCGAACATGTGAATCTCCACTTCCATTAATTTTAGTGGAACCAAGTTGAACAGGAAGATCATACATCAGAAAAGGTTAATACAAGTAAAATGGTGGATGCTTTAAAATGGAGCACGGAGTTATGCCTATTTAAGGGCGAGGGAATGAGACAGCAGCTTGTATGGGGAAAGTTTACTAAGTCTGCATACTAATGCGGCAAAATGTGACCAATCAGCATATATATAGATAATGGAATTTCTTTTGTGTAAGTTGTATAAAAAGTGTATGCCCCCTGTACAGGATTCAGGATACAAGATTACTCTTCTGATTCTGCATTGATACAATTAAAGAAGCTATATTTCCTAAAGAAACTGCCCCGGTGTCTTGGAATCCCAATACAATGACGGAACCTAACAGCGTAGAATAGACCCCATTGACTATAATGGGGTCTGTTTGGTTTCCACTCAGCTGCCTGGCATTTTGCCATAAGAAAAAGTGTTGCCTGTATCGCTATTTCTTCTGGCAGTTTGTGCCGAATCTGCGATGGAACTTCCGAATGGAGGGTCCAGTGCAGAAGTGAACCCGGCCTTCCTTTACACACCTGCCTAAAACTTTTACACAGTCCTGTATCTTAACAGATTTTAGTGAAGAAGATGCTGAAAAGAACTGCTGACACAGATGTGAACAGGTCCTCAAATATCTTGTCTCTTGCAGCCGCAATACTACTTTTTTTTTCATGCTTTTCTTTCTCTCTTGTTGTTCCTACTTTTCTTCCTCTCTTGTTGACCTGTCTGGGAAAGGAGAGCATGGCAATGTAAATGCTCTCACTGCAGGAAGAATATTACACTGCAAGACACCTGCTGGATTCAAGAATGTTGGCCGTCCTCCAGGGCCACAAGCTGCATTTGACTCTACTCTTTATATGGCTAAGGCAGTGGGTTGGGGGTCAAAATCAACAAAGGCTAAATGAAGATTATTATTATAGAATTTCAAGAAAAGAAGAATGCCCTGTTTAATCCTAAAAAGGAATTTCTGAAATCATGACTCCTTATGTTGTAGTAGAACAGTCAGATCCCTGGATCTTCTCTACATCATTGCGACTGCGAATCATCAGTACGTCTCCCTCTGTGACATCATCAGTCTGATTTTACACTCTGTGAGTACAGAATTGCTATAGTTACATTTCCAGTTCAGTCCAACTAAAAGTACGAAGAATAAGAGGAAATACAGCAATTAGGAGATATAAGGAGATCACGGTTGCCTCCTATGACGTCTGCAGGTAGAGTTCAGCTCCGCTGATATCAGCCACCTATATAATACAATTTCCTTTAGGATATTAGGATAGGTATTAACTAGAGATGAGCGAGCACCAAAATGCTCGGGTGCTCGTTATTCGGGACGAACTTTTCGCGATGCTCGAGGGTTCGTTTCGAGTAACGAACCCCATTGAAGTCGATGGGCGACCCGAGCATTTTTGTATTTCGCCGATGCTCGCTAAGGTTTCCTTGTGTGAAAATCTGGGCAATTCAAGAAAGTGATGGGAACGACACAGCAACGGATAGGGCAGGCGAGGGGCTACATGTTGGGCTGCATCTCAAGTTCACAGTTCCCACTATTAAGCCACAATAGCGGCAAGAGTGGGCCCCCCCCCTCCCAAAAACTTTTACTTCTGAAAAGCCCTCATTAGCATGGCATACCTTTGCTAAGCACCACACTACCTCCAACAAAGCACAATCACTGCCTGCATGACACTCCGCTGCCACTTCTCCTGGGTTACATGCTGCCCAACCCCCCCCCCCCTCCCCCCCACAGCGCACACCAAAGTGTCCCTGCGCAGCCTTCAGCTGCCCTCATGCCACACCACCCTCATGTCTATTTAGAAGTGCGTCTGCCATGACGAGGAACCGCAGGCACACACTGCAGAGGCTATCAGCGACCCTCTTTAAAAGGGGCGGGGCGATAGCCCACAATGCTGTACAGAAGCAATGAGAAATAGAATCCTGTGCCACCGCCATCAGGAGCTGCACACGTGGGCATAGCAATGGGGAACCTATGTGCCACACACTATTCATTCTGTCAAGGTGTCTGCATGCCCCAGTCAGACTGCGGTTTTTAATTCATAGACACAGGCAGGTACAACTCCCTATTGTGAAGTCCCTGTGGACCCACAGCATGGGTGGCTCCCTGGAACCCACCGGCGGTACATAAAAATATCCCATTGCATTGCCCAACACAGCTGAGGTAGTAATGTCGTGCTTAATGCAGGTGGGCTTCGGCCCACACTGCATGCCCCAGTCAGACTGGGGTTCTTTACAAGTGGACAGATGTAGGTTAAACTCCGTGTGCACCTACAGCATGGGTGGCTCCCTGGAACCCACCGGCGATACACAAAAATATCCCATTGCATTGCCCAACACAGCGGATGTAACATCAGCTGTAATGCAGGTGGTCTAAAAATTCATTTGATTACACTGTAGGCGAGGGCCCCCAAAAATTGCGGTATCAACAGTACTAATGTACATCCAAAAAATTGGCCATGCCCAACCAAGAGGGCAGGTGAAACCCATTAATCGCTTTGGTTAATGTGGCTTAAGTGGTAACTAGGCCTGGAGGCAGCCCAGTTTAACGAAAAATTGGTTCAAGTTACAGTTTCAACGCTTTTAAGAGCATTGAAACATATAAAAATTGTTTAGAAAAATTATGAGTGAGCCTTGTGGCCCTAAGAAAAATTGCCCATTCAGCGTGATTACGTGAGGTTTCAGGAGGAGGAGCAGGAGGAGGAGGAGGAATATTAGACACAGATTGATGAAGCAGAAATGTCCCCGTTTTGGATGGTGAGAGAGAACGTAGCTTCCATCCGCGGGTGCAGCCTACGTATTGCTTAGGTATCGCTGCTGTCCGCTGGTGGAGAAGAGAAGTCTGGGGAAATCCAGGCTTTGTTCATCTTGATGAGTGTAAGCCTGTCGGCACTGTCGGTTGACAGGTGGGTACGCTTATCTGTGATGATTCCCCCAGCCACACTAAACACCCTCTCTGACAAGACGCTAGCCGCAGGACAAGCAAGCACCTCCAGGGCATACAGCGCTAGTTCAGGCCACGTGTCCAGCTTCGACACTCAGTAGTTGTATGGGGCAGAGGCGTCATGGAGGACGGTCGTGCGATCGGCTACGTACTCCCTCACCATCCTTTTACAGTGCTCCCGCCGACTCAGCCTTGACTGGGGAGCGGTGACACAGTCTTGCTGGGGAGCCATAAAGCTGGCAAAGGCCTTGGAGAATGTTCCCCTGCCTGCGCTGTACATGCTGCCTGATCTCTGCGCCTCCCCTGCTACCTGGCCCTCGGAACTGCGCCTTCTGCCACTAGCGCTGTCGGATGGGAAGTTTACCATCAGTTTGTCCACCAGCGCCCTGCGGTATAGCAACACTCTCGAACCCCTTTCCTCTTCGGGAATGAGAGTGGGAAGGTTCTCCTTATAGCGTGGGTCGAGCAGTGTGTACACCCAGTAATCCGTAGTGGCCAGAATGCGTGTAACGCGAGGGTCACGAGAAAGGCATCCTAACATGAAGTCAGCCATGTGTGCCAGGGTACCTGTACGCAACACATGGCTGTCTTCACTAGGAAGATCACTTTCAGGATCCTCCTCCTTCTCCTCTTCCTCCTCCTCAGGCCATACACGCTGAAAGGATGACAGCCCAGCAGCATGTGTACCCTCACCAGTGGGCCAAGCTGTCTCTTCCCCCTCCTCCTCATCCTCCTCATGCTCCTCCTCCTCCTCCTCAACGCGCTGAGATATAGACAGGCGGGTGCTCTGACTATCCAGCGACATACTGTCTTTCCCCGGCTCTGTTTCCGAGCGCAAAGCGTCTGCCTTTATGCTTTGCAGGGAACTTCTCAAGATGCATAGCAGAGGAATGGTGACGCTAATGATTGCAGCATCGCCGCTCACCACCTGGGTAGACTCCTCAAATTTTCCAAGGACCTGGCAGATGGCTGCCAACCAGGGCCACTCTTCTGTAAATAATTGAGGAGGCTGACTCCCACTGCGCCGCGTAAGTTGGAGTTGGTATTCCACTATAGCTCTACGCTGCTCATAGAGTCTGGCCAACATGTGGAGCGTAGAGTTCCACTGTGTGGGCACGTCGCACAGCAGTCGGTGCACTGGCAGATTAAACCTATGTTGCAGTGTCCGCAGGGTGGCAGCGTGCGTGTGGGATTTGCGGAAATGTGCGCAGAGCTGGCGCACCTTTCCGAGCAGGTATCACAAGTGGGGGTAGCTTTTCAGAAAGCGCTGAACCACCAAATTAAAGACATGGGCCAGGCATGGCACGTGCGTGAGGCTGCCGAGCTGCAGAGCCGCCACCAGCTTACGGCCGTTGTCACACACGACCATGCCCGGTTGGAGGCTCAGCGGCGCAAGCCAGTGGTCGGTCTGCTCTGTCAGACCCTGCAGCAGTTCGTGGGCCGTGTGCCTCTTCTCTCCTAAGCTGAGTAGTTTCAGCACGGCCTGCTGACGCTTGCCCACCGCTGTGCTGCCACGCCGCGTGACACCGACTGCTGGCGACGTGCTGCTGACACATCTTGATTGCGAGACAGAGGTTGCGTTGGAGGAGGAGGAGGAGGAAGGTGCTTTAGTGGAGGAAGCATACACCGCCGCAGATACCACCACCGAGCTGTGGCCCGCAATTCTGGGGGTGGGTAGGACGTGAGCGGTCCCAGGCTCTGACTCGGTCCCAGCCTCCACTAAATTCACCCAATGTGCCGTCAGGGAGATATAGTGGCCCTGCCCGCCTGTGCTTGTCCACGTGTCCGTTGTTAAGTGGACCTTGGCAGTAACCGCGTTGGTGAGGGCGCGTACAATGTTGCGGGAGACGTGGTCGTGCAGGGCTGGGACGGCACATCGGGAAAAGTAGTGGCGACTGGGAACCGAGTAGCGCGGGGCAGCCGCCGCCATCATGCTTTTGAAAGCCTCCGTTTCCACAAGCCCATACGGCAGCATCTCTAGGCTGATCAATTTTGCAATGTGCACGTTTAACGCTTGAGCGTGCGGGTGCGTGGCGTCGTAGTTGCGCTTGCGCTCAAACTGTGGCACTAGCGACGTCTGGACGCTGCGCTGAGAGACATTGCTGGATGGGGCCGAGGACAGCGGAGGTGAGGGTGTGGGTGCAGGCCAGGAGACGGTAGTGCCTGTGTCCTCAGAGGGGGGTTGGATCTCAGTGGCAGGTTGGGGCACAGGGGGAGAGGCAGTGGTGCAAACCGGAGGCGGTGAACGGGCATCGTCCCACCTTGTGGGGTGCTTGGCCATCATATGCCTGCGCATGCTGTTGGTGGTGCCTCCCCAGCTGATCTTGGCGCGACAAAGGTTGCACACCACTGTTCGTCGGTCGTCAGGCGTCTCTGTGAAAAACTGCCACACCGTAGAGCACCTTGACCTCTGCAGGGTGGCATGGCACGAGGGGGCGCTTTGGGAAACAGTTGGTGGATTATTCGGTCTGGCCCTGCCTCTACCCCTGGCCACCGCACTGGCTCGGCCTGTGCCCACACCCTCACTTGGCCCTCCGCGTCCTCGGCCGCGTCCACATCCTCTAGGCCTACCCCTACCCCTCAGCATGCTGTATTACCAGTGATTTGATTTCCCAGGCAGGAAAGAAATTGGCGCAAGGCTGCACTCAACCGTAGCTGGTTGCGTCTGATTTTTGTACGTTGTCCACGCAGCACACACGTACACGGAGACCTTAGGACTGACACAGGCAGGCCAAATATAATTTCTTTTCCTTTTTTGCAAAGGGAAGCACCCACTGCGTATATTCAATGAACAAGAAGTTTAATATCTGTGGTGTGGCCCTCAAAAAGTGTCACACAACTATAGTGTAGCAGAGTTATTAACTCTAGCAGAGCAGGTATTTGCCAGTCAGGAAAGACAATGGTGCAAGCCTGCAGTAAACCGTAGCTGGTTGCGTCTGATTTTTGTACGTTGTCCACGCAGCACACACGTACACGGAGACCTTAGGACTGACACAGGCTGGCCAAATATAATTTTTTGTCCTTTTTAGCAAAGGGAAGACCCCACTGCGTATATTCAATGAACAATAACTGTGTTGTGGCCCTGCCTACACAATTCTGTCCCTGTAGTATCAATGGAGGGTGCAATGCTCTGCACAGACGATTTTTAGAAGAAAAAAAAAATGCAACACTGCTAACAGCAGCCAGCACAGTACTGCACACGGTTAAATTTGGCCCTAGAAAGGACCGTTGAGGTTCTTGAAGGCTACACTCACTCCTAACACTCTCCCTGCCTATACACCACTTCTGTCCCTAATACCGGGTGCAATGCTCTGCACTGCCGATTTTGAGAAAAAACAAAACAAAAAACACTGCTAGCAGCAGCCTGCACACAGGTAGATGTGGCCCTAAGAAGGACCTTTGGGGTTCTTGAAGCCTACACTGACTCCTAACGCTCTCCCTACAGCAGCACCAGTACGATAGTACTTTCCCTCAGCTAACTCACAAGGCATCTGTGGCGAGCCGCGGGAGGGGCCGACTTTTATACTCGGGTGACATCTGATCTCCCCAGCCACTCACAGCAGGGGGGTGGTATAGGGCTTGAACGTCACAGGGGGAAGTTGTAATGCCTTCCCTGTCTTTCAATTGGCCAGAAAAGCGCGCTAACGTCTCAGAGAGGAAACTGAAAGTAACCAGAACACCGCGTGGTGCTTGTTAAGAGTAACGAGCATCCCGAACACCCTAATATTCGCACGAATATCAAGCTCGGACGAGTACGTTCGCTCATCTCTAGTATTAACACTTTTCAGAAGTACCGCAGTGTAAAATCCCAACACTTCAGCAACAGTTGTTTTGCAAGGATCAGCCATGATTTATTTTTGACCAGGACAGACACATTGTGTCGGGGCTTATTCCCACACCAGTTTTTCTTTGAAATTTTGATATAATTTTTGGAGCTCGATGATGCATTTAGGCTCCTTTCCCACAGTCGCACTCCCTTCCCAAGAAGCCACGCCTTCTTTCAGAAGTGTTGCTAAAAAGTGTCTAACAAACATCATAAAAGTGGTTCAAGGCATGTAACAGTTTTCTGGCACAATTTGCACCTGAAAATTGATGCATTTTCAATAGAAAATCTATCCCAATGTATCAGTTTTGCTCAGAGCGTTATATTAAAGAAGCACATTGTGGTATTGCCAAGGTGTTTTTTATAAGCATTTTTCAGCAGTTCTACCCAATAAAGGGTGGTTTAACATCTAGATAGATATGAGATAGATATGAGATTGATAGATATGAAATAGATAGATATGAGATAGAGCGATAGATAAATAAGATAGATAGATAAGATAGATGAGATAGATTATGAAATAGGTAGATGTGAGATTGATAGATAATGAGATAGATAGATAGATGATAGATAGATAGATAGATAGAGAAGATAGATGAGATAGATGAGATAGATTGATAATGAGATAGATAGATAGATGATAGATAGATAGATAGATAGATAGAGAAGATAGATGAGATAGATTGATAATGAGATAGATAGATAGAAGGATACATAGATAATGAGATAGGTAGATGTGAGATTGATAGATAATGAGATAGATAGATAGATATGGGATAGATAGATATTAGATAGATAGATAATGAGATAGGTAGATTATGGCCGCCTGCACACGAATGTTCCGGATTCCACTAGCGGATTTTCACGTGCGTATGCTACCTAAATGTGCTTGCGGATAGGTGCGGATGCGTGAAAAATCACGCGCGGATATACGCGGATGTGTTGCGGAAAAAAACGCGCAGAAAAATCCGGAAGACACCCTTATTGTAAACCCAACCCCTAGAGAACTGCCCATTCCCTGGAAAACAGCTTAAAAACCAACACCCAGACTCCGTTTTGTCCCTCTTGCTTGTGCGAGCACCGTTAAATTATTCTGGCAACATGCTTTCACCCGGTGAGCAGATGTCTTTGTGGGCATGGTTGATCCATGTAACTTTTTTCGGACGTACTATAAAAATACTATATAAGTTTGGTAACGTAGTAATCGTACTGACCCATAGAATAAAAATATCGGGTCATTTTTGTTGCACTTTGCGCGCTGCAGAAACAGGACGCACCGAAAGATGGTGGAAAGCCTTTTTTTTTCTCTCCAAATACAATTTTTAAAGGTTTTTCAGTAAATTATATGGTACAATAAATAGTGCCATTGCAAAATACAACTCGTCCCGCAAAAAAATAACAAGCCCTAATACAGCGACGTCGATGGATAAATAAAGGAACTACGATTTTTTTAGGGAGTAGGGGGAAAAAAAGGAAAAAAGCAAAAAAGCTCCGTCACTAAGGGGTTAAAAGTGGGGATGGAAAAAAGCACAATAAAAACAAAAGTAAAACTGCTTGGCCACTAAGGGGTTAAAATGAAAAAAAAAGTACATTTGACGCAATAGCGAATAATACTCACGCAAGTTCTTCTGTTCTGCTTCTACTGCGTTCGTCCACGCATCCCCATAAACCTGCGCGGACAGTAGACGCCAGGATTGTTCCTTTCTGTTCTTGTCGAGGTATTCTGGGGAGTTACTGTCCCATAGGCTGGGGAAGTCCTGCATGATTGCCACAAGTTTCCCCATGTCGATCATTATGGCTTGTGGCAGGCTGGTGTCTGCTGGCTGCTCTCTGGTAGATGAGGGGACTGAAAGGACAGATCTGCAGTTGAAATGTGCCTGTGAAGCTCTGTGCTGTGTGTTGGGACGCCTCCTACCATGCCTACTTCCTGTAGTCATAGCAACCAGTGACTCCATCCGCAGCTGCACTGCGGATGTACTGCGTGAAAAAACGCACCCATTGGCCGCCTGCAGACGAGCGGAAATCCCGCCGCGGGATTTCCCGCGGGATTTCCGCCGCTGAAAGTCTGCATAGGAGTGCATTACAATACGCACTCCTATGCAGACGGCCGCGGTTTGGCCGCGCGAAATCTCGCGCGGCAAACAAACCGCGGCATGTTCTAATTTCCTGCGGGGCACGCACTCACCTGGCCGCCGGCTCCGGTCTGCGCATGCGCCGGCTGCGCGGCAGCCGGCACATCAAAGAGCCGGGGCCGCCAGGCGCGGGTGAGTACGCGCTCGTCCCTGCAGGCTCTGGGGTCGGATCGCGCAGCGAGATTTCTCGCTGCCGGATCCGACCCGCTCGTCTGCAGGCGGCCATTTACTTGTATTGGAGGCTTCACACGCATGATCCGACCAAAATTAGAACAGGTCGCAGATTTTTTCACGCGCGTGAAAAAACGCGATACACATCCGTCCGTCTGGGGACAACTGCGGATCCTCATAGGAGTATATTGGCTGCCGTCTGGGGCGGATTATGTGCCTAAAATAACGCACTAGAAATTCTGCTCGTGTGCAGGCATGAGAGAGATAGATAGATAATGAAATAGATAGATAGAGATAGATAGATAAGAGATAGATATCAGATACCGTGGATCGATAAGAGACAGAACGATATCAGATAGATAGATCGATCGATCGATAGATAGATGTAAGATAGATATATAGATATGAGATAGATAGGAGATAGATAGATATGAGATAAATAGATATTGAGATACATAATGAGATAGATAGATAATGTGATAGGTAGATAATTAGATAGGTAGATAGATAGACAGATATGAGATAGATAGATATCAGATACCGTAGATAGATAAGAGATAGATCGATCGATAGACGTGAGATAGATAGATAAATAGATATATAAGAGATAGATAAGAGATCGATAGATAGATGTGAAATAGATTGATCGATCGATAGATATCAGATAGATAGATAGATATTAGATAGATAGATAGACTCTCTTTTATTATTTTTATCTATCATGATTGGTTGTGTGATATGAAACCGCTTGTCAGTACGCCTGCGGCCAGCGATACTTCACATCCCAGACATTATCATATCGCAGGTTTTTGTATACGTCCAGTCCTTAGAAATGCTACAGTGAATATTATGGGAAGTGTATAGAGCAAATGCCTGATCTACTAAATGTATCAAAATGTTTCCTTCTGTGGAGAGGATGAACCATGATGTCAGCGTACACCAGACAAACCCCTGCCTGACCGCTCAAGGTATTGGAGACTGCAGTCTGCCTGTCATTGGTTGGCGCACAGATCTCCATAGCTACATCTGTGTTCAAACACTGTTCCCTGCTTCTCCATGCAAGCTGTGACTTATGTCCAGTCACACATCTCCCAGCAAGACGAGAGAAGAATCTGGTAGGTGTTTGTGTCCTTGCAGGTTCTGCTCCAGTATAACCCGTACCTGCTCTAATCCTTTCTATTGTTGTATTTTAATTGCAGCACGATACAATGTAGCAGCGCTGAGATCAGCGTTTTACAGACCTCATTATGATGAAACAGTGCGAATCTATCATTTCTCTCTGTGAACAATGTACGTAATGCAGCTGCATATGGCAAATTTATCTTTTCTACATCAGTGTTGCATCCCTGAAGTTGATGCTAAATGACAGCGTTCTAGAATTGCACTGCCTTGAGGCAAACGGAGATGGAAATGATAGTAGAATAACTATAAAACCTGTTTGGCACAAGAGAAATGACTTTATGGACCTATAGTTCTATATAGTGCAGTGCTATCAACCATTGTGGGGGCAAAGGGTAACATAGTCTTTGCCACATAAAGTTAAATGGGTGATTTGGGCATCACTTAGGTTATATAACATTGCATAAAAATGTATTTGCATGTTTAAGGGGGCAGGACTGGGAAGAATGGATGACAGGAGACATGTTGCATCAAATCATGGTTGAATGAAGAATCATAAAATTAACTCCAAATATAACTTTATTATCTTACTGATATTTTTTGAAATTTTTTCCTAATTCCATTAGTACCTTGAAACTAGAGGAACTCTTTTCAGATTTGCAGATTAAAGGGGTTTTCTGCCATCTTTATCCACTGGATAGGTCATCAGTAGAGATGAGCGAGCACGCTCGGTTAAGGCAGTTACTCGAGCGAGCAATGGTCTTTTCGAGTAACTGCATACTCGTCCTAGAAAATTCGGGGGGCGGTGGAAACGCGGGGGAGAGAGAGAGATCTCTCTCACTCTCCCCCCCCCCCCCCCCGAATTTTCTCGGACGAGTATGCAGTTACTCGAAAAGACCGATGCTCGCTCGAATAACTGCCTTAACCGAGCATGCTCGCTCATCTCTAGTCATCAGTAGTTCATGGACAGGGGTCCGCTACTTGGGATTCTCATCTATTAACTGGTCGTCCGGCCCGTTGCCCTGGATGTTATCATCAGCAGACAGGGAGGGGAGTGGGAAGATCGGCTTCACTCTCATTGAAATGAATGGGAGAGCTGCATGGCTATTCCACTTCCTGCTTCTTTCATGGTCAGGACTGGATTTGACATCTTGACCATGAGAGAAGCAGAAAGTGGACTAGCAGTGCGGCGCTCTCATTGATTTCATTGGGAGTGAAGGTGGTGCTCCCATTTTCTGTGTTAACCGCTGATGACAACATCCGTCCCACTGCACTGATAGCAGGCAGTGTAATCAGTTGATGGGCAGAGGTCCTCCTGAGCAGAAGACCCTCGTCTATCGATTACTAATGACCTATCCGGAGGATAGGTCATCATCAGTTGAGAAAGGGCAGAAAGCCCCTTTAATGCATACATATATGAGTGTTTAAAAAAGCAATATAGTTGCATTAAAAACTTATTTTTTTCCATAATTAAGAGGGTATGTTGAGAATATATTGCCTCACAGAGAAAGTACCACACCATAAAGATTTTGGGCAAACCACGTGACCTGGGAGTGCAATAAAAGGGGAAAACCAGTTTGTGAAGCTAACTTTGGTGACTTTGTCACGCCCATAGATACTGCTTTGTGTTGTTGTTGTTTGTGTCGGGATAAAGATTAAGGAGTGAGATGTGATGTATGAGATGTTAGCCCAGATCCTGGATCTAAATGCACAGCTTGCAACACTGAGATCCATTGGAAATCTGGAAAAGGGTATGCTTCTCACTGAGCGGGCACTCGCTGGGGTAGATGTGGGGGTGGATGATAGTTCAAGAGTAGGATGATCAGGCAGCTAGCTGGATGACAGAAGGAGGGGTAGAGGGAAGAGATCCCAGAAGGCTAGTCCTGACCTGGCACACCCCAATAAGTTTGCAAAGTTGGCAGTTGAGGGGGATGCCATTACAGGGTTAGCACTGCTGCAGCACAACAAGAAGGGAAATAGGAGTGCTGGGCAGGCTAGACAGGTGCTGGTAGCGGGGTACTCAATTATTAGGTGGACAGGGGCAATCTGCCACAAAGACTAGGATCGTTGAACAGTGTGTTGTCTTCCTGGCACTCAAATTCAACACATTGTGGAACTGGTTGACAGATTACTGGGAGGGGCTGGTGAGGACCCAGTGGTCATGGTGCACATTAGCACCTATATCAAAGTTAGAGGTAGGTGGAAAGTCCTTAAAACCAGTTTCAGGAAACTAGGAAGTAAGCTTAGGGCAAGGACCTCCAAAGTAGTATATTCTGAAATACTACCAGCTCTCCAGTGGTGGGTGCAGAATTTGTTTTTTTTATACAGCTACGCTTCAGTCTGAAAATATGAAGAAACCTGAAAAACTCTAACTAGAGAAGGTATAGAACAGTAGTGTCAAACTCATTTTCATCGACGGCCACATCAGCCTTATGGTTGCTTTCAAAGTGCCAATCTTAATTGCAAGACTGTATAAAGTTAGCTACTTTTTACCTGTTAAGCCAACTGGGTAGGTATTTTCTCCACCCTCCCAGAATGCCCATACTAGATAGGTAATTCCCCTCCATTAAGTAGATGCCCCCAGTAGGTAGGTAAACTCACCCAGAATGCCCACAGTAGGTAGGTAATTTTCCCTAGTTAATTAACGACCCATACCGATAAAGCAGCTTAGGGATTTTCTGTATAATAATTACACATAACTCCCCAATGCTGGTTTATAGGTAAGCACCCCCAGAAAGCCTGCTGCAGCCAGTGTGTGTGCGCTACATTACCAAATTATGGAGGTGCTGACTGTTCTCTGACTTACTTAGTGGCTGCCATCTTACTGACTGCTTCTCCTGCAACCAGGGACACAAAGATAATGATACAGCGTCCCATAGGGTGACCCCAGACACATGGCATATGCTGAGGAGCTAGGAGGGCAAGATGCTGGCTTTTCATGGCGGCACTTACCACGCTCCCTCCAGGAGGGACGCACGCAGCCAAGGCCAGGGCAGCGCTGGGCATCTTCTGGACACCCTCGGCATGGAGGTGCCCAATAAACATTCGGACAGATGATGAATGAGGTTGTCATGGGTTCATACCGGTGGGAACCACCGTTCCGGTTCCCACCAGTATGAACATCGGCAAGGAAATAAACGAGCCACAGACAGTTGTATAGTACCTCAGGTCTGGGTCAGGGCCTGGAATAAACTTTACTGGAAACGTTTAGTAGTACAAGGCACCAAGAACAAGTTTAGGACGTGCAGGAATGAGATGAAGTAAAGTACCTCCACACAGCAGACCAAGACTGTAGTTGCTCGTGTGTGATTCTATGAAGACATGTACCTCCACTCAGCAGGACTCAGCCTTTAAGATGCTTGAGTGTGAACAATAAAGCTGAAGTACCTTCACCCAGCAGTCCCAGAGTGTTGGACACGCGGGTGTGAATTGATTAGATAAGAGTACCTCTGCACTAGACCTTGCTGCAAGAACACGCACGAGTAACTCACGCTCTCTCTCTCAGTAGCATTTCTGGTGGTGTGCAGGAAATCTTTCCTCTTCTTCCATCTTCAACACATGAGGGCTGAAGGTCCCCCTATGTGCCTCTGTGATGAACCTCCAGTTGGAACTCTCAGAATGAAGACGAGATGGAAGACCCCTTCCCGCTCTCCTGCAATCACTTTTATAACGTCACTCATACCACGCGACTGAGTAGAAATAGAGACATTTACCAGACAGTCTTTAGATTTTGCAGACATTAACCCATCACGGGATGGAGCTGTGCAATACACATAAAAGAATGACAAGACAGTTTTGCAAAGTGCATCAACATAAGACAAGACATGCATGGCATTAATGGAGGGGACCAGGGTGATGTACTGGGCCACTACAATGGCGCCCGATGCATTCACACAAGTGGATGGGGGAAGACCTGATTCAGGTATTTACATGCAGCGGACCTCGCGGGCCACATAAAATGAGGTGGTGGGCCAGATTCGGCCTGCGAGTCCTATGTTTGACATGCGTGGTATAGAAGGAACTGTGAATAGGTACATAAATAACTATGTTGAACAATGTTGACAGGACTGAAGTAGGGACAAGATGTTTTGGGTGTTTTGTTGTAAAGAATACCCAGTTTCATTATGGAAGCTGGAAGGTAGAACTGATTACTGAGGATGAGGATAACATCACAACATCTCCGTCCATCACAAGTACAGATCCTAGAGTGGTGATGTTCTTGGCTTGCTGCTATTGGAGGACTAATGTCACTCTACACAATCCTCATATTTCTGCTACTCTCAAAGAAATCGACTTGAAGGCACAAGCCGATACTAGGGTGGGTTGTCCTCTTGATTCCACTATGGAGCCTCATCTTCCATGTTCACCCCTCCTATCCTGTTAAACATGAGTTTGGATTTTTTTCAGTGATAGGCAAAAAAGTAGCAATGCAGTACAACCAGGTCAACCAAGGAGCCAATACCAAACAACAGACTTCAGTCATTTGCCTG
Organism: Eleutherodactylus coqui; assembly: GCA_035609135.1. NCBI lineage: Eukaryota > Metazoa > Chordata > Amphibia > Anura > Eleutherodactylidae > Eleutherodactylus > Eleutherodactylus coqui. The sequence goes on along the minus strand of CM069414.1, from coordinate 110,276,946 downwards.
GTAACTTTATATAGTGGACGTATAACTATCCAGTCGTCTTGTTTTATTATAGGCTATAATGGATCCTGAGGAGCTGTATATTGCAGCACTTAAAGAAAAAGCTTGTGAGCTGGTAGAAACTGCGATTAGAAATGCCCAGGACTCTCTGAGAAGCCTACAAACAGGCCAAGGAGAGGAATCGATTCCAGGTACTGTGAACCTACTCATGTTACCTGCATGTAAGGCATCTATAGGCATTAATAATACATTAACCCTTTCCAATCCACTGTCTGACATCTTAAGACATTATGATTTAAGGCTGTACAGCTCCGATGTTGGAAGACGTCCGTCGGGGTTCTCTTACTGTATATTGCCAGCCTCTCTGCTGTCGGAGCCTATCCAACATGTCACTTGATGCAGTACTGGTTTTTGCCAGCATATAGCGTCGTTGTGAAACGGCAGAAAAAGAGTAAGCCCCCTAGGAAAACCAGGATACAAATTGGATTGGAAAGGGTTAAAATCCATATATATTGTCTTGTTTTAGAACAGGAGTATGAAGGGACAAACATTCCATGGCTCTCCTGTCAAGACTTCACCGTGGAGCTGGGCAAGAAACAAATTGAAGACTATGTCTCGGTAAGATTAGATGACGCAGGATACAGGACCACACGTTAATAAGCAAGGAAGCTTTATTTACACCATGGGTAGATTTAGCAAAATTGCACATATTACTAGACATATGCAAAATATACATAGAAGCTTACTGTTATTCCAGTAAGACCCCCATATACTGGGACAAAGTGGTCTAATATTGCTTGCCATAACCCGTTTCAATCCTGTAGAGGTGAAATTAGCTGTGTGATCTTTGTACAGAGCAGTTGCTAACTCCCTCCCACCTCCCTTTCCCGGCAGCTCTCATAGGCTTCTATAGGAGTCTATGAGACTGGCCAGCATATTCCGGACAGAAAAATTGGTCCAGAACTATCTTTTCCGGCCGGCGTAAAAGCGGCTGATCGGAATGCTCACTGTATGCGCTATCTTTTTTGGGTGACCGTTTTTACACACCCAAAAATCGCCCATCTGAACTGATGCATTGGAATCCAATGCATCAGATGGTCGCATATATCGGCTGGCCATGAAAACGGGGCCGATATACGTGAATAAGCCCTCAGCCTGCACGTGACAGAAGCCACAATATGTCTTGTGATTATCTCATTTATTGTCAACAGACCTGGGAATTCCATGAGAGCTGGTTGTACTGTACAGACTTCCTGAGAGAAGAAGATACAGAGTTCAATAAACTATTCCACTATCGGATGAGATGGAGTATCCCAACGTGTAGGAAGCCCATTCCCAGGGCAACGGCCTGCGTCTACTTTACCATAAAGATCTCCAAAATTAAACCTCCAGTAAGTATTAGTCTACTAGTAAACCAATCAGGATCATAGAAGTAATATGTGACAAGGATATTTCCTTGTGGTGAACTACAGATAGGGGCGTTCTGTGGAAAGGCCACAGGCCCAGTGCTCTTATACAGGTCACACTATCAAGGTAATTGCACTGATTCCCACTCTTGTGGGAAGAGGGGGTCCCATTGTAATATTTGCTATGTAGGCTTGTGATTACATATTTGTGTATGGGGCTACGGATTAGACAACACCGTATGGCTAGTTTCACACGGGCGTTTCATCGTGGCGGAAAATTGTGACCATCTGGAGTATTGGATAGGTCTTGTTCTATCTTTTGCCAGAATACACCTGCCGTTCCCATAGACTCCTATGGGAGCCTATGAGAACCATTAGAAAAGGGAAGGGGGAGGGAGTTTAGCAGCGGCTTGCGTTGCTAAAGTCCCTCCCCTTCCCCTTGCCAGCAGCTCCTGTAGGCTGGGGAGGGAGTTTCGCACACTGGCTCCGGTAAGCTCCCGCCCCCTCCCTTTGCCGGCAGCCGGCAAGAGGCGGAGAGGGAAGGGGAGGGAGTTCAGTAGAGATGAACTCTCTCCCCACGGCTGACAGTATTCTATATCTCTATATCCCCGAAGTGATGAGAGGCGGTTTTGACATAAAAATGCCTTGCATCTACAGGGAAATTGCATGTGGATGAGGGCGATAAACCTAAGGGCTTGTTTATACATTCTACAATGTCTTTGATCACTTTTATTGAGTTTCTTGGGAGGCAGAAAAATTAAAGACAGCATTTTGACCTGGTCTTTGCTGATGACCATCGGCTGTGTGGTTCCCCACTCACAGCAGTGGACAGTGCATGCTGCAGTCACAAACCCCAAAAGCCAGCCCTGACCAGGATAAATTCAGCGTATATACCTTGAACTTCCCCAGTGCATAGAAAAAATGTAGTTCACAAGTGTCAAGTAAGAAGAGTTTTACCAAATGCCCTGTTCCCCCACCATTTATACATTTACTTGTGACACCCCCCCCCCACCACCACCACCTTACTGATGGGGATGGGTCCTTTATTAACGGGGTTATCCAGTTGTAAATTTTTGAGGACATGCCATCAGTAATAGGGTCTGCCTCCTGGGACCCCTGTCAATCTACCTTAAACTGGGCCTTTGTGCACTGCGCTGATTTATGCAGGAAACAGACAGCTCCATTCTCACTGCAGTGGCCAGCCTTGGCATTACAGGTCAAATTCCCAAGTACTTCAATACCTGTAGTACCTAGCTTGGCTATTGTAGTGGGAACAGCACTTTCAGCTTTCGGCATAAATCAGCTTAATGCATGAGCACAAAGGCTGAGCATATAGCCAATCAGCGAGAATCCAAGGCAGCAGAATCTTGCCAATCTATTATTGACTGTCTATCCTAAGGATAGTTCATCAATGGTTTACAACTGGACAACGCTTTCAAGTGTATTAGTAGTGGGGGAGAGGGGTCCTCAGTCATTGATCAGTAATATGGAGAGACCCCCTAATAAGTGTATATGTTATGGGTCCCTACACTATACACTGCTTCTGGCTGAGCTCACTGTTCTCATTAGAGCCAATCTTATAACATTTACCAAACTGTCTACCCTCAGCTCAGCAGTCATCTTCTGAATGCAGTTCCTCTGCTACCCTGCAGGTGGCACGGCAAGCAGCAGTTCTTCTGCTCCATTGACATGAAGCGATTACCATACCTGTATGTGTGAGTGATGCCGCACATAAAGCTCCATTGCTGTTGGCAGAACACGATTTTTGGTGTCACAAATGATGAGATCACCAGAAAACGAGTGTTTAAAACACTTTTCCAACATGGCTTGTGATTCTTTTTGTCGTTGACTGTATGAATTTGCTTTGTTTTCCAGACTCAACCAGTTGAAGTTTATTTTGTCTTTGAATCCAACAGCCTTGTTCACAGGTACAAAATAACTTTTGTGTGGAATTCGCATACGCTTAATATTTACAAAGTTGGTATTACAGGGAACCTGTCATCTCCCCACAGCACCATAAACTAAGTTATAGCACTGTTAGGGGACGTGACAGGGGGCCGGGTGTAATATGTATGGAGCTATTCTCCCCTATCATAGAAACAAATACATCTCATTTATTACACAGGTATGATGCCTGCCAGTGTGCTTGGATATTATAATTTAGTTTTTACTTTTTCTGCACTTCCTACAGGCCTGGCCAGACAAGATTCAGAGAAAAATGGCTGAAGGACATAATCGAAAGCAAGTTGATATTGATGAACAGCATTACATTTTGATTTATTGGACCGTTCTTAGTAAACACCTCCATACCAAATCTTACAATTTGTGTAAGACATATTTAGGGAAACGCTGAAGGAGTTAACAAAAAGTCAGGGAATTAAAAAGATTGTCCAATTATTACTTTTTCTATTGGAACTAATAAGAGAAATTTATATTTTACCAGTTACGAGGGGGTGCTGATAAGTCTTTGGCTTTACCCAGAAAGAAACAAGATAGTCAGATGAAACTTTACATTTATTCCACATACTCTCCGCTGATGCCAACACACTTCTTACATCGGTATTCCAAGTTCTGTAAGCCTTGCAAAAAGAAGGATTTCAGTTGTGACTCAAACCAGTCATCCGTAGCAGCCATGGCATCAAAAATGGGGTGAAATTTGGTACCCTTGAGGTGTTTCTTCAGGTTTGGAAACAGATGATAGTTGGAGGGAGCTAGATCTGGTGAATAAGGTTGGTGGTCAACCAGCAGGAAGCCTAGCTCTACCAGTTTTGCCGCGGTCGCTTGTGCAGTGTGAGCGGAGGCGTTGTCTTGCAGGAACAAGATTCCTTTGGACAGCTTGCTGCACCTTTTGGCCTTCAATTGCTTTCAATTGGTGCAAAAGTTCAATCTAATACCTTGCATTGATGGTGGAACTATTGTGAAGGTTGTCCACTAGCAGCACGCCCTCCTTATCCCAGAACACAGACGCCATCACCTTAGTGGCTGAACTTCTTTGGGCGAGGAGAACCACTGTGCCTCCACTCTTTTGACCGCTCCTTGGTTTCAGGGTCATACAAATAAATCCAGGTCTCATCCATAGTGACCAGTCTATCCAGGAAGTTCTTATCAGTCCGGAAACGCTGACTAAGGCCGCCTGCAGATGAGCGGGTCGGATCCGGCGGTGAGAATTCTCGCCGCGGGACCCGACCCGAGCGCCTGCAGGGACGAGCGCGTACTCACCCGCGCCCGGCGGCCCCGGCATGCGCAGACCGGAGCCGCCGGCTGCGTGAGTGACGTTTCTGTGCGAGGCTCTGCGAGCCCCGCACAAAAATAGGACATGCCGCGGTTTGTTTGCCGCACGAGATTTTACGCGGCCAAACCGCGGCCGTCTGCATAGGATTGCGTTTGTTAACACAATCCTATGCAGGCTTTGAGCGGCGTGTGCAGGCGGCCAAATGGACCGGGAAGTTTTCACTCGCATGCTCTTCTGATCTGTTGTCAAACATTTGAGGACCCACTTTGCAGATAGCTTCTTCATGTTCCAATGTTCATGGATAATGACACAAACACGTTCACCAGAAATCCCCATGATATCTGCTATTCCTTTAGCTGAAATTGGCCGATTCTCCAGTATGAGGTTGTGCACAGCATCGACGATCTCCGGAACAACCACCTCTCTCGGTCGTCCAGGACGTTCCTCATCATTGGTGCTGAAGTGGCCCGTTTTAAATTTGGCAACGCAGTTCTTAACTGTAGAGTATGGAGGGCATTGATCCCCCGATGTCTGCAACATATCACTATGAATATCCTTCGCGGACTTTCCTTGCAGAAACAATAATGTTATCACTCCTCTGCTCTCATTTGCTGTGAATATCGCCTTAGACTCCGCCATTTTGTTTTCCCGCGTGCCGAGATCACGGTTGCCATAAACTACAAACACAAAATTTTGAAAACATATATTAGACACATAAGGCTTTCATTTGATGTAACATTCGTTACCATAGTAACAAAAAGAGAACACAAAGCCAAAGACTTTTCAGCAGCTCCTTGTATATTATAAATTGCCCCCATGTGTAGATATTGCTGTTACTTATGGTGCCCACTGGTGTTTTTTTTGGTTCCACCAGAATATCCAACTATTGGGGAAGATGAAGCCCCCCACTAATCTGATATTTATCACCTACCTGGGATAAATACTTCAGGCTTAAATACCCCTTTAAAAAAGGATCTATTAGGGCTTTTCCACACGACCGTATGCGTTGTAAAATCGCATGAACGAAGAATAGCTGCGATCAAGTCCCGATCTTTAGCCATGCATTTTCTGATGTTCACACGGTCGGCTGCAGCGCATCGGCAAAAGAAATCCCGCAATCGGCAGAAATCTTTGGAATGACTATAAATGCTTAAAAAGAGCCAGCTGTCTTCTTTTCCCAGTGTTGGCCACAGCTAAACTCCCTCCCCCTCCTTTTTCTTGAGCTCCCATAGGAGTCTATGGGAGCTTCCAGCCTATCTTGGCCAATGATAGGACAAGACCTATCTTTGGACGCAGTGTATAAAAATCGGCGCCCAAAAATGGCCTCTGATGTGCTGGTTTTGCCGGCAGGTTTTTTCGCAGCTAAAAAAAAAGAAAAAGTTTAAAGAAAAATCGCTCATCTAAATGAATCCAAAGCTTCAGATGGTTGCCTGATTTTTGGACGCAGCTTTTCAGGAGGAACGGAGGAAACAGCATAATGCAGAATTGTTGGTTGTGTTCTGCACACGGCAGTATGATTTTCGGCTTCACCAGAAATTAGACAAATATCTTATTAGTAAAATATTATTATTTCATTAAAGTGACATTACCACCAAAATGAAGAAAAAAGCAGTCTCCAGGCAAGTCAAAATGACATTCCGTCATACAATAGCTGGTCTGCTGACAGATTTGCAACGCACCCTGCATATTACCAGAACTGTAAGACTGCTGAAGGGAACATTTTGGATAACAGCAAATTGTGAGATTGAAATCTACTATGTTAGCTAAAGTATTGCCCCCCCCCCCCCCAATGCTGTGCGGTCAGGTGAAGGGGGTATGCACATCGGATGTGTGAGCATTAGGTATAAAGGAGAGGATCACACAGTATATCCCAGTTCAGAGACCATCAGGATGTCATAAGGTGTAGAGCGGACATTGGGGTCTGGTGGTGGGATGTCACCAGAGCAACCAATCAGTACGGGACATCACAGCACTTTTGGAGCTTCCAAACTCCACTACTGGCCATGTTATTGGGACATGGAAACCATCCGGTGTGCGGTGCACCACATGGGGACCTCGTAGACTGACAGACTGGAGAATGAAGCCTTCTACAAGCTGTGAAGGCATCACACACATCTGCTGAAACACTCGCTCAGGAGGTCTCACAGGCTGTTGGCACATCCATAACCACAGAACAATCCAAAGGGAACTGCATGGGAAGGGGCATCATGGAGTGGCTGCACACAACATCACAGCAGTGAATGCACCGCGGCGCCCGCGATGGGGCTTGGAGTGTCCTTCTTTAACTGTAAAGAAGTGGAAGGAAGGGTTGTGCACAGATGAGTCACAGCACACTACGTTTCGATCAGATGGCCGCACTTGGGTGTGGCAATTTATACACGACTGCATCATCCCAACAGTTCAATTTGGAAGATGTTTTTTGGTGGTTTGCTGGGAAGGACCAGGGCCATTGGTTATAGATCACACTCAACCCAATGGGTAAAGAGACATTCTAGACAATGTGGCATCACCTACCCTGTGGTACAGCGCCGTGTCTCTACCACCATGACCGAGCACCATTTCATACAGCACACAGTATGAAGCAGAACATCTGCAAACTTCATTGACCAACCCAAAGTCCGGATCACAATCCCACTGAACATATTTGGGATGAACTAGAACACAGTATCCGTGCATGCCACCGCGCCCATCATCCCCCACATCACTGTCTGAAGGAAAAGAAGCAAATTTCTCCGCACTTCTATCAGAATTTGGTGGAAAGCGGCCTAGGAGGCTTACTGCAGTCATTGAGGCCAAAGGCGGCCAACACCGTATTTCATCACCCTCTATGTGTGCTCCTATACTTTAGTCAACATAGTGTATAAGCAATTACTCATTATATAATCTGTAAAGAGGCTCTAATTACCTCAATACAACAGCTGTGCCACCATAATTACTGCTCAACCGAGAACCATGCTGCAGAATCGGCACACCGATTACATGGCAATAAGCAGTAAACACCATCGACTTCCCCTATAGTTGCTGTGAAACAGCGGAAACAAACGGTACACCGCAGGCATGGGAATTATTACGTTAGGCGAATTTGGCGTGTTCGAGACTCACAAAACTCGCCGATTACGAACCCCATTCTTTTAAATAAAGTCGTATATATGAGAGTGACAGGTCCTATCTTTCGCTTTTCTCGGAACGCATCACCTATTGTGTTTTACTGTCCCATTGAAAACATCGAAAGGCGTGCGATGTTGGGTTTCCCATTGAAAACAATGAGAAACATTTGCCGAACCTCCAAGGGGCCTGAAAGCCGCGCCGGAGGATTGCTATTTCACCGAAGTGATGGGAGGCGTTCTTACCAGAAAAATGCCTCGCACCTTGTTGAGCACGATATCGGGCTGAGATCACGCTGTATGTAGCCTTAGGGCACCATTAGGCATTTTTTACTAGCTTGTAAGGGCGCTATCACAGTGTTAGCAGCGTGTAACAGCACTAATAGCCTGACAATTGTCGGGAAAACATGAGCGCTGGCTGCTACATCTCATGTATTAGCAGGCTAAACATCATCATGGATTTCATACATTTTACAAGCTTTTTTGTATCCGGCGCCGCAGCTGTCAGTGATTTCCGTGTGTGGTTTTGTAGCTCAGTTGTAGCGCAGTTTCTGGTAGAGAGCAGCCATGTTTTTCTTCTTGGAATCACTTTTACCAATAGAGGGGATTGAACACACCAGCTACGATGAGGACATTTTCTGTTGTGAGGAGTACGTGGGAGGAAGGATTGGGGGAACAGGGAATAACACGCTTGTCAAGTTTTGCTAAAGAAGTGAAAATGTTATAAAGTACTGTATATAAGAACCAGATCTTTATTTATACTGAATTCATTAAAATAAAATTATACGTTTTTATTACGTTGTAATGTATATATAAGAATGCAGAACTTCCAAAATGTGTGGAATATTAATCAACCTATATTTTTAATAGACACGTACTGTGATATGTGATTTTGCGCCAAGGTCACTGGAGTAATAACATAAATACGGGTATTGCAGTTTACACATGGAGTTGCAACACTGCAAGTTTTCCCTATATTAGGGTGGCCTCACACGAGCATGTGCGTACATATGTGTGCACCCCTGTACACGCAAAAGCACGCGTGTGTGTGCAGGTGCGCATTGCCTCAATGGAGCCTGTGTCCTTCATCCCCGCAGGGGATAGGTAAGTATGTAAGTGTATGTATATATCTAATTTTTTTTTTTTTTTTAACACTAAAATTCTTGTTTTTCAGGAAAGAGCTTATATGGAAAGCTCTTCCCTGAAAAACAAATCAGGGGTGACGGCAGACCATTGCATTCAATGGAGCCACTGGCAGCAGCTGCGCCTCCATTGTAGACAATGCGTACATTCCTTATGGTGCATGCATGTCCTATCTTTGCAGGCATGCACCTGTAAAACACAGACATGTGAAGACACCATAGGGAATACATGGGTTCTAGTAGACGCGTTTTATTGTGTGCACGTATGCACGCACAAAAACAAACTTGTGTGAAGCCACCCTTAGTCAATGGGAAAACCATAGGAGAGACACAAAAATCCCTAAGACTATATTGCATCATCTGGCCTCTATGGTAAGTTCCCACAGTGCAGCACACTGCAAAACCATGGAAAAAATGCAAGTATTTGGAAGATTGAAAATCCACAGAAAGCCATTTTATCCATGCACTTTTTGGCATCAGGTGAATAAGGTTTGTAAATGCACATGCATTGTACTGTACAGTGCTGCATATCTTAAGTTGCAGGATTTGTAACAAGTACTTCAAGTGTGAAGTCGCTTTTTCTTCCTCGTGGTCTCAAGTGTGAATCTGGTACTCCGAATTGGATGAGGTCCCACTTGCTGGTATTTAAAGAGGTATTCCAGCGATAGGTGAAAACTGAAGACTATGACCTAGCCACTGGATGGGTGAAAAATAATGGATCAGTGGGGGTCTGACCACTGGGACCCCACCAATCCCAAGAATGAAGAACCCTTGCTTTCCCATTTCACATTTCAACATCCATTCTCCCATATATGTAGTGTAGTGGGGAATGGAGCCGCTGGTCACTCATGCACAGCAGTGGCTTCATTCATTTCAATGGGGCAGGCAGTGATAGCCAAGCACAGTGCTCAGCTTTTTTTGTCAGCCGATTGAAATGAATGGACCAGCATTGCTCCACTCATATAAGATGGGCTGATGAAAATATCCGAGCACAGCGCCCGGCATCTGTCTACGCCATTGAAAGGAATGGAGTGCTGTCTAGCACTTTCAGCAGGCGGGGATTTAAAAATCCTCGCCTCCTAAAAGGGCTATGCTGATTGGCTGAGCGCTCAGCGAATTACAGCTAGTACTTAGCGATTCATGAATGGCGGTGGAGAGGAGAGTATATTTTTTTTTCCTTTTTTTTACCACTTAATGATAATTTTCAGGGAAGGGCTTATATTTCAAGCCCTTCCCCGAAAATCATACTGCAGGGTTTGCCACAAACCACTGCTTTCAATGGGACCGGCAGCAGCACCAATCCCATTGAAAGCAATGGGATAGCATGCTGCACTTCTGCCACAGTTGTGACAGCTGTGGCAGAGGATTTCTTCATCCTCGCGGTCCCCTCAGGGATGAAGGAAACTCCTGCCACAGCTGTGACAGAAGTCCGCGGTATTTTCCCTATCTTTTCAATGGGGCTAGCGCTGCTGCTGCTGGCCCCATTGAAAAGACTGGCGATATCCCGGCTTTTTTCCCCCCCCTCGCACTGCGAGGCGAGTGTTTTCACTTGCTCTCACAGCGCAATAGAGGAAAAAAAACGGCAGTGGGCGTCAGCCCTCAGTTGTAGAGGTTCAGACAAATATGGCGCTTGCAAAGATGTGATTTTTCTAAGTGCAATGCGAGAAAACAAATGCACATTGCTCCAGCACTTTTAAGGCAAAAATTGCATGGCACTTGCGGGTGGCATGTGAGTACAATGCAATTCATCCCTCTCACAGGACATAGTGGGCGATATTGCCCAAAAATAGGACATGTTCCAATTTTTTCATCTTGCAGTTACAGGAGAAAGATCGCACAAGTAAATGCATCCATTGCAAACAATCGGTTTTATTTCCATGCTTCTTGCAACACACAAAGCAGCAGGCCTAAGGCCTTACTCACACGGGCGTTTTTTAACGCGATTTGCGCATCGCATGACGGATGCGCATGCGCAAATCGCGTGACCGGCGCCGAAAAATCGGCCCAAAAATCGCCCGAAAATCTGCTCCTAGCCGCGTTTCATTAGAAACGGGCCGGAGCTGTCCAGCGCATTGCATTCAATGGAGCCGGCAATACAGCCGGCTCCATTGAATGCAAGCGCTGCGGGCGAGTGTGGGATGAATTGTCGGGAAGGGATTAAATATATAACCCCTTCCCTGCAATGCATCCTTAAATGTGAAAAAAAAAAAAAAAAAAGGATGTACTCACCTGCTCCCAGCAGCTGGAGATCCCGGCGGCCGGCCTGCAGTGGGTGTGAAGGAGGTGTGACTCAGACTTGCCTCTGATTGGCTCAGCCTGAGCCAATCAGGGGCCAGTCTGAGTCACACCCCTTCACACCCACTGCAGGCTGGCCGCGGGGATCTCCAGCTGCCGGGAGCAGGTGAGTACATCCTTTTTTTTTATTTTTTCACATTTAAGGATGCATTGCAGGGAAGGGGTTATATATTTAACCCCTTCCCGACAATTCATCCCGCGCACGCCGGCAGCCCATTGCTTTCAATGGAGTCGGCTGTATTGCCGGCTCCATTGAATTCAATGGGCAAACATCGTTCTTCTCTGCCACAGCTGTTCCAGCTGTGGCAGAGAAGAATGATTTGTCTTCTGTATGTTCTCAATGGGGTCGGCGCTGCTGCCGCCGGCCCCGTTGAGCGCATATAGAGAAGAGAACAGGAATCGCAGATCGCAGATAGGTGCGATCTGCGATTTCTGTTCTCTAATTTATCGGACGAGCGCATAAAAAGCGCTCATGTGTCCGATACCATTGCAAAGCAATGGTTTTAAAAAAAAAACAAAAAAAAAAAACGCCGGACGCATGCGCAAATCGCGGCAATAAACGCCCGTGTGACTAAGCCCTAAGGCTACATTCACACGGGCGAGTGCGATATTGGGTTGATAAAGCTGGCCTGATATCATGCTTGTCAGCCCACGGATGTGAAGTGTTTTTCATGCAAAACACCTTGCATCATTTCTGGGAAACTGCGATCTTCCTGCTCTTGTATCGTGCGTGTCAGAGGATTGGTAAGGATTCCCATTGACTTTAATGGGAAAAAACTAGAGATGAGCGAGCGTACTCGGATAAGCACTACTCGCTCGAGTAATTGGCTTTATCCGAGTATCGCTGTGCTCGGGTCTGAAGATTCGGGTGCCGGCACGGAGCGGGGAGCTGCAGGGGAGAGCGGGGAGGAACGGAGGTAAGATCTTTCTCTCCTTCTCTCCCGCCCGCTCTCCCCTGCTCCCCGCTGCGACTCACCTGTCAGCCGCAGCGGCACCCGAATCTTTAGACCCGTGCACAGCGATACTCGGATAAAGCAAATTACTCGAGCGAGTAGTGCTTATCCGAGTACGCTCGCTCATCTCTAGAAAAAACACATTGCATGGCATGCAATGTGTTTGACTGTCCCATTAAAAACAATGGGTGATGTGTAAGACTCCACTCTTGTGAATGTAGCCCAACTTGCAGCTGAGAAAGGCTGGATGCACATAGCACATGACCTGAAAATATGGCCATCAGTGTAATTCAACTGATAACACACAGCCCAACTACAGACTATAGGACTATGCACATGGGAGCATTTTCTCCATGGTCCACATAAAAAAAAAAATGACATCTCCTATTCCCCTGTCTTTCACAATGAGAAATAGGACATGTAATGCCCTAGAATGTGCGTCGTCCATGTACTGTCTAGTGCTAGTTGACCTGAGCCCCTTGGTTGCGACTTATACTTACGGACATTTGCGCCTAGCCCAACTCTCCCAAGCTATGGTCCCAAGTTCTCAGTAAAGTGTTCCAGGCTCCTTCACTCAAGTAGTTGGCAGGGATTTTAGCTTATGGACCACTCATGCCATCGTCTGACACACTGATAGCAAGAAGTCATCATATGACCGTGCCAACCACAAAACCAAACGGTTACGGATTCTAATGAAGTACACTATTAAAGGGCGCCTTTAGTTCATGAAATATTTTGCAGATTTTTTTTTAATAAGTTATTTAAAACCACATTACAGGGGTTGTATGTTCCCACTTTAAATCAGAACAAAAAACTTGATAGAAATCAGAAGACTATGTGGCAATAAGAGTCTAGATATATACAGAGGGTTTATGAAGTTCCCATTGGAAAAGGGAATGGGGGGGGGGGGGGGGGGTGACGAAAAAATAAAAAGACCTCCACCGTCCTTTCTTGATAATATTGGAGATGGACCCCAGGTAGACCACAATGCTGTAGAAGTTGTGCACACCGTGGTTCTCATTTGTCCTCCTTCCCCTTGGTCTTCCTGTAAACCATCTCCCTGAAACTTGACAAGATCTTGTTTTCCCTCTTGCGCCGCTCTTCTTGGTTGAAGGAAGCCAGGGCCCTCTTCTCATCTGCACTGTAAATCTGGTTCTCCTTACGCAGACGGACGGCCTCCATACGCCGATGCCTTAAAAACAATGACATGTTAGCTTAGGTGGGTTCAAAATTGCTTCTCTTACATACTCAAGACATTTTGCGAATATACAAGGAAGGAAAAAAACCAACAAAAAAAAACAAACCACGCCTTCAAACTGAAAAGGCCACTATGGGTACGCCTTCACCTAGTGATGGTCCCATGGACATCAAGTAGGACTTGTTCCACATAGGATTGTCCTGTAACAGATCCTCTAACGTCTAACACACCGCTATATCTGCCGAGCTATATATGTGGCACATACAAAGGAAAGGGGGGCAGTGCTGCATAGACTCTCCATGAGACCAACACCTAACCGTTGACTTGAAACTAGAGATGAGCGAGCGTACTCGGAAAAGCACTACTCGCTCGAGTAATGTGCTTTATCCGAGTATCGCTGTGCTCGTCCCTGAAGATTCGGGTGCCGCTGCGGCTGACAGGTGAGTCGCAGCGGGGAGCAGGGGAGAGCGGGCGGGAGAGAGGGAGAGAAAGATCTTACCTCCGTTCCTCCTCGCTCTCCCCTGCAGCTCCCCGCTCCGTGCCGGCACCCGAATCTTCAGACCCGAGCACAGCGATACTCGGATAAAGCAAATTACTCGAGCGAGTAGTGCTTTTCCGAGTACGCTCGCTCATCTCTACTTGAAACTAATCGCAGATGCATTCAATGACGTATAAAAGTCAACAAATCATCATTGTTCTCCAAAGCTTTAGAAGAAGAATCACATACCTGCTTCCACTCATTACATAGCCAGACTTCTCAAAAGAGGCAATTTCATCACTTGTTAACCCGATTTCACCTCTCCTTGGGATACGTTTACCAGCCTTTACATATTCTGCCATAGCTGCACCTTCACCGGGTAGCAAAGCATGACCATAGCTGTTTAAAAGAAAAATACAAGGAAAATGATTAAGTATGACATCACGTCTGAACGGAAAGGGAATTCCTCATCTACTTTCAATAGATTGAAATCTATAAAAAAGGAAATCTCCACAGTCAGCAGTACTGGAGGCTCACAGTTCCTTCTGGGTGCGCTCTATGGTGGTTGAAATGGAGGGGGCTCAATAGAAATGCCACCGATTATTTAATCTACAGGTAAAGATGGATCACCGTCTGCATTGAAGCCAGACTTCCATATGGAAAAATTCTCCTTAAAGGGGTTGTACCAAAATCTAAAAAGTTATCCCCTATCTGACAGCATGGACTGTCATCCCCCATCTATTCAAAGAATGTGGATCCTCATGGTCCCTGCATGGATCAGCGGGGGTCGTCCAAATGAGCCGCGACTCCAATCATTTTAATGACAGTGCTGAAGATTGCAAAGTAGGAGAGCTCAACAATCTGCAGCATGGTTGTTGAAATGAAATGGAGCGGTGAAGGGCATGTGTGTCCTCCGCTCCATTTATGTGCGGGCCGTCAGGAACCCCATTCTTGGGATCGGTGTGGGTCCTTAGCTTCAGATCTTGGTACGATTCCTTTAACCCCAAGATCTCAACTACTTCTGCAGACTTGAGTACTAGGTTTATAATACCGGATGGAAGGATATATCAGGGTCAGGGCTACTGGGTGGAAACAAACCTAACTTAGCTGCAACTAAAAGCTGATTTTCTCCGTAATTTGGACTTCTGCATCAGAAGTGGATTTAAAAAAATAAATAAATAAATAATAGAAAATTCTCATGTGAAAAGTAAGAAAAAGAAATAAAAGTCTTACATCATTTGTATAAGAATGCTACAAAATATCTTAAATTAGCCCAACGGTGACTTGTTAGGCCTCATGTCCACGGGGAAAATCAGATCCGCTGCAGATTCTCAATGGAGAATCTGCAGCGGGTCCCTCCTGCCCCGCGGACATGAGCGCCGAAAATAGCAATTTAAAAGCATTTACCTATCCGGCGCGGGCGGGGAATGTCAGCTGTTCCTCACGGCCGGATCTTCATTTTCGGCCGGCGGATGAATTCCTGACGCCGGCGGCACGTCGCCGGCACGTCGTCGACGTGCCGCGCGCATGCGCCGGGCACATCCGCCGAGCCGAAGCAAGGGAGATGCGGCCGTGAGGAAGAGCAGAGCTTCGCGGCCCGCTGCGGGTGAGTAAATGCTTTAAATTCCTATTTTAGGTCTCCAGCGGATCCGGACGGCTTCCATAGGCTTCAATAGAAGCCCGCGGGAGCCGTCCCCGCGGGAGACCCGCATGAAAATGGAGCATGGTCCAGATTTTTTCATGCTCCATTTTTTTAAAAATCACTTTTATTGACGATCCGCGGGTATTTATGTACCCGCGGGTGGTCAATGCATCCCTATGGGATGCGGATCCGCATGCAGGAGATCCGCTGCGGATCCTAAATCATATTTTCCCCGTGGACATGAGCCCTAAAAGCACAAATAAGCAAAATGTAAACTCACTTTAATGGTTTGTCATCCTGGGATAGATGTGTTATCGGAGCTTCAGGCCCAACAAAATCCACGTCTTCAATATTAACCTCTGTGGGAAATGGATGCAAACGTTTTACTATTCAATTAGCCTTCCAGGACCAACGGTCAGTAAAGCATTGTAGACTAATATGATAGTTTTGCTTTTTCTTTTTTGCAGGTCAGTCAGGCCTTTCTTGAAGGCTCAAAAAGAATCCATTAATCCAAAATTTCCAGTTTGTCTGCATTATACAGAGAAAATGGACATAAACTGGAAAGACAAATTGCACATTTCCTCGGTTCTTCCCCCTTGTACTCTGATGTACTTGGGCGGGGGAAGACGCTATTAAATTTACCACATAAAATAATCCTCTAATACTTATGAGTATAAAGAATTGACTGCTGCATTTAAAGGGTTAACAGCCCCAATCGGCCGCGCAGCATGTTGGAGCTGTTGCCCGTGGGTGTCAGCTGTAATAAACAGCTGACACCCATGATGTATGGAGGGAGATCGCAGCGCCATCTCCCTCCATACACGTCCTGCAATGGCAGGACGTAAAAACACTGTTGGGCCGTCACTAGACATTTGACTCTTTAAAGTAGCCCCCTCTAGCTCATATAACAGCTCTACACAATCGAGGCATTCTTCCTACAATTACATTCAGATATTGTTCAGAAGATTTCTTCCCAACATCGTTGCAGAGGTTCCCACAAATGTGCTGCACTTGTAGGTTGCTTTGCTTTCACCCGTCTGTTCAGTCCATCCCAATGGGGTTCAAGTCTGGAGGCTGTGCAGACCATTCCATAATTTGAAGCCTATGGGCTTCTTGTTTTCTTAAGTAGTTCAGACATAACTTAGAAGTAGGTTTTAGATTATTGCCTGGTTGTAAGATGAACCCCCTGACCAACTGGGTGTACACCAGAGGGCATTGCATGGTATATCAAAATGCTGTGGTAGCCCTTTTTGTCCATTGTGCCAGTTACCCTGTGCAAGTTGCCAACACTGGATCAAGCAAAAGAGCCCCAGACCATTACGCTTCCTCGTCCATGTTTAACGGTTGGTGTCACACACTGAGAAGCCATCCTTTGGCCTACCCTAATGGTGTACAAAAACCCTGCGTGATGTACCAAAGATGTCACATTCTGATTCATCAGTCCAGCCAGGAGCCTGGATGAGGCTCAGCCAATCAGCTTCGAACACAGAACAGCATCTCAGAGGAGAAAGTCTGTGTGGCTAAGGGGTGCAGAGGGAGAAGGCACTACATGGGGGAACCGTATGCAGGATATGATGATGATTGAGGGGAGAGGGACAATATATGATGAATGTAATGAATGGGGGAATGGAACCCCACCCTCATGTGTTTAGAACTAAAGTGCTTACGCCATTCTTTTACAGAAGGGAGTCGCATGCACATTAGTTCCTTGGTAAGTACAGATTATCAGTATTGGTGTATTCAACTCTGATAATCACTGTACATTAAGGAATTGCTGTGCATGTGATTTGCTTACGTTAAAAAAAAAAAAAAGGAGGTATCCTAATATTTTTAGCAAAACAACTTCAAAAGTATATTTATTCTGAAATACTGCAGCGTTTTGGAATAAACATACCTGGGTGCAATGTGCAGCCTGCCCTGGATTCATGCCGCCTGTGCTTCGGAACCTGGCGAAAGATTTCCTACCGCTCTTCAAGTCTTTTTTTTTAACCTGGGCTCACCTTGTAAAATGTCCAGGTTATATAAAATACCTACTTGTTCTCTCCACCCATACATTTTCTTCCTGCATCTGATCATCCGACTCTTCACTACTAGAGTCGCTGGACTCCTTTCTAGTTTTCTTGCTTTTCTTTTTCTTGGATTTCTTTCTGTAAAAATATTAAAAAGTATATCAGGTCCCACATTAAAAACCGCAGTTCATACCACCACTTTCAAGTAAGTCAAGGGGTTAAAACACAAAAAATTCAAGTCCAGAAACTCAACTCAAGTATATAAAGGAAGAAAAGGAGACAAAACTCCCTGCGTAGGTACAGAAGATGCCAAGATCAGGAGGGTGGGGACAAACCAGAGTAAGCCGGGCAAAAACTCAATTTTTAGTTACACTTTGAGCCCTAAGACCTCATGCACAAAGCAAATCGTGTGCCTGAAGAGTGTAGGTTGGCACATGGAGTCTCCAGTTATACAGACCCACATGCACTCCGGGTGGTTTCATATGGTGAGTAATGTAGTATATGATGAAACATGACACATACTTCTCAATGACTCACATTGACGGTTGACCCCCCCCCCCCCCCCCAAGCATCATTGTTTCCACATACATATTGTGGTCGTTTAGGTGTTAAGGTGGTTTTTGACTGTTGACCTATCTGCCATAATACTCAATTTGGCAGGTCGAATACAGCTCCAACATGATTTTTGTGTCTCTCATAGACCATACGTGCACAGCCCCTTCCCTACAATTAACTTGATCAAAATACAATCCTGATGGTTACACAAATAAACCATTTGTTACTCCAACCTATAAAAGGACAATATACAACGTACTTTCTGTGTTTCTTCTTCTTTTTCTTCGACTTCTTTTTTTCATCTTCATCTATTGATAAAAAAAAACAAAAAAAACATAAGAATTTAAAAACGTAAGCGGCTAAATGTGTCACAAGGGGGCGCTGCTCGGTATGGTTTGTAAACGGAAAATCCAAATCAGAAAGGTTTTTGGTGCATCATATAGTTACAAAAATTGATTGGACCCAATCAATCAAAACCATCTGGCAGAAAAGCTGGTCTAATTACCCATAGCAACCAATTAAAGTTTAAACACAAAAAAGGAATGTATTGTAATATATATATTTTTTTTTTTTACTAAATAAAACCTGGCAGTGAACATATTTCATTTGTATTTATTTATTTTTTTTAAATCTCCTTTACATTTGCTGATTGTAGATTTTGTTATTCTACCGTCGGTATATGACTTATGAGGGCAGCCATTTTGCCTCTGATGCAGTGAACAGTATTTAGAGATGCCTTCGGCCTCATGTCCATGACACGCACGGATCCTGAGTGCGGAATCCCGCACAGAATCTGACCGTGACCGTGGCCATGGACAGTTTTCTCACCTGTCCAGATGCGGTGTGGGTCTCCTGCATCCCGATCTGATCTTTTTTATTCTGCATGGTAGGATGCGTGCCGGCCGTCGCCCCGGGAATTTGCAGTGCTTTTTTTTCCCTGAAAATCTCCTGCTTTCCCGCGGATCCGCAGCACGTCCACATTGTCAGCTGTGGGTGTGCTGCAGATCGGACGGCTTCCATTGACTTCAATGGAAGCCGTCCGTGCGGGAATCCGAAGAAAATGGAGTATGCTGCGATTTTTTCCGATCCGCACGGCAGGAAAAAAAATTGACATCGGCATGCTTTAATCATTTTGCACATGCTAATGCATCCCTATGGGCGGCTTGATTTGCAGATCTCCCGCATGGGTGCCCTGCAAATCAAATCTGCCCGTGGACATTGCGCCTTACAACAGAACTCGTGGGCCTAATACACTTGCATTAAAAAGGTTATTGCTTTCCCACTATAAAACACGTTTGAAGTGGCTGCCACTAGGGGTCTCACTTCCAGCTTTTCTGCAATCCACTCTGTCATTTGGTACAGAACTTCCTTAATAAAAGGAATACAAAGACATTTCTATACCAACAGGAGAAGGGGGCATCTTCACAGATGGTTTCCCTGCACGCCTAGCCTGCAGGCTGACAGATCTGCAGACACAGTGATACCGATCTTCACAGTCTCTGCCTCTCCTGCTACTACAGCGTGTAGGTGGGTGTCTGCACAGATTACACACACTATAGTGGGTTTACTCACCATTTGGCCAGAATAACGAAATGTTTTATCATCCTGGGAAAGCGTAGATGCTGCCTCTCTGCTGATTGGACCAGAGACAGTGCAATACAGCATTGGAAGTAAGGGCAAGGAAGCGCAGGATAGTGTAGCACTGGCAGAATGCTAGGCTTGCTACACGTCCCCTTATTGAATGGCTGTGATTGGCTGAGGCCATGGTCCTAAGCCAATCACAGCAATCTCTTGCTGGAAGCAGAGTATATAACTCACATTACCAGGAAGAGAATGCTCTGTCAGCACGGAGGACGACACGAAAAAACCGCTGAAGTGCCTGGAGAGCAGCGAGAGACCAGGACGGCACCTGCTAGGCAAGTATTAAGACACCCTTCGAAAAGAAGACACTGCCTTTTTTGGGGGCAAAAATAAATATAAGACAGTGTCTTATTTTCAGGGAAACACGGTATGTACATGTTCATGTTTTAAACTATGTACCCTAAGTTCCTATGACCACTACAGTGCCATAGGAAAACCGATAATTACCACTGCTTTCTGACTCTCCCGAGTCGCTTTCGCTGTCTTCTGAGTGTTTTCTACGCTTTTTTCTTGACGACTTTTTCTTTTTTTTCTTTTTCCTTTTTTTCTTTTCTTCTGCACAGTGAAATTCAAATACGTAAAAACACACAAAAAAGACAAATCTTATGAGTCATTCCATGTCAAATGGTCTAAAACAAGAAAAAGTCCCCACCTTCATATCTCAGATTTGGTTCAAAATTTACCATAAAAACCATAGGTGGCATTGCAAAATGAAAACTTACTGATCTAATAGAGAAAAAAAAGTCTCTTTCACATCAGTAAGAAAAAAAATAAGCTGACTTTTTTTTTTATTTTTACAATTACCGTATTTTCCGGCATATAAGACGACGGGGCGTATAAGACGACCCCCAACTTTTCGTCTTATATGCCGGGAATACAGTGTGGAAAAAAATATGAATCAATACTCACCTCCGGTGGCACTGCTGCAGGCTGTCGCTTCCTCATGCACGCTAGCAGAGCATTGCTTTCTGCAAGTAGAGCTTGAATGCCCCGCCTCCAGAAAGCTAAAACTCTGATTGGCTAACTTAGTCTGGCGTTAGCCAATCAGAGCATTAGCTTTCTGGAGGCGTGGCATTCAAGCCCCACTTGCAGAAAGAAACGCTCTGCCAGCGTGCACGAGGGAGCGACAGCCTGCAGCAGCGTCGCGGGAGGCGGGTATTGATTTTTTGGGGGACAGCACCTCATTATCTGTATATCCAGCGTATAAGACGACCCCCGACTGCAGAGCAGATTTTTCGGGGTTAAAAAGTAGTCTTATATGCCGGAAAATACGGTAAGCTTAAAAAATGGTTACTTCTATAGTTTTTTTTGTAAGCAATGACATTTGATTGCTGTGAAGTGCCTGCAGGTCTTCAGGACTAAACAGGGGATCTAACTCAGAAACCATTATCTGTAGTAACCTGAAACTTTGGCAGATTTCTTTTGATACCACGGGCGCGTAATACACAAATTTTGAACAAACTCTGAGATACGAAGGTGGGGAGCATTAGACCACTTGACATTGAAAGAATATGTATGTTAAGAGTCAGAGAAGTTGCATCTTCATGTAAAGGGCGGGGGGTACCCACCTTCTGAAGAATCTGAACTGCTGGATTTTTTAGATCTTTCCTCATCTTCCACCGGCGTGTGCTCATCCGAACTGTAAACATTTAAAACAAGGTTTCAAACCAAATTATATGGCTTCTCACTTAACTCCTTGACATCAAAGGGTGGCAATGTTTGTATACGGTGCGCCCGGGAGCCGAGCTCGCTTCATACACAGCGGGTGCCTGCTGACAGCAGTCACCGTCTCACAGCCGCCCCCCCCCCCAGCAGTCACCGGCTCACAGCCGCCCCCCCCCCCCCAGCAGTCACCGGCTCACAGCCGCCCCCCCCCCCCAGCAGTCACCGGCTCACAGCCGCCCCCCCCCCCCCCCCAGCAGTCACCGGCTCACAGCCGCCCCCCCCCCCCAGCAGTCACCGGCTCACAGCCGCCCCCCCCCCCAGCAGTCACCGGCTCACAGCCGCCCCCCCCCCAGCAGTCACCGGCTCACAGCCGCCCCCCCCAGCAGTCACCGGCTCACAGCCGCCCCCCCCCCCAGCAGTCACCGGCTCACAGCCGCCCCCCCCCCCCAGCAGTCACCGGCTCACAGCCGCCCCCCCCCCCCAGCAGTCACCGGCTCACAGCCGCCCCCCCCCCCCCAGCAGTCACCGGCTCACAGCCGCCCCCCCCCCCAGCAGTCACCGGCTCACAGCCGCCCCCCCCCCAGCAGTCACCGGCTCACAGCCGCCCCCCCCCAGCAGTCACCCGCTCACAGCCGCCCCCCCCCAGCAGTCACCCGCTCACAGCCGCCCCCCCCCAGCAGTCACCCGCTCACAGCCGCCCCCCCCCAGCAGTCACCCGCTCACAGCCGCCCCCCCCCCAGCAGTCACCCGCTCACAGCCGCCCCCCCCCAGCAGTCACCCGCTCACAGCCGCCCCCCCCCCAGCAGTCACCCGCTCACAGCCGCCCCCCCCCCAGCAGTCACCCGCTCACAGCCGCCCCCCCCAGCAGTCACCCGCTCACAGCCGCCCCCCCCAGCAGTCACCCGCTCACAGCCGCCCCCCCCACAGCAGTCACCCGCTCACAGCCGCCCCCACAGCAGTCACCCGCTCACAGCCGCCCCCAGCAGTCACCCGCTCACAGCCGCCCCCAGCAGTCACCCGCTCACAGCCGCCCCCACAGCAGTCACCCGCTCACAGCCGCCCCCACAGCAGTCACCCGCTCACAGCCGCCCCCAGCAGTCACAACTGGAGATCGCTCTGATCGCAGCTGTTGACCATATAGATGCTGTTGTCATAGCTGACAACGGCACTTAAATGGCCCAACAGAGGGAACGGGCTCAATAATAGAATGCCTACTGAAGTATTGCTGCATATTGTATAAGCGATCAGATCAGTTCAAGCCCCCTATAGGGACTAAAAAAAAGTAAAATAAAAAAACTAGGAAAAATAAGTTGAAGTTCAATAAGGCTTTTTTAATTTTATAAAAAATAGAAAATCTTAAAAGCTTGAAAACCCTTTTTCAACATATAGGTTGTCTCACAAAAAAGCCCTCACACAACCCATCAACAGACGGATAAAAAAATTGAGATGGCGGCAGAAAGCACTTTTTTCCCTAAAAGATAGTTTTTTTTTTGTTTTTTTTTTAAAGTAGTACAACGAAAAAACAAGACGCCTCACTCCATGCAGAAAAAGAATGGCAAAATTGAGTTTTCTTCTCCATTTAATCCCGCTTAAAAATTTTTGAAAGGTTTTTCACTACCTCATATGAATAACTTTACTAGCACTATGGAAAAATACAACTCGTCCCTCAAAAAATAAGCCCAATAGGAAAATTAAGAAGTTTTTCTTTTGAAAGCGGGAAGAAAAAAAAATAAAAAATGGCCACGTCCTTCAGCGTTTATCTTGACACGAGCGTGGTTTTAGCGCAGTACGGGCACGTGAAAAAATTGCGCTAATATAGTAAAATCGCATAACCGGCAATTTTTTCACACGCATAAGACCCCAGCTTCATGCGTGTGAAAAATCGCCCATTCACTGGAGCAGCGCGTTCTTTTAAAATAAAGCGCAGCTGCTCAAGAAGATCGTGATCCCCTGCTGTGGCCGTGAGCGCCATCCAGGGGTTTTCACATGCCTTCAATGGGGCAGGTGGCAGCAGCGCTTGCTTCATTGAAAACAATGGGAGAACTTTGCAATCCTGTGCTGCGACTGTGACAGCCGCGTCGGGGATGAAGGGAACTCACGCATGGATGCAAGGCTGTTCCCATGTAAAA
Source organism: Eleutherodactylus coqui (assembly GCA_035609135.1). Taxonomy (NCBI): domain Eukaryota; kingdom Metazoa; phylum Chordata; class Amphibia; order Anura; family Eleutherodactylidae; genus Eleutherodactylus; species Eleutherodactylus coqui. Next base: position 110,253,500 of record CM069414.1, on the reverse strand, counting down.
ACGCCTGGCATACAGAGGTTTTCAGCAGGATGGCGAGGGCGATGTCGGTCTGTGAATCATGGCCCGATATCACTCTCGCCAGTGTGAAAGGGCCCAGAGAGATTTCCCCATAGCAGGGAGAGAGCGGGCTATGGAGAATTAACCGATAGCCCTGCTCTCTCTCTCTCCCTGCTCTGAGTAGGTGGGGCTATAAAGAGGGAGCGAGGCTATAGGGCTTTCCACAGGGATTCCCCATAGCATAGAGAATGAAGAAATGCTCTCGGGAAAGCCCTGTAACCCCACCCCCTCTCTCCCCACAATAGGGAAATTCCTTGGGGAGAGAGGCGGAGTGGTCAGGCTTGGTATTACAGGCAAACTTCCCATTCAGTTCAATAGAAACTTTGCCTGTAATACCAAGCTTTGCCACTGCAGTGAGAATGGAGCTGTCTGCTTCCTGCAGAAACCAGCTCACTGCATAAGTGCATCAGCCTAGTAAACAGCAGGGATCCTGAATGGCGGACCTTCACTAATCTACTATTGATAGCCCGCCCAAAGGATAGGCCATGAATAGTTTACAACTGGACAACCCCATTAATCACGTCAAACCATTCTAACAACAACAGTGTAGTAACTTACTCTGGTTCTGGAACTTTCGGCGAAAAACCCCAAACTTCTGGAGCTCCCAATTCTCCAATCCTCTCTCTTTCATTTAGACGTCTGCACAAAACAAAAATACTATAATGTAAAGCTTACAGTACAGGAGCCTCCCTATGCCTTATGGTAGTCAGCGCTGAGTCAAAGGTCTGAAAACTTGGATGCCACAGAAATATACTCAGAACGAAGACAAAGGTTTGGTCCGGTGTTAGCCAGTAGAGCAAAATGGGATTGTTCTCAGTGAGAGAAACCAAGTCATCTTGTGGATGTGATAGCATATAGTGGCTAACAGAAATACATGATGTTATAGCGAGCTTTCCAACCTACTCAGGGTTCTTCTTCAGGCTAAAATGACTCAGAATGGTTGTCACTAGAGATGAGCGAACCTACTCGGCCACGCCCCTTTTTCGCCCGAGTACCGCGATTTTCGAGTACTTCCGTACTCGGGCAAAAAGATTCGGGGGGTGCCGTGGGTGAGTAGGGGGGTTGTAGCGGGGAGTGGGGTTGGGGGGGGGGGGGGGGGGAGGAGGGAGAGAGAGAGGGCTCCCCCCTGTTACCCCCGCTCCGCCATGCCTCCCCCCCGAATCTTTTCACCCGAGTACGGAAGTACTCGAAAATCGCAGTGCTCGATCGAGTAATTACTCGAAACGAGTAGGTTCGCTCATCTCTAGTTGTCACCCCCATGCAGAGGCTAAACTCAGTGTATTGGTTTTAGTATACATGCACTCAAGGAACATTTTTAGCCAAGGAAGGAGGGTCTAATATAAATTAAAAAAATATATATATTTTATTTTTTTATTTTTTTTTAGAGCGATTATGCTTAATAGTAATACGTGTATATTAACCACTTCCCATCCACGGGCTTCCTGAGTCTGCAGCCTCTCAGCGCCATTTTATACGGAATGATTAATTTAAAAAAAAAATGACTGGATTGCGCAAATTTGTCCGATAATTGCTGAATGTAAACACGGCCGAGGCTGAACGAGAATTTACAAGTGCAAACAAGAACGCAGCATGTTCTATTTTGCCACGTATTACGCACAACAGCGCCCATTGTTCTCCTTAGACATCAACGCCGCCATACGCAATTCCGCGGGATATTTAAATACATTAAAAAAAAGACAAACAGGAAGACTGCGCATGAAAGCGTGCGCAAGATATGCTGTCATGCGCAGTAAAATGTCGCTGCCATATGCAGCACAACACCGGCTCACCAGCGGTAAAACCTGCATACGGTCATGTGAAAGCGGCCTTAGGCGGATGTGGGTTGTTACCAATAGGACTCTGCCCTCATGTGGATGCGTTATGTAACTACACCGTGACCCACACTCATCATCGCCATAGCATCCACAGGGCACCATGGAAAAAGAGGCCGAGCAACACACGCTTTATGAAAACTGTCTAAGAGATAAAAGGGTCTTTGTTGCCCGTAGCAACCAATCACAGCGCAGCTTTCATTTCTTACCGCTGAGGTAACATTTAAGCTGCACTGTGATTGGTTGCTATGGGCAACGATGTTTTGCTAATACACCGTCTATCTACAGACACCGGTCGGGTCATACCACTGCGCGGGGGGGGGGGGGCGCCTCTCTCCTCCTCACCTGGCTATAAAGGCCTCCTGCCTCTGCCTCATTATCTCCTCCTTCCCCTTCTCGTAGTAGTCCCCCCACTGCTTGCCGTGATAGGTCCGGCTGGAGGAGGCTCGCTCTCTGGAGCGGCTGCGGCGGTGGCCATTGCTGACTCCGCGCTCTCGGGACTTGGATCTCTTGCTCCTCTTCTCCGGGGACCGGTCGCTGCTACTACTGCTGCTGCTGCGGTGCCGTTTCCGCGGAGAGACGGGACTGCGGCTCCGGGAGTGGTGTAGGGGCGACATGCCTCACTACACCTATCCGCTACGTTGTTTACAGGGAACCGGAAACACTTTCTACGGAAGCCGACGCGTGTCCAAAACGGAAACGCGTTCTTCTGACGTCACTCCATACAAAGCCAAGCTTATAGCAAATGACATCAGAGAGGATTAGAATTGTGTGGACATTTTTAAACAAATATTTAGCTTCTCTATTGGGGATTCTGCCCTAATTTAACCCCTTAGTGATCTAATTTGCTGTTTTTTTTAATCTACAGAATAGATGATTGTAAGCATTTTTAATATGTGTTAATGGCCTATTCTATACATTGTTCCTTGTTTGCATTTTACTCCTCTCTTGCTATGCAGCTAGGAAATTACTGTTGCCAGGGAAACCATTCTAACACTGTATTAGACAAATGCTTTCTATTATTGTTTAACCCTTTTACTCCCACGCTCTGTTCCCTCACGCTGGTGTTATAACTCACCACCGATCTCGGTGGCTCTGCACCCGGCAGCTCTTTACCTGGTGGTACACTGAATGGGAAGCCGTTCTATGCTGCAGACAGCTTCTCCCATTCACAGCACCCGTCTCACATGCATCCTCTAAATTCGATTGGAACCATATTGGAGTTCATATGGAGATGGGGTGAGCAAAAAAGCGCAATTCTGGTGTTCTTAATTTTTTTTTTTTTCTGACAAAGTTCACCATGCGAGATAAATAATGTGTTACTTTGATCAGACTTTCATGGATGTAGCGATACCAAACATGTTTGGGGTTTTTGGTTTGATTTTTTTATTATAAGTGTTGGGAAAAAAGGGATTTTTAAAACATTTATTCTTTTATTTTTTAAAAATAAAACTTTAAAAAATTTCGTATTCCCAAAGGGCATTTGAACTTGCGATGATTTGAAAGTACCATAGTATTGCATTATACCGCGTTCTGACAGGCTGTCTATAAAGGCGTGCCACAGGAATGCCCTGGTAGGCAATCTCGCATGGCAGCCCTGCTGGACTTTAGAAGGCCCTGGGCTGTCGTGGCAACCAAACGGCAGCTCGCAATCTCATTGGGAAGGGGGGACGTTTGGGACCCCAGAACACTAAGTGGGACATTTAAATGAAGCTGACAGAATTGACAACAAGATTTAAAGGAGATGTCCCGCGCCGAAACGGGTTTTTTTTTTTTTAAACCCCCCCCCCCGTTCGGCGCGAGACAACCCCGATGCAGGGGTTAAAAAAACCACCCGCACAGCGCTTACCTGAATCCCGGCGGTCCGGTGACTTCAATACTTACCGCTGAAGATGGCCGCCGGGATCCTCTATCTTCGTGGACCGCAGCTCTTCTGTGCGGTCCACTGCCGATTCCAGCCTCCTGATTGGCTGGAATCGGCACGTGACGGGGCGGAGCTACACGGAGCTACACGGAGCCCCATAGAGAACAGCAGAAGACCCGGACTGCGCAAGCGCGGCTAATTTGGCCATCGGAGGCCAAAAATTAGTCGGCACCATGGAGACCAGGACGCTAGCAACGGAGCAGGTAAGTAAAAAACTTTTTATAACTTCTGTATGGCTCATAATTAATGCACAATGTATATTACAAAGTGCATTATTATGGCCATACAGAAGTGTATAACCCCACTTGCTGCCTCGGGACATCTCCTTTAAGGTTTAACAGCTGCCATCAGCTTTGTGGGCAGCTACCGAAAACAGTCGTCATCCACCATGTATGGATTGAGATCGGCTCCCAATGCCGTTCCAACCCCGCGCACGCAAGATGTAACTGTATGTCCTTGGGTGTGAAGGGGTTAAAGGTGTTTTCCTATCTTAAACATTTTTGACATATCTTCAGGTTATGAAATAAATGTCTGATAAGGACCAGTACCTCCTCAGTGATTAGGAGTCCCCACACCCCGTTCTTCCAGTCTTTGGCCGGCTGCACACAGGTGGATCTGCATTGCAGAATCCGGAGAGGACGTCTGCCTCCAGATTCCGCAGCAAATACCTTCCATAGCATGTTATGGAAAAACACAATTTCATCTACACGAGTGGAAACTGATTGCGATCTTTCGCTCGCGGATGAGAAATCGCAGCATGCTGCAATTTTGTGCGGAGTCCGCACGAACGGCTTCCATTGAAGTCAATGGGAGCCATCTGACCTGTGGCCATTCCAAAATCACCATTGCAGAAAGGTCATGGGATCCACGTCATTGCCTACCAATGGCATTACCTGTACTGCGCATTTCGCCGGATGGCACATCCGCAGCACAAAAAAGAAGACGGTTGACAGGTACACGGGGGTCACCAGCCGGGCACCGGGTCGAATTGCACTGCGATATCCCACATGCGGAATCCAACCCGGTCATGTGCAGGTGGCCTTTGAAGCACACAACCAGATAGGGAATGAAGAATTGGTGAGGCTTGAAGTCTATAGCAGTGACAGTAACACTCGGGCAACCCCTAGAAGACATTTATAGCATAGCTAAGGCAAATTTTTCAAGGAATCTGCAGAAGAAATCCGATGCTGATACTTCAATCTCTTCTGTGGATGAGCATGTGGATTAATTCCACTTGAACTCAATGCACCTAATCCGTGGATTTCCCGTTTGGCATCCACTGCAATAATGGACATGCAGTGTAATTTTCATTATGCGGTGCAGATTTTTTAAATTATATATATATATATATATATATATATATATATATATATATATATATATATATATATTTGAGTCACAACCACATCAGAAAAAGTTTGTTTGAAGCATTTGGCGCTGCCCTTCGCCCTGAGTCGTTGCAACTATTAATATCTGTTCCATCCATGTATTCATAACTGTGCATACCAGGCACACAGATCCACCACCCGAAATATGGGACTGTCCCCCCAGATCTGGGACAACGGGGAGCCATGTAGCATGTTCTGTCCTATTCCATATATAGCGGCACCATTATACCCTATAGATTGACTCTCTCCTGATCAGTGAGGAGGGCTTTAAACCCCTCCATGGGGACAGGCATGTACTCGCTGTGTGATCACTATACATGACTGATAACACTGTAACATGTATGCTGATAGTTCTGCACTTTCCCCCTCGTTGCATCTGAGATTTTCTTTCCACTCTTTACAGATCACCGTGGATTTTATTGCTGCAGCTCTTAATGTGACGTGACAGCCGCGATCCGCTGGGGGCGACACCGCTCTGGCATCAGTGGCCCTTTTTTTGGGAGTCAGCCCTTTTTAGCTCCCAAATATCTCTTTGGGCAGAATAGCGCCGGTCCCATGGGGCAGGTCTGTGACATAGATCTCCTACGGGGCTGTGAAGGGGTTACAGTCTGGAGTGACTCCCATCATCCGCAGTGACTCACTAGTTTTGTCAATCTTTAATCCCGCCCTTAAACGGCGCAGGGTAGGCGTGTCTACTTTGACATCTGACAACCACATCCTCCAATGGGAGAGTCCTAAGTCTGCCCATCCCACAATATGAACCAATGAAAGCCTTCTAGAGGCGGGGGCCTCGGCAGCAGCGTTAAGGTGACCTGCGGCCGGGTACAGTGGTTGCCATTTGCATTGCTCGCTGTGTGCAGCACACCAGTCATCATGTCTCTGTCTACCAAGCTCACCCTGGATAAGGTGGACGTGAAGGGGAAGCGGGTGGTGATGAGGTGAGCGGGCAGCGGCCGGATGGGTCCTAGCAGAGTGCCAGTAGTGATGTGTGGGTGTGACTGCTCCATCCCGTGTAGAGGGGAACCGTACAGTCCCTGCACATAGCGGGCTGCTGGGCGGTACGGAGGAGATCAGCTGCTCTGTAGACCATAGTGGCTGGGAGTAGTAGTTCTCCTTATACTCCCCTATAGAGGTTGTCCTGTTAAATGGCTTTTCCTACAGTTGTTCGTGTGATGGCCAGCTGCAGAGGAAGGGTGAGGGGCTGCTGGCTGTCACCCGCATACCCCCTGATCACTGCTGGCTGCCACCCGCATGCCCCCCTGATCACTGCTGGCTGCCACCCGCATGCCCCCCTGATCACTGCTTGCTGTCACCCGCATGCCCCCCTGATCACTGCTTGCTGTCACCCGCATGCCCCCCTGATCACTGCTTGCTGTCACCCGCATGCCCCCTGATCACTGCTGGGTGCTGCCACATGGTTTTGCAACAAGTCATGATTGCTGTACTTCCTGCAGTCATTTACCCGAATCCATTCTGCATGACTAATAACCCTCAGTGGAAAACTTTTCTCTTACTTTGATGCATCGTATTGACTTGATTTACCACTTTTATTTCTAACCTAATATATACTCTCCCCCCCCCCCCCCCCCCCCCCCCACACACACACACCTCATGCCCAAAGCTAGACCATGTTGATTAAACCTTTTGAGAAGGTGATGAGGTTGGATTTTTCTGCACTCTTCAATATGGTGTTTGGCCACCTTTTGTCCTCAGTGACTGCAGTGACCCTCCTGGGCTGCTTTCCATCACATTCCCATAGATATGTGGAGGGATTTTCCTCCATGAGAGCTTCAGATAGTGATGCGGGCGATGATGGGCATGTTGGCCGTGCATGTATACAGCATTCCAGTTCGTCCCAAAGATGCTCGATGGATTGTGATCTGGACTTTGGGCTGGCCAATGACGTTTGCAGATGTTCTGCTCCTCAGGACAAGCCTCACACTGTGTGCCGTATGACATGGAGCCCGGTCATGTTTGTAGAGACACAGAGCGGTACCAAAATATTGCCGCAGGATAGGTAATGCCACGTTGTCCTGAATGTGTCTGTACCCATTGGCGTTGAGGGTGGTCTACACTATAACCAACAGCCCTAGTCTTTCCCGTCCAGTTTGCACATCCCCTTCGCCTGACAGTACAGGATTGGTGGGTGTTCCAATAATTTGGCAACATAGTGTATATAAAAGTATCCATTGTGGTGCCAGAGCGGTGCTTCAGTGCCATGGCCTCTAGCAGGTGATGTCACCAGGGTTTCTGGGCTGGGATCCTGTAAACCTGTCACATGGGCTTCTAATGTAAAAGCCCCCAGCAGGTTTACAGAATGTCATTGCTGGGTCTTCTATTGGCTGCAGTGGATTTTTGGGTAACCAGCCCACGTGACCGCTGCTGCCCCTGTAAGTAGCAGGCCAGGCGAGCATTGCAGTAAGGGTTTTGTCTTTTAATGTAAATGCATCCCCCTGCTGTCACCGGTGTAACAATTAGGGTCCTTTTACATGGGGTGACTGTTGGGTCCTTTACACCGGAGCGCTCAGGTAATGGAGGTGGACTAGGCTGGGGATCATTCCAGCGCCCCTCTCCATTCACAGTAAATGGGCCGATCGCTGATTGCTTTTTATGCCTGCAGAAACTGAACGACGAATGAATTAAACTGTTATGGGGCTTAAAGGCGACAGAACGGGAAAGGGGTTTCATACTTTCGGGTCTTCGGTACCAGAACAGTGTCTCCATAAAGTTGGCGTTCGCACACTGTGTGACTCTTCTCAGCCGGCTGTCAATGTGTGCGGTTTTTTGTTAGTTTTTTTTTCTTTCTCCTAAACATCTAAGGCCCATTCACATCTGCACTGGAGCCTCTGGTACTGATCAGCACACAATGGTTGGAATACTGGAAGCCAGCCGACCCGATTATAGTCATTGGGGTCCGTCCAGCACTCTTTAGGTCTGGCATGTGCTAGCAGTTCTTTTTTTTTTTTTTGGAAGAAAGCCGTAGTGCGGAAGGTGTCTTTACGGATCCCATCAGTGCTATTTATGATTCTCCTGTGCTGGGGTCACACTTCATGAGTTGTGTGTTTCGGACCGGCCTTAGAAGTGGTATAAAATTTTAGTAATATCAGTTAATTCTGTCCAGAAACAGGGGAAAAAAATCAGACTTCTGATAGTTTTGTTAGCCTGGTAGAATTCTTCAGTGAACTTTCAGGCATCAATTTTATTTTTCCAAGACCCGCTATTTCCTACCCCCCACCCCAATGAGTGGTGTACGAACACTCCCTTAAGAAGTATTGTAGCGATGCCCTGAAGACGTTCACACAGCGTGATTGTGCATGTGCCCCATCAGACATGGAGGTAGGCCCCATCATGATGCTGCTTCTATTCCCTGTCCCTGTGATGCATCTTCCTATGAAGGGCTGCTTGAAGGTCAATGTAGACATCAAACTGTCTCCTGGGGCCATGGTTACTGGCATTACTGCATCAGTGTAGTAGTATCTCCCAGGGGAAGGCACAATCCATGTCTGCTAACCTCTAATACTTTTATTTAGCTAAACACTACACATACTAAAATATTAATGGCCATCCCTGCAATTATCACGCTGTAGCGGTGCGTGCCTGGGGTTTTGTGACCTGGGCCTCCTACCTGTAGTAGGACATTTGCAATACTAGCAAGTATCTTCTGATTGCACATAAATCCTGTGGCGTCAATCAGTAAGGATTAGCAAACTGACTGAAAAGTCAGCTTGTGCGCTTGTTCTGGTAGAACGTGCAACCCCGACCCCCGCGGATGAACGCTGGTATCAAGTAGGGGGAGATAATTCTGCCTGGCATCTTCTGAAGACTGAAATAGCACTATGAGAACGACAGGAGGGGCTGAAGCTGAACACGTGCCGGGCCATACATGTAGAGAGTGTGTTACATTCCGCAACAGGAAATTCTGGTGTCACAATGAACCACAATTTAAAAATGCATTGTTCCCAACACGTGGTTTAACAAGCCTACGGCTACCTTAAAGGGACTGACATCTGAAAATGACATAGCTTGAATTAAGTTTTTATGTTCACTATATCTAAAGAATTTTGGTAAATTCTTCCCCCCCCCCCCCCCCCCCCCCATGCCATTCTCTATACTTTAGGCCCAATGCACACTGGGGTATTTGCACTGCGAGATCCGGAGCGAGCGTTCGCCTCCGGATCCCACAGCAAATCCAGTCCATAGACCTGCTATGCAAAACACTTTTTCCCATGCCACGAGCAGGAATCAACTTTTTTCTTCCACTTGCAGTTGGAATCTGACCCGGCCATGTGCATTCGGCTTTAAAGGGTGGGGAAGTAGTGAAATCTTGCAGTTTTCACTTTGGCCACTGAGCCTCATAATAGGTGGACTCTTCGTGTTCTATAGAGAACATTACCCACCTCTTTAAGGGATATCACGTCTAATATAGGAAATGAAGGGGCAAGTTGTCCACTGAGGTACAACTGAGACCCCCATCCCCAACTGTCTGACTCACTCAGTCACTCCGGGTCCAGCGTGTGGTGGCGATTCTCCTTCCTGACCGCTTCTTTCCGGTATCGAGGTGAGGATGAGAGAAGGTGGCCTCATCGCCATACTGGATAGAAGCAGCTACAGGCGCGTTTCTAACTCATATGCTGACTACAGTCTGGTCTGATGCCAGGGGCGGTTTGGCGGTCAATAGGGGTCGGGGGGCATTGCTTGCAGGACTATAGAGGATGATGCCCTGTATCGTTTGGGTGGTTTGTGTATTTAATGTGTGGCCCAGAGATGTCAGAAGTTGGACACCCCTGGTGTGAAGGGTTGCCCCGACCCATCAACTACACTTATCCACAAGATGGGTGATGAATGTATGATTGCTGGAGGTCTAACTCCTAGGACCCCACAGACCCAATGGGA